>JAJTIZ010000320.1:0-22993 GCA_021365335.1 Phaeosphaeriaceae sp. PMI808 | reverse complement strand
GCCTTGGTCTTGGCTGTCATTTCTGTGAAGCGTTTGTTGGCGCCTTTACCTAATTTCGCAGCTCAGCCTCTAATTACCCCTAATTTAGTAGCGGCTGCCCGCCTCGCCCATCTCATCTATCTCATCCATCTCTCTTCTTTCACTTCTTTTTATCAGGGGAGACCCCTTGAACCCCCCTTGAGCCCGCGGCGGGCCTTTCCCTCAATATTCTGTTCTTTACGTGACACCCACCCACCAAATCACCAATCAGCATTGACACAATTAGAGCCAATCAAAAGTGGTGATTCCCACTACCCAGCTAAATCCTATTTATCTGGCTGCATGGCCACTACCTATTGCGCAGCGAAAGACTCCCGCCGTCGCGCAGCTTCGAACCGACGGCCTGTCTCGCTGCACTGGTCAATAGAGATAACTATAGAATAATGATCAATTGGTGTTTTTTAGAGACGTTGACCACACGTCCGCCGTAACATCATTTTCTAAGGTATGACGTTGGAATTCGAGGATGGCCCAGCTTAACCAACAATGAGTCTGAACTCCTTGCACATCTCGATTCTATGGTAGGGATAGGCGTGGGTAAAAGAGTGTATTGATGGGGTTATTACATACACGAATCTCTACCCCGGGAACTCGTGGGCGCACGCACAACTAACGCCGGCAGACTTTCAATATTCGTGTCGATCAGTCTAACCTCTAGCATAATCCTGCCCCACGAGGATTATAATGCATCTTCGAAATGCTTAGCCGCCGGTCTGCCTTCGCTAACAAGCCTATCCAGTCTTGTTCCGTCCTCTCTTTCGCTCCGAATAGGGCAAGCATCAAATGTCCATTTGGCGATGCTCGTTCTCTTCTGTCCGCGTCACACTGCCTGTCGCACGCTCCGGCACAACGATATCATTAATCAAAAGGACCGGATCATCGCTCCTGCCTTCTAACGCAGGTATTAGTGACCGTAGCATCTTGATCGAGTCCTCGTCATTGTGATTATGGAATATGGCGCGGCAGAGATAAACGCCCGCGTCGCGGATGGGTTGTGCTCAAAAAAGTCGTATTCCTGGAATTTCACACGACCCACCACCTCGTCAGCATGCTAGAGCAAATTTGGGAGGCCGGAAGATCTTGAACAGTGAAAGTGAGGTCTAGGAACTCCTGTACGTTGCTTTAGCGTGGCATTAATGGCATAGTTCGGCCCGTATCTTACTCGTGCGAGATCGACACTGACATGACCATTTCCTCCTCTGACGTCAACCACGTTGGTATTAGAGAGGGCTCGCCAGTCGAACTGGTAAGAATAACAAAATTGTTATCGATTGTGGTTCGTTCAGCAACAAGTCACTGTGCGAGAAGAAATCTTACCGAGAGGCAACCCCCTCATGGCGTTTTCCGCTACCTCTGGATTTGCGTCACAGTGCCCATAAAAGCTAGTCCCAGACCTCTTAGAAAATGCACTGTTTTCGAGGCCCATATCGTACGGACTTTGTTGGAGCGACTTTGCTGAGAAGCCTAGGTTGAATGTTGAACATTAATGACGGTAATTACTCCTTGCATAGGAAATCGGCCACTTCAGGGTTAAGTGTATTCCCCTATGATAGAGTTCACGGAACGGCGCGAATAGTTGCAAGGTAGCTACCTGTTGTAATCGACCTTGCAAGTTAAAGTAATAACTATGATGCAGCGGGGATGCTTCCCCGCACGCATGGGACGAACAAATGCTACCTAACTAGGTAAGTAAGTAAATAATAAAAAGATGCGCGCTCCGTTAACTTATAGAACGGGTAATACAGTCGCTAGCGAAATCGGCTTCACCTCTGCAGCCAGCAACATCAGTTGCAGCGAATCTACTTAGCAAGGGTGTTTGGGCCCACTGCCTCCCGTATGTAGTTAAATATGTAATGGCTATAACAAATAATATTACTGGTCAACGATCAGATTAGCAAGGGCCTCACCCTTGCTGACGGGCCAGCCCCAGTTAAAGTTGCTGCTTGCAAAGGTGAAGCCGATTTCGCTAACGGCTGTAAACACCCTGCCGGTTGTACTTACCTAGGCAGGTACTCAAAGTACCTGGATGGGCCACAGTAATTGCTAACCTACTATATCTAGGGCTTTTCCCTTGCTAAAGCAGCCCTTAAATACTATCCCTTCGTCTGCTGGACTTTGGCCTCGTGTAACACGCCAATAGGAAAGTGTAGCCAATTCGTGCCGAATATGCCCTATTGGACCTGTAACCCTGTTCACAACAAGGGGGTCACGGGTAGTTATCGTTTAGTCGCTCAGCCAATAGGACTTATTCGGCACGGACTGGCTACGCTTTCCTATTGGCGTGTTATGCGAGGCCAAAGTCCAGCAGACCAAGGGATACCGTGTTGTAATTAGATATCTGAGGTTACCTACCTTGGTAGATATGTATTTATGTTCGCACCTTACTCCTTCTTGATCAAAACAGTACCTATATGTTGTCAAACAGGCAAAATTTAGTACAGAAGCAACAGGCTATTTCAGTATAATAGCGCGGTCAAATTTTATAGCGTAGGCTGTGAGCCTAGTAGCTACATGCAGCTTACACAAGTAAATAGCCCACACCAATTTATTCGTAGGCAGGTAAAATTATGTCTCTACCTAGTGAGAATTCAACACGCGTGTCACCCTTTGGCAATGTAGAGCTCTTGGTTAGCCTTTGGAGGTTAAATGGCTTGTTCACCCTCGTCCGCCATTCTTTCCTCCACATCTAACCTACTATCTTTGTCGAAAATTCTCTCACATTCAAAATGCAAGATGATACTAGCATAGCCGCCCGCTATCTTCAAGGCTCTAGGCGCCATTTAGTAACTTTAACGTTTGTCTGGTAGTCATTTACGGGATGCATTCGCTAATATAAATAAATCAGTACTATCGTATCCCTATTTCTCGTCAAAATTGAGGTATCTGTTGTTGGCACTGCGCTTATTTCTATTGCCAGGGGCCTCCATGGAGTTGATCGCATGGGCTGGGTCGCAACAGGTTATCTCATCACCTACACCGCAACTTTGATCATTTGGGCAAAACTCAGTGACATTTTTGGGCGCAAGTTCACTTTGATGGCATGTCTTGGGATCTTCACCTTGTTTTCTGGTGGCTGCGCAGCCGCTCAAACCATGAACCAACTGTCAGTATAGCGGATTACACAGATGTATACCTGTTTCTAACACATTAAAGCGTTATTTGCCGACTTTTTCAAGGAGTCGGTGCTGCTGGGATGTGGTCTATTGCTTTGACAATGATGTATGAACTTGTACCTCGAGAACAATGGCCTATTCAAGGATCTATTTTCGCCTGCGCTTCATCGCTCGGATCCATGTCAGGTCCTATCATTGGGGGAGGAGCTAGTCAGTATGGCAATTGGAGATGGATATTCCTGTTCAAGTAAGCAAAGCAGATTCTTCCTGATATAAATCTGCTAATGCTCTTCTTCAGCGTTCCCACGGGTGCTCTGACTCTGCTACTTGTCCTACTATTTGTCCCTTCAAGCTTTCCACGCCAGGGAGATTCCAGCTATACGGCTCTCGGTTTCCGTGAGAAATTTTCACGCCATACCCTTGCGCGATTAGATGGAACTGGATGTTTCTTCATACTTTCTGCGACCACGTTGACTGTAGCTGTGCTACTTGAAGGCGGCGTTACGATTGCGTGGGGATCAACTACCGCCATCGCTATGATTGTAGTTTCCGGGCTCATGTGGACTTCATTCGCATTCAATGAATGGTATGTTACGAAACGAGATGCGCAAACTGAACCTATATTTCCATGGAGATTTTTGAGTAATAGGGTCTGGATGGGAGTCTTATTATCATCCTTTGCCGGTGTGCCCTACAGTATCCTCATTATCACCATTCCCCAAAGGTTCCAACAGTTGGGCGGCGCATCACCCATCTCCTCGGGAAGCCGGCTGATTGCATTCAATGCCTTAATTCCTACATTCGGTGTAGTAACGAATGTAGTCATCAAGAAGACTGGGGTAGCTTTCATCTGGATGTTGCTATTCGGATCCTTTCTGCAACTGGGAGGCCTTATTTGGTTTGCCGTTCTACCCGAAGATGGGACTGTACCGACGAATATTTACGGCTGTCAAGTGCTCACAGGTAGTGGGGTTGGTATCATTCTATCTACTACGCTTTTGATGACCGGAGTTGTTGTTGAAACTAGGGACATTGGTAAGTTATACCACCCTTTTCAATTACTTCTGTACTGCAGTCAGCCACTGACCTTAATCCCAATAGCAGTTTCAAGCGGCGCACTTATCCAATTTCGCGCACTGGGAGGTGTTTTGGGTGTTTCCATCATCACTGCAGCCTTCAACAATTTTCTAAGGGAAAATCTCAAATATATAATCAGTAATACGTCAACACCGGATCTACTTACCAAAATTCAAGAAGTTTATCGTCTCCATCAAGTCAACAACTTGAGTTACGCAAGGTACTATCACAAGCATATGGTATTCAGTCAAAGATATTGCTGGGATTTGGTGTTTTTACAGGTGTTAGTAGTAGCTATGTTATATCGTCGTGGTGATCAAGTTAAATTGATCAATGAACCTTCGGAAGAGATCTAAGACACAGAGAGGGGTTATAACGGGCTAACAGCAAGTTACCATAGCTTGCTTCCTATGGGCTCCTGTAGCCGCATGTGCTCACTCAAAGTAGCAAGCCCAAGAGTGAGTCATTGATCGGGTAATGTAGTTTTGACAAGAATAGTCTTAGTAGCTCGCTTCTAGACTCCGTTTCTTCGCACATATCTTAGCGTTCAGAAGGAATATTGAGGTATTAAAAGGTTTATGTGTTAGGTGTGGAGTTTTGTGTTTGATGGATAGAGCACATACAATTCGAAACTTTTCTCGATTCCCTCGGCCGCATGGCGCAACGATAGCGCGTCAGATCCCAGAACTATAACTTCTAGAACTCTCTATTCGAATCAGGGTGTGGTCAACTTCTCCTCTCTAATGCATTCGTTCCTGGCGTAAGATGATAAGGAATGACTTCCATAGCTGCGGTATTGGCGCAGGGGAACGCGGCGCCAATGCCATATTTCGAAGGTGACAGTATGTTTTCCATGTGTTAAATTGGCCGGGGTAGTAGCCGCGTTTCCATTGACATTTGAAATATATGTTGGCTTGCCGTCAATGATCAAATTGGCACCGTTGCTGCCGCTCGTTTTGATGTCAACTGAAGCCGATGAACCAATAAAGGTAAATGATACGCCGGTGCCTCACCAGGTTAATTCTTTGGTGGCTGGTTAGGCTCAGCCAAGACATCGAACTGCCTGAGTATCTGATCTCTCTCGGAGCACCCTGCGTCTACTTTGTACTTTGTTTCCTCGCACGCGAAACCTGAGGTCACGTTTGCCATCTTCAGCTAGGCGTCTTCTCCACCTTTCCCTGACGATGCGCTTCATCTCACCGAGCTTTATGTTTTTATCTAGGCCCCATTTTTTGATGCGGTGTTTGCATTGTCGAATGATGAAAGGTTAGTGAGCATGTCCATAACGATCTTGTCATTGCCTACAATAAGCGTACTCTGCTTCAAAATCGAATCTAGCTAAGATGAGTTCCCTGACCTCCTTGAGTGGTTTTCCTGACGTGTAAAGATCAATAACTTGATCCTAGTGGCCCGTCGCGCACTCTAGTTGAATTTGGTCTCAAAGATGTCACGTCGTGCGAAGCCTCTCAGCCACTCAGCATTATACAGATTACTCATAGCTTACAATCTCACTAATCACTACTGTAAAAAGCGACCAAAACTCAATCGCGCTCATGCTGAAAAGCGCCGTACGTTCGAGAGCACAGCCCGCAACAAGCAATCCGCATTGGACGGATTGATTGATTTGATTGGTTAAGTCAGCTCAATTAATTCAATTCGCTCCTTTATAAATATAGGCGCGAAGCCAATCAGGTCAACCTGAGAGGCTTAGATTGATTGATTTGATTGGGTGGATTGGGACTGCGCACTAAATTTTTGGAGGTTTTTTGAGATAGGTGAGTTACCCATCTCACGATAGTTTTGTGGTGTTATAGTTAGTGTTTGATGGTCAGCTTAGGTAGTAGCTAAGGTGAACTTCCTTGGTCCCGATTCGTCGTAGGCTTTCACTGGGAGCGAAGTCGTCGGATAATTCCTTCTAGTTCTACGGTACGTGAGAAGAGATAACTAGCGCGAACATTAGATTGCAGCTACCACCATTTTGAAATGCTAGCTTCTCGCTTAGGATATTGGAGCTTGGAGTGAGGCAAGTAATGAGAGTATGGATATTGCTGTGAATGTCATACTTTACCAACCTAAGGCCGGCTTCGGATTTTTTAGTTTTGTTGTTTCGTGGCAGGAGGCGGTGTCTCCTCCTTGACAAGAACAAGTGAACCAACCTCATTGTCTAACTCGTCGTCTTGCACTTTTTTTCTCCACTTATCCATGAGTTTTTCTCTGTGCTTTGAGTCCGTAGCATGAGTAAGCACGCGATGGAGGCTACGATTCGTATTGCGTCCGTTCTTCTTGCCCGGTCGGTGGCCGCGCGTCCAGTAATGCTCCCAGCAATTGCCGTTCCCGTTAAACCGGGTGTGGCAAAGCTGACACGTATAATCATTTCGGCCAGAGTGAGTCTTCGTGTCGGTGAAGATGTTCCCGTCTCTGAAGCTTCTTGCCACACGGCAGGTCCCCGACTTGGATTCCGCAAACTTGTGGTTTGTCAGACGAGCCCCCGCCGTGTCCCTGGGATCTGTTCCGTGCCGCCATCCATCCAGATCTCGTAACGATCGCCATGGAGGCGGGTGATGGCTTTAGAGTTAGATTTTCTGGACTTTTTCCTTGCCAGCCCGGCTTGTGGCTCCTTCACCGACTTGACACCAGTGGAAGAAACCCGAATAGACCTCTTCACCCTCCTCTCATCCTCCGGTGTTTCAAGTTCCTCTTGCTTGAAAGTATCGCCTTGCAGGCACTCCCATGAGCAGAGAAATGGCAGTTTCGAAAATGCGGTAGTCGAAGCTAGTGAGTATGCCCTATAAAAGTCTAACAAAAAAGCACCGGCTATACTGGGATAAAGGTAGGCAGTCTGAGATTTCACGAATAAGCATGCTATTTACCTTAGAAGGATCAAAGACTGCTTAACTGTTGAAATCGATTCTATTTATAATCGGAGAATATCCAGAATCACGGACTGGAGCATTGTTTCTCTCACGTCGTGGGAGAACAAAAATTGCGTCTATAGTCACTTTTTGAGTGCAGCAAGACGAAGACGCTATATTGGAAAAACTACTAGATTGGGACCTACAACTACAGAGCAGCAGAATGTGGAGCGAAAGTTCAGCACAACCGAAGGCTGAGGCGTCGTCTGGCTCACATGAGCGGCACCAGAGAAACACGCCGCAACATAATCATAGCAAAATCAGAGGCAGCCTTCAGGGCAGGCGAGCCCAGTTTGTTGACAAAAGTGTTGTCAGAATCGCAAAAGAAGTGGCAATTATACTGCCCCGTATCCGAAACGGACGCAGACAAATTGACCAGACCACTCCCAGCTTCAAAGCGGGAATGAGCAACCCGATAAGCTCGCATGCGGTAGTGGAAGCTCAACCCCGCCAATAGCTGCGTACCCGGCCATAAAGGGGTTGCCGTAGTAGTCGTAATGCCCACCATTCATATTACCCACAGGGTTCGGCGGAGTAGTAAGGTAATTCGGCGCGAGCCTTTGTGACGGCGTGTAGGGGTATTCGAGTGTATTTGGGGTGGAAGTAGTCTGTGTTGAGTGGGAGGGTAGGTTTATCGTACATGGAACCGTATATTGTGTCGCGTTCGGAGCTAGACCATAATGGCCGCATTTGCTGAAATGGCCGGACTAGCCGATGTAGTAAGTAGAGCGACCTTAGCTGGAATAGCTGGAGTCGCTAGTAGGATAGCAGCTTAGGTATTGATCGTGTAGTAGAGTTTCAAATGCAGATGGCACGCGAGAAAGGAGGCACGGTGTGTCCATCGCGCGAATTTTCCATGCGAATATGGAAGCGGGTATGGTTGGTACGGCCGGTATAGTTAGTGGAGCCAGACTAGCTAGTACGGCTGGTATGGTCGAGGGAGGTGGCTTCGTAACCGATATGAGCGTCTTGCTTTACCTGCAGTATAGCGGTTAAATACATGCTCAAGCCAGGCTAGACCAATGCCATTGTTCGTCCACCCAGATAGAGATGAGCTGACATAGACTTGATGCTCTCTAGCCTCAATTGCATCTACCCATGCTGATCTCATTGCTCCCTGGGCAGCCCCGTAGATGAATCCAGGTGGTAGAGATATCCCATCTGCACAGATACACGCTAGGATAGTTATCCACTTGCGAGAGCCATCCTGGAGAGCTGCCCGAGCCTCCTTTCTTTCCCGCAATGCTCGGTTGAAGATATGTTTAGACCTCCCAGTTGTTGGAGTTACTGGAGTAACTGCACCTGCAGTCAGTTGATTGTACCTGCGCTGAGTGGAGGGCAACTGGCGCAGATGGAGTGACTGGAGTGACTCGTTGGTGCTTGACGTATTTCTAATGTTTACATATATGTGTTGAAAATAAGGAGTTGAGTTAACAAGTGATTGATTGAATACTCGCTGAGCCGCCTATATAGTACCCACGCTAATCCCAAACCGGAATGTAAACAGAAACCAACACCGCTTCCCTCCATATTCCCCATATACGCCAGCAGCTCTCCAGATGGCGCAAGGGCAGGTCAACTGACCGCAGGTGCGGTTACCTCTGTAACTCTAACAATATGTAGACAATCAATCACTCTTTTACTCAACTTTCATATTTCAACAACGGGGTCAAGAACTCCAGATTGTTCGTCGTCAGTTGAGAAAGAAGTGGCAGAAGCATCAGTGGGCTCTTTGTGCTCCGCGATACGGGTTTCCTAGTGCATCAATCGGCGGATATGGGGTAGGTCGTTTGGGTTGCTTTCCAGGGTACAACTTCTTGAAATAAGCGACGCGCTTCATCGTTATGAGGTATCAGTCGAGCGAAATCTCCATTGTGAGAACCAGCAGAAAATGATTCCCAGTCAATCCGACCGGCGTTCGTATCGCCAATGGCGTCTAGCGATGCCAGGCGTGGTGGTGATTTGTTATTAATCTCTAGGCTAGCCTCCGGCGCCAAGACTCGGGTGGGGATCTTACTTTTGCAATCGCTCTACATCCCGCTGCACTTATACAACACCATGAGTGCTGCCAGCAGTCCTGCACCAGATGCTCGCATGTGCGAGTCCCAAAAAATATATGAGCAAGTCAATCTCGTCGTTCTGCCTGTCGTTCTGCTTATTGTTTTGCCTGTTGTTCTTGCTGTATTGTGTTGAAGTTTGGAGCCAGAAAGTCGTGATGAAAGAATGGTATAGTGTAAGTACTGTATGGGAGTATGGAAAGCAGAATAATTGCCGGTTGCTGTTGAAATATGCCTTTGGTGGTGGGGAAATAGGTGCGCGGATGAATAAGATGAGGCGAGGTGAGAGAGGACGAGGCGAGGGAGAAATGTTTTGTAGCAAAAGCGAAAAAAAGGCACCGTCTTTGTTGGTAGAACAGTGTGAGAGGGAGAGAGAGTTGTTGAATATAGGCAGCAATCTATGCTACTACAAACTCCCAGCTCGTACAGATCCAATTTCCTCTTTTGTCCGCTTACTCCATCCTATAGACGACTGGTTCTCCTCCGTGACCTTGTCAGCTCTATGCAGATCCTACTTGCGCTCAGCTTCTTCGAGATACTGGCGGAAGAGCTACGAAAAGTTAGCCCCTACATTCATGAACAGCTATGCCAGTACAGAGCATGTACATACCACTTCCTCATCCTCCTCAGGCAAAGAGTTGCTCTGCTCGGCCTCGCGTGTGACCTCGACATACTTCTCAAATCGGCCCTGATACCGGTCGCGCCGCTCTTGCTCGCTAAGCTGGTAGTAGGTAGATAGCCAGCTAAGCAGCGGCGGTCCTTGGTCGCCGAGTGGATCCCAATCTGGAAGACAGAAGCGCTCCTGCTCAGTTTTGCCCAACAGGATGCGAATCGTCACCTCCTGGCCATTCTCTGTGCGTTCCCACTGAAGCCCAGGCGACATGCGCTGTTGTAGCTTGCATTAGCTCGACGACCCAGTAGCGTTAGGCAGAAAGGGAGTATGTACGTACCTCATCGTCGTCCAGCGCTTCTGGCTTGGCTAATGCTGCGTTGGTAGTGGACGACATGGTGGGGTGATGGAGGAGGGAGAAGGCGAGAGAGTTGAGTTGGGTTGGATGAGTTTATGTTGGAGCGAGAGCGGTAGACCAGCAAGAAGGTTGATGTAAATGAGGCGGAAGATGGAGAAATGTGTGATGAAGGAAGAAAGAGACTGATTGCTAGAGCACTTCACAGATGAGGTGAGAAATTTATATTTGCGCCGCGCTTCACAGGTGAGGTAAGAGAATATTTGGCGTTGGCCAGCGTACTTGACAAGCCAAACGGCCTCTAGTTTTGACTCACCCATTTTCATAAAGTCCAACTCTCTCTCACCCCAAACGTCAACCAGCCTTGCTAGTGCATCGCTAATCTGCCCGACATACCCTTTGCTCTGAATCGCTATTAACAGATTATTTCTAAGCCTTATTCCCTACAATCGTCACCATGGTGTATTTCAACACCCTCCCTGAGCTCAACAACGCCTTTGCGCCCATGGTAGGCGTCTGTGACTACGTCGACCCTGCCCTCCGCCCTGACAACCATACTTGGGCATTGTAGAGTAGAGGGCGCTCTACCCACTTCTCTACCCACTACTCTATTCATCACTCTACCCGCTCTACCCACCACTCTACCCACTCTACCCAGGTAGTGGGTAGAGCTCCTCTACTCTACAATGCCCAAGTATGCTGACAACTAGACTGCCCTTTAGCTCGCGTCTCTCCAGCCTGGCGAGCCAGTTCTTGAGCTTGGCGCTAGTAGTGGACGCTTCATTGCGCAGGCCAAAGCCGCTGTTGGAGCAGGGTTCTGCGCTGCCGTTGACGCCGTCCAGGGCTTTCTTGACACCGGCATCCCATTACTTCCTTCCCTTATTTTTTTTGGGGTTGCCGGTCCGTGTTTACAACACGACGCGCACGCCTCGCTCGCCATAACCCAGTCCGCCTCACTACTACCAACAAACACCACCCACAGCCTTGGGAGCAGTACGTCTCCCCTCTATCGACCCACCACCGAGCATTCGCAGAATCATGGTGCATTCAGTAATGCCGTGTAGAATATGTGGATCGCAGCCAGACACCTTGCTGGGGAAAGGTGTGGATGATGAGCTGTAGGCTGAAAAAGATGCAGTGTTAGGGTGGGTAGAGGTTTTTGATATTAAGGAAACTTGCAAGAGGTTAGTTGTTGCATAGAGCAGTTGGCTTTGCTCACTAGACATCCATCTGTACACATCTCAGGCAGGGTCTCCGTTAATCCAGCTCCTTCTTTGCTTTCGCATCTAACATGTTACGCGCCAACCGAATGAGTCCCATGTTACGCGACGAAGCGCATGCGTTGTGATAAGCAGCACTTCCTTTTCTCTGTTCGGAACGGCGGAGTGTACATTTGCTACTCTGGCAAACATATTACTATACACCGCCTCCACAAAGCGTTAGATAGCACCCGGAGGCCCGCGGGTAATCACAGCACTTCACGAACCGCTCACAACTCTATGGCTGGGGGTTCGACGCTTCTTGGATCTGGCCCACCACGATCATATGGCCGTGGGGAGTTCTACGGAGGTGGCGCTGCAGTCCCATACCAAGCAGGTACAAGGACACCAAAAGGTCTTGCCGCCGCACCTCTGATTAGCGGTGCCGTTCTCGCCCTCATGCCAGAAATCTGGCTGCACAGCGTCTATCCTTACTATTACAATAACTCGTACCATTTATGGAATCGGACAGCCAACGCCACCAACAACAATAGCAATGATGCTCGAGTTCTGATCCGTCGGCAGGACGCCGTCGGTGCCAGTGAGACACTACCTGTTGTTACAGAGTTTCCAACAAGCAATTAAGTGGGGGCCCCACTTACGCCTTTGAGTTAGCGGATTGCCTTTAGAGGTTTAAATCCTACTGTATGTAGTTAGATTCGCTTGCTTGACTTGCTTGTTGGAAACTCTGCTGCTGTCTGTGCCAGGAGTACTCGGTCTGCGGATGCGACGAGAATGACGACAAAGCATATCTCAACGACCTCATCGGCAACGGCAGCTACGCGGCTCTAAATAAGAGTCTTGTCACCGTCTTGATGGTAAAAGCCAAGCGAACTATTGTCATAAACGGCACCCTGCCAAATGGAACCACTGCGCCTGGAGGCACCAATGTCGCTGCATCCCTCTCCATCGGCATATATTCTGGCTACTCTATGATAAGTTTAATCGCCCTGTACAGTGTATTTATGTAGACCACGCAGTTTACAGCTTCTTTGGTGACTTGTAGAATTCATTTTTCTCATTATACTAGCAGCCACTTTCAATTCCTGTGCACCTGAGCCATGCCAACATGTATTCGAGATGATTGGATCAGCCGCCTCATCACCGACCGATAGGCCATCAATCGTTGCGCAAGGGACTCCTTGACTAGTTAGTCATTGCCACCCTTTCGAAGGGTGCCCCTTCCACAACAAACCGGCCCCCGCAGAAGGGACTGCAACAAGGATACACCACCGATACTGCCGCCACCCCCTGTTATAGCGAGGATGATTATTATCTTTTAAACTTCTTATTACTTAGATTAACTGGACCCGCCCTTTGTCGTGTTAGCGCATACGATAGAACATTATTCAGTTTTAAGAACGGTTAAAGGGACGTAGCAGCTTATTGGTGCTACAGTACCTCATCATACCCATTAAATCTGACGACTGGCCGCTACCATCTCGTGTAACATTCCCCGCCGTCGCTCGAAGCCACCAGAGACCCCGTTTCCAGCTCCGATTTGGCCATCTCACACCACAACCTCTTGCTCTACGAACGACGCAAAGTTCCAAATAAAAGCCTGGACGGCTAAATTAATAACATGGCCAATGCAACGTATATGGTGGGTTCGTGTATCCTAATGGACACTAAATTATAGTTTATAGCTATTACCTATTGTTATTATTGTTTTCCCAATACATCCTAATGGCGAATGATCGACATCTCTCCTAAAGACCTAGGTGATAGGATCTGGAGAGCCGATATGCAGAAATGCTCATTTGGCAGGATGGCTCCCATATAGCGCTGCAGAGTTGCACGGGGTACATTAGTGGAGGAGATGAGCGGAGTTTTTTTCTTATTTTGATAGGAATATGCTCCGCGCTCGTAGAAGACGGAGGAAGGATTGGCTGCAGCTTATGAGATTGTGAATCAAACGTGGTCCGCGACACGGAGACCTGGTAAGTAAAATAGCTGTTCATTGCGCCATGCTTGCCATGTAATAGAGGATACTGACAATCTTACAGATCGAGCGAATATGAACCCCATGCATTTCAACATGACGGGGGAAACCGAGCACCCTACTGTAGTACAGTCGCGGCCGCAATCGGTTTCCAGTTTCCGCGTTCTCCTTGTTCTCAGCGCACGAGGCACATAACAAGGTAATCACGGAGAACGACACGGCGCAGAATTCAGATCAGGATAGTCGTTGAAGAGTCAAGAGGCATGGTCGTAGTGCTGACTAGCTGTGCTAACTTAGTTTACCTGGCTGAATGTTGGTAACGTATCTAGGTCTAACTTATTGGGAATGTAGCACGATTAATGCTAGTAGTCTATCGGAGGATGCCGGAATGATGTTAGCTCTTCTGGAACAAAAAGATCGCCATTTGAAAATCACCGAAGATGTGATACTATTGGTAGTATCCTGGGGGAAAAACAGCACTCCTGAACCATCTTCTTGATCGACGAGCGAATCAGACTTGCCCAGCCTGGACAGCCAAGGCACAACAGACCAAAGCTCGGCCCACCAACACAAGCGATCGTGCATGCATATGCATATGGTAAGCGCAGCTACTGCAATCTCGATTGGAGGGTAACTTAAGCGAAAAGTCTACCTGGACGTCATGCTGCGCATTTCCTAGGCAAGGGCACGAAGTTAGAGTGACGGACTTGATGGCCGCATTTGATCATCAGAAGCAAGATGGCCGATGTGTTCACCAGGATACAGACCAGTCGTGAGTCCCTTGAGATGGAATGGTTGCGACTTGTCAAGATTGGGAATTGTGGCGTACGGTGCGTGCAGAGTCCGCGACAAGCAACTGTCCCAACCATAGTCCTGTCAAAATTTGCTAGTCCGGTCGCGTTCGCTAACAGCATCGCTAGGATATTCTCGACGGCTATAGGGAACAACTCCGGATTTGTAGTGGGTTTCGATGTTCACAGAGCAGCTATTAATGCCATAGTAGAGAGAAGTGTCACTTGTTTGATTAGATGTTGAGGTTACGGGATTTAAGATACCTTACCCAGTCAGGACTGAGCTTGATCAGTCAATATGATCTGTTCGGTATATCGACCATCTAAACATGAGTCCAGCCATTCTCGACGAGTACTTGCATTTCGTTAATAAGGCATATCTCTCCAGCTTCTTCATTATTTTCACCCATACTTCTCCATTTATCAACTCTTCTCCGCACCCTCCACTCTTTTAGCCAAGGCGATGTGACCCATCGTCGAATGCGGTTTTCCCACAAGGCTTGGAGAATTTGCCAGGAGGATAGCAGGAACTGTGAATGTACGGCATCGTATGCCTCGGCACTATAGCCGACCCGCACCTGTGGGTTTACGTATGTTCGCTTCTCCACGCGGAGAGGATTGTCTATGTGTATGAGGCAACATTCGGATCCCTCAAGGTGCGATGTCGCAAGAGAATCCGAAATGCCCCGAAGGCGCAGTGAAGGTTTCGAAACAAAAGGTTCAGCGGGCATGGCAACTGCGTTTGAACACGTGGAGTCAGCCAATGGTGGCGAAGTAGATAAGAGGAGACAGAGGTTGCATAGCCCACTACGAATATTTTGAACTTACCCATACCGTTCCAGCAACTAGCCACTGGCGCTGGAAGATTTGCTAATATTGCTCGTCGAGACTCCCTCGCACGAAAATAAGGCCACGTCTGCATAAGCGTCTCATGACCTTCAGCATCCCGGAGCGCAAACGTGTCATAAAACTGTGGAGGCCGACTAAAGTCTAGCGAACAAGCGGCTGCAAAATCTCCGTTATTTGTACTAAGCAATCGAAAGACGTCCTCAGCCTATAATTTCGTCAGCTACTGAAGTCGCTTCGAATGGAGAAAGACTCCAGAAGCATACACTGAATATGACGTCGTTCAAGAAGAGGATCTTGTCGAATTTCTCCCCTTGCCGAACGAGCTCTTGCAAAGGTTCCAGGGTCCAATTACGAAGTCGAGAAAGATATGGTATTCGCCTGAGCTCTCTCCTTCCTCTAGGTGTATCGACCCAGCCAGGACCCTTATTCACTGCGGATATCTCATCTAGATGGGTCGTCTCTGACAAAGTGATGTTTCGCCTGATCTTATGTGCTTCTAACGCCATGTCCAGTTCTCTCAAGGCGGCTTTGCTGTTATCCCAACTTCCACTTTCGTATACGGTGACGAAGACGTTGTCTCGACCAAGAGAATTTGCCAAAGCTACTACGGCATCATTCCAGTGACTTCGCAGAATACGCTCGTTGTTCCAGTGTAGACTGGCGATGTACACCCGTTCTGGTCGTCGAGCAACCGGCTCAGTTGTAGGGCCTGAGAGGCAGCACAATATCCAGGTGATGTCGAAGATGTTGAATAGTACGAAAGCAAGAATGAGCACCTGCTTGACCGAGCGACGGTAAAGGGCCCGTAAGCGGCGCATCAGTGCTGTCATCGAAGCTTCGTAGTGGCATGCTACACTCGAGCGTGGAAGGGGAACTCAATGGATGGAGGATTCTTCCAAGCGCAAGCGAGAAAACCCGTAGGTAAGGGGCGAGTTGCTAGGCACGGGTAAGCATACAGCCCTCCCATGCTAGCGTTGGCTGAGTGATGGAACGAAACGCTATGAAGCTTCTGGAAATAATACACAGGTTTATATAAGGCTTTCCACACAACCTAGATGTAATTTTTCTATCTTAGCTATTTACAACAATGCCGAAAACACCTCTTCGTCGACTGACCTACAAGGAGCGCATCAAAATCCATACGCTAACTGAGGTTAGCTAGAAGCAGACAGCTATCGCACGAGAGCTTAGTATCCCTCAGAGGACGATTTCTAATTGCCTTCGCTCGTCATATACTCCTACAAAGCAGAAGGGTAGAAGCCCTATACTAGTGTCAGATTAGTAGGTGAATCGAGGTCGGGTCGAGTGACTGGAAGCTGGGACCGATTCACGTGACCCCCTAGCGGGAATAATATAGCCCGCCCTCATCAAAGGGCGACACGAAGAGAGAACAATGAAAAAAAATATATATACAACATCAAAGATCTGCGCCGATACCACAAGCACTGCGTGAATCTGGCAACTAGACACGCCCTTACGTCACCTTCTTGTTCGTCATGCCACAGAGAATACAGAACAACGCCGAAAAACGCGCGAGGAGATTGCGTACGAGCTAGTAATCAATGTCTGTCGTCGAACGCTAATTAAAGCCTTTGAGAAAGAGCTCTATTACCGCAGGAAGGCAACATAGAAGCCCTTCCTTACTGTGGAACATAAGGCCCAGCGGCTAAATTGGGTATAACATTCGCTGTATACAGTCAAATTGTGGTGATGGTTTGCCAGGAAGTAATATAACATGAGGGTTAAATTACGTCGAACCCGGGCAGTAACGCTTTGTATAGCTGAGTACAACAGTCATCGCGCTGGAAAAGGGCGATGGCAAGAGCATCGACATGACTGGTGTCGAGCTGAGTTTCCGATTCTGTCGTGCGATATATTGGGGAGACTAAGCAGTGCTCATCATATCGGACAAGCACGAATGTTCGCATGTTTGCCACTATTGTTGAATCCCATTGCGAAGCACCACTATCCATCCAAGCTCCCGCATGAAACTTGTGGCTGAAGCAGTAGGGATCCCGTCGAAGTCAACAAATCGAACGATAATCTTGCGCAATGAGGGAATGGCTCTCAGCCGTGCATCGGTCAGTGACAGCGCCTCTCGAAGAAAGTCATCTGGCTCCCTAAAGAAGCTGGAGTTCTTGTAGTGTACAACAAGTTCCAGAGTTGATAACTTAACGTACTTGTCCTGATACAGTCTGACACTTTGCAGACTGTCAGTCCTGAGCTCGACCCTTTCCCCTCGGCCTTTGATGTGTTCTGCGACTGGAAAGTTGACACCTAAATGGGACAGCGAGGCTGCATTCATGGGGCCGATACAGTCTAAAAATTATCGCAGGAGGTCAGCTTGGAGTGGTGTGATATCTTCAAAATGGAATTGGTTCATACCATAGAGTACACTGCCAGATTCTGTGTATATATGTCGTTTTGTATATAGTACTGTAAGCCATCGAAATGGTTTGTCAGGCGCAAAGCTCTCTACCAAAGAGTTCGGCTCTTGGAAGATGTAAATTGGATGTCGTAGGACGAGTAGTCTCTTGTAGATGTTGATGCGTACCCCTCTAGGCAAATCGAGGAAGCTGACCGGAGTTGAGCGTGTGACGATTGGACTGTTGGCACCACTGGTGCTTGTGACCCCTCAAAGCAACCTGATATCTCTCTTGGCCGTATCAATCAGCCTGGCCTAAAAGATGTTCAAGGTCGGCATTTCCACTTCATGTTCAATCAGCAGACCGGTTTTATTCAGATTGTCTCATCAGCACGGGTAAGGCACGCTCCGCTAAGTGTAGATGACGGGCCACACCTCACGCGCATTGGACCACGAACATGGAAGTGCTGAATAAACCAGGATCGTTCATTCGCATCGGGAATCTACAATATCGATTTGAGTACACCGCATATGCGCAGTCCGATGGCTACATTAAAGCTCAGAAGGAGTTTTGTAGGGACACAAGTCAAGTGGATGCGACGGCCTTCTCCGCACTCACGCCAACGCCGTCTGGACCATCAACGGTTTACGGCCAATGGACAGTACATGTGGTCATTGCGCAAGGATCCGGCGGCAAGGTCTTCTCTGCATCGAACTCATATGGGAAACTAGTTGCAGTGAAGCGACTTTCTGCCACGATCTCAGCCAAAGCAGCAATTGAAAAGGAAGAACGAGCACTGAAAAGCGTGACAGCAGTTTCTGATAAACATAATTTCGATGGCATTATTAAACTGATAGAGGTCATTGATGTAGGGGGCGAGAAGTCACCTGACAAGGACTGCATTTTTGTATTAGGTCCGCTTTGCAAAAGCACCTTGCACGCTTACATTGGCGACGCTAAAGAAAGACAGCGATTGGGTGCTGACATTTCTGACGAGACTTTAGAGATTTTTCATTCAGCGCTTGAAGGTATAGATTTTCTTCACCGCTACTGCTGGTTGCATGACGATATCAAACCCATGAATATACCCGGTTCCTGGGTCTGAACGGCTACGCACAATCATTCTTGACTTGGGGTGCTTGGAACAGATACACAACGGAGCGCCACACCGGGAGTCGGCGGGACGATATGGTATCTGGCGTCTGAACGAGAGATGGGTCCATACGGATTTAGCGTTGATGTTTGGGGTTTGGGCGTGATTGGCATTGAGTTGCTTGGTTATCCGCATCCTTGGGCTTTTGGAAAGAATCCCTGGAGGTATGGTTTTGAAGACCTTAGGCCTGAATGGTCGCAGGAATATAAGAAAATGATTAATACTTTAAGAGCAGAGTTGGATGGGCCCTGGGGGCGTCGAAATCAACGTAAGTGCTGAACAGAAAATCTCAAGTACCGAATTTTGCTGCTAACATTGTCCAAGTCTGTAAAATACTTCTAACCATGCTGCGTCGCCAATATGCACAAGAAGCTGAAATGGCACACAAGAGATCGACTACTCAGGAAATTTTGAAAGATAGCCTGTGGAGTATGGAAAATGACGAGCCACCAACTAAGAAGAGGTAGTCCGATAGCGTAGACTGAGTAGGTCGGCCCCAAAACCCATCTAAAACACCAGAAGTTCACACTTGGATAACTCCACAACTACTGAATAATGGCATATAATGTGTCTCACCAGCAGTGATCTCAATGGTCCTGTATGGTATGCACAGCCCGCAACAAGCAAATCATGTTGAAGTTACTGAGGTAACTGCACCTGCGATCAGTTGCTCAGCTCCTGCGCCAGCTGAGGAGTTGCTGGCGTATATGGGAAATATGAAGGGAAGCGGTGTTGGTTTCAGTGTTTACATTCCGGTTTGGGATTAGCGTGGGTACTATATAGGCGGCTCAGCCGAGTATTCAATCAATCACTAGTTAACTCAACTTCTTATTTTCAACAAATCAATCAATCCCGGCATCGCGGATTGATTTGATTGCTAACAAAACTTTGGCGGATTGATTGTGACTTGATTGTTGGTGTTTTTGGGCGGCTTGATTGCGACTTGATTGGAAGATTGAATGGATTGGTTACTAAGAGATCCAAATTGTATACGATTACGGCGGCGGAGTAATCCAGTCGTGTATACTATATTCCTCTATAAGCTCCTCATCTGAGATATCTGCTGCACTCCCACTCCTTATATTAGCTGTAAACCCAGCTCTTATCCACGATCGCACAAGCTAGAGAGCAGCCAATAACTCACTACTAATCGATCGTCGTTTCGGCTCGAGTAGGTCGCCAAGCTCACTAAAAAGCCGCTCGCAGTCGCAACTAGATGCCGGTATAGTCAGTATATCGATTGCAAACTGGCTTAAATACGGGTATTTTGACCGCATTTGAATCCAGTACTGGACTGGATTGCCATTGCCCAAATACTCCTCTTGAGTCCACTCCGGCTCTGCTTTCCAGCGCGTATACTCATCCTCATTAGCCTGCTCAGGGTTGTTGTTTCGGCGTATAAACGGGCCAATTACGTCATCTATCCCACCTGTAGCTGGCGTTATAGCTACTCGGCGAGATGGGCTACAATTTTGAGGTTTATATGAGCGCCAGAGCTTCTGAAACGCCGCGCTTGCGCTCGCGAGCCACTCTGGCTTATCAGCCCAGCTATTATCGCAGTAATATTTGTAATATGGATGGAGGCAGACGGCGATGTAGTATACTGGTGATTTATCGAGCTTATCGTAGTAGGTATTTGCCTTCAGCCAGGCGGCTCGTAGGTTGATAATCACGTGATCCTCTGGAGCCTCACGATGAGCTGTGAAGTTGACGTGTTCGTATGGGCGTAGTCGCGACTCCAACGAGCTGAGTATATACTCAAAAACTGGTATAATCTCATATATCGCACCAAACCTACCAGCTCTACTGCGGCCCTCCAGTCTCTCTGTAGCCAATTTGAGTGGCTCAAGGCAGTCCTGATACTCTGTTATTACGGCCCAATCTGCGGCAGTAAGCCCAGTTGATCTCATTCAACTAGGAGCGATAGGGCGCTGAGTATTGTGGAGGCTGGCGCGACGATCAGCGAGAGATATTTGGCTGATATGGTGCTCAGTATAGGCGTCAAAGGCAGCGTGGAGGTGGGTAGCACGCCTAAATGCGGCGTAATATGAGTTCCAGCGAGTAATAACTGGCTTAACTGGCTGGAGTATTTTGAGCTGCTCTCCGGCAGGTAAAGTAGAGTTGGCGGCGTGCTGAAACTTCTCAAAAAGCTCATACTGTTGTGGAGTTTTAATATAGTTAATAACGTCGCTAAGTATGCCTAGTGGGCCTTGTTTGCGCCACTCTAACATATGAGCTCCTCAATATTGAGCTTACTAGTTGAGTTATCGTAGGAATCTTTGTCAACACCAAATATAATAGCTTAGCCGATGAGGTTGAGTATATGAGCGCCGCAGCGGAGGCGGCGATGGGTAGCGTTGAAGTCGTAAACCTCAGCGAGCGTAGTAATCGCAGTATCGTTATTAGCAGCGTTATCGAGTATAAAGTAGCCGAGCTTACTTGAAGTAATATTATAAGCCTTAAGTGTAGCTGCAATCGTCGTAGCAATCGCGTCGCCGCTATGAGCGCCCGTAAGTTGAGGTAGGTCGATTGGCGGGTCGTATATCACGCCAGAGTCGTCAGCAAAGTGAGCAATGACACCAAAAAAGCCACGTTTGCCGCCCTTCGTCGTCCAGCCGTCAAAGCTTATATGGATCTTACTAGTAGCAGCTGACAAGGCCTTGACAACTTGTGGCTGTATGTGGCGGAAAAGACGCATCGCATAGGTGGCTATACTACGCGGGCTCGCCCACAACGCTGCCTCAGCCTCTGGGTTAGCAAAGTTGATCATCTCTCTGAAGGATGGGCGTGATAGCAAAATGACCACTAACTTGGTGGGCCAACGCGTGTCTTTGAGCATCATGTAAGCGATCGCGTAGAGTTGATCTTTTGACATGATGTGCGTTAGCCGCAGCTTGTTGGCTTGGATAAGCACTAGCACGGAGAGTAGAGATGGCAAGCTGTAATCTCTCCTCCTAGGTAGACATATTGATCAAGAAAATGCAGAGAAATCACGCGTCAAAGATGAAATGGATGGGGTTGGTGGGCTGGCGGAAAGTATTGCCTTTTTTTTTTCTTTTCCGTTTCAATCTACCTAGCTAGAAATGTAGGTTACAGCCTAAGTTCTAATGAGTAGGTTGCCAAAAAAAAAGCAGGTTTCGGAGTGGGCGCTATTTTGCTCGATGTGTGGCTGGTATAGCTATTATCGCTATTGTCTATTGTGAATCTTGCTCCTGCAGATAAATGACGAAGTTGCTCCAAGGGGGAACTTGCCATAGTCTAGACACGAAGAGAGCTCAGATGGTATGTGTCTGAAACGGAGGTCAAATTTGGAAGGAATAGAAGGGCCGGAGATCATGCTCTGTTCGCTGGCGTGCCTTGCTTGTTTGACATAGGCTTGGCGTGATATTTGATGTGGCTTTTTCGTGAGGGCCCTCATCGCTCAACTGGTAGGTGCCAGCTAAGAATGAGTTACAGGTATGTCAGTGAGACTGAAAGGTTAGATACTAGTGATGCAGGCTGAATTAGTAGAGATAGTGCTGATTACTGCCCCAAGGCACTGTCAACCCCATGAAGGTGGATGCCGGCTTCTGCTTCAACACATCCTCAACATCTACTTCGACGCATCATCAACTTCTGAAGGTGGGTGCCAGTTACCGCTCCAACGCACCCTCAACTTCTTGAAGGCGGGTGGCGGCTACTGCTTCAACATATCCTCAACTTCTTGAAGGTGGTGCCGGCTATACGTCAAGGTACCCTCAACTCCTAGGAGGCGGGTGGTTCAAGGCATCATTAACTTCTTGAACGTGAGTGGCAACTTTAGTGTTGATAAATTGAAATCTCTTCCAATATTTATTATAAAAGTAGCCTCTAAATCGTATGCAATCCCTCCTGCTAAGAGCGTATCGTTTGTAGTCGAGTATGGCACGAAGTTGCCCTAGGAGGAAGACGATTAAGTTTAGTTGGGACTCCTTCAGACAGAGTTAGTATGTATCATATAAGTTTTTTTAGTTCTCGCATACCATGCATCGACCCGTCGCCAGTAATTCCCGTGCAACCCCTCCCGCCGTGGAGTTAGCAATATCAGTTTCCAGCGAACAAGCGACAAGTATCAAAGCCTCTAGGTAGATGCTAGGCGGCGGTCATGTTGGCTGTGACTGCGCGCCGCCCAGAGGGGTAGAGGTGCGAAATGGTGTTTCGATGCTGGACGGCGCGGCTGTGTTGGCTGGGCTGCGCGCCGCCCTACGACGTAGATATCTTCGTCCTCAAGACCTTCTGATTCTTGAATTTATTGAAGAGTAGAGGTATGAGGCTTTGGCCTTTGACAAAGCGTTCTCGATGAACTGGCCCTCATGCAGATCTTCCTTGCATCACCGCCCAGAGGAGGCAGAGGAGTGAAATGGTGTTTCGATTCGCATGGCTGAGGACTGCGCGCCGCCAGAGGAGTGAAATGGTGTTTCGATGCTGGGCGGCGCGGCCATGTTGGCTAGG
>JAJTIZ010000032.1:0-428985 GCA_021365335.1 Phaeosphaeriaceae sp. PMI808 | reverse complement strand
ACCAGTAACACGAAGGAGAACCGCAGCACGCTCGAGGTGCTGATCGTTTAGATTCCCAAAAGCGAGGAAACAGCGCAACTGGATGGCTGCGCACACGTATGCACCATATCCGACTATAGGCCATAGTTTCGATATAGCTCCTTTTCGCATCAGGAACTTCTCTGTCATCTCGACCATGATTGACGAATGCCTCCATGCCTGCTCCGCAGCTAATCGTAACGTCTTCCGCGATAGGTTCGGTATTTGCGTACCACAGGAAAGTATAGGAACCACAGCAGAGTGCAAGTAGCAGAGGCAAAGGCGGTATAGATAATTTAATGAGAATATGCGACCGGACGCTACTGGGCTGTTGCTAGCGTCCACGCCGCTCTGGTCGTATCGTATCGAGCTGTCCATGCGGTCGTATAAGTCCTCGAGCCTTTCGTCGAGCAAATAGATTTTCGAAGTTGGATCGCATGAAGTGTCGCAATTTCGTTGCATAGAAAATATAAAATCCTGCACTTCCCACCTAACCATGGTAAGTCTCGCTTTTTGAACGTATGTCCCTACACCTACCAGAGTCCATGAAGCATAACTAAGATTGTGTTGAAACGTAATCCTAGGTTCTGCTCGCTTGCGACATTTTCTTGTATGGAGCCGGCCTTATCGAGGAAACGTTCGAGACTAGGTGTAGAGCCCATAGGACTGTCATTAGGCAATGGACAACCGACTACCTCTGCCCAGCAGTCGGTCGGGAACCGCGCGTTCTGCTGACTAGCACACTTTGTTAGCCAACAAGCCCAAAAGCATCTCATCTTGAGCTCTGACTCGGCGCAACAGCGATCCACCAAATCCGGACTAAGTCGGTTGAAATGCAATATTCGACAAGTGCGGTAGGCGATTGCTATAGAGTGCAGTAAAAGTCTCCCATTAGTGAGGTATTGACAAGATGATTTGGTTGCGGAAGATGTACCGGTGTGCATATTCGTTCTCCTTGTTTCCGATTTCGCTAGCCAAAACATGGCCAAAATCTGACAAGCTTGAACGTGCTGCAGACATGGCTTATCTGCGTTCATCAAAGCAGACTTGCTGGCCTGCTCGGCCCACCGCTCTCCTATCACACACCAATCCGCCTTGGATATTTCTGTAATGCCAATCTCTCCATGTATCGTTCCGCCGGGTACACCAGTTAGAAATCTAGCTGTCCATCAGCAATTTAAAGTACGATCAATGAGGTTATGAGCTTACAGGGAAGCGAATGCAAACATGGCTAGAGGAATGAAGTCAGGCAGTCTTTGCGCTAAGTAGTCTTCGATGAAGTCTTGCTTGCGAAACAGTAGATCGGCTTGATAATGCCTCTCGAAGTATATCTCGGTAAGAAATAGAGCCACTTCGTCGTCAAGTTGCACCCTTTCTGAGCTATTCGAAATCAGAGGCTCTTCGTCCACTAGCTGTCTCGCAGAGGGACGTTCAGTTCTATGTAAATAAGGGCCCCGCAAAAGGCCAGCGGCAACATTATGACGATCAGAGGAGACTGCATGCCCCAAATGCGAGGGTTGAGTCTGTGAGTGGTCGCGGGTATGGGAAATACGCTCTGAAGACGCCGCTCCGTGCACCCTTACTGGGAGAACTTGTTCTCGAGCACGCTCTCTGGCAATCTTCTTTCGATCTGGTGGAGGAGGATAAGAGCATTGTTTATTTGCGCGCTGGCAGCGACGACATCCTGGTTGCTCACGGGTGCACCTGAGCTCTTCGGATGTTAGCGATGATGAGCTGGAGTGGGGCAATACGCAAGCGAGAGAACTTGGCCCGTATAAGATCAACCTTTTGCTTGCGACACCTCAAGCACGCGACTGCCGGAGTGGCCTGGTTCATGTTATCCGGTCGTGCATCCGATTTCGGATGGGATGATGAGAAGAATGAAGAAGTGTGGCATCAAGGTGAGGACGCAACCGATGAGTAGAACTTCGGGCCGAACACGACACAGTCGCGTCTGTGCCATCGGACCGAACCTTAACAAACTGTAATTATTTCACCAAGCTGTCCAGAACCCCAGATTTCCCGGCAAGTCAGGGGACGTTCTCAGTGTACATAAATTCAAGATTCATGGCTTCTGAGTTCGACCTTTCTTCATAAACCTTCACTTACGTCTCATCCCATACGGAAGCACATATATCAATAGCTGAAATGGAAAAGAACGACACAGAGAGACACGAGGCAATTTCAGGGGAGTACTCACATAGTGTGCTGTTATACGATAAAGATGGGCGACCCCAAAATTTCCCAATTCCATCGTCAGATCCAAACGATCCACTTAGCTTCTCCATCTGGCGGCAGCGCCTCGTTCTTACAGTCGTCTGCATTTACGCCATTGCAAGCTTCGGAGTCGTCCAAACCACTCCACTATTTTTCTCTCAACTTATCCGCGAGTACAAGCAACAAACACGTGGTGTAAGTGCATGCGTCCCCTCTGAAAATGCAACGCCTTAACGCTTGCTTACGTGCAAAAAGGCGTTTAACGCTCCACGAATCATCGATCTTGCTAGCTATCCTTCGCTTTGTATGGGTCTGGGAAACTTTCTGTTCGTCCCTCTTTCCATGGCCATGGGCAGACGATGCGCTTTACTTCTGAGTAATGCAATCTTGCTTGCATCAGTGATCTGGGCTGCCAAGTCTGAATCGTTCGAATCTCACCTTGGAGCTAGATGTCTCCAGGGTCTGACAGCAGGTGTGTCCGATTGCTTGGTGAGTGCTTCTAGTATCCATTTAATTTACTCAGATTTTGCAAGATCCGCTAACGGGAATTAAATAGCTACCCATCATCGTCTTGGACATATCTTTCATACACCTTCGTAGCGCACGTCTCGTAATGTACTGGACTATAACAGCAGTCGGTTCGTCCTTGCTACTAGTATCCCTGCCTTTCATGGTCGACAGCGCGAATGGAAATTGGCGCGTAGCCTACTGGTTCTGGGCAGCAATTATGGCTCTGTCTCTCGTTCTGGTCACCTTCTTCTTTCCAGAGACTCTATTCCACCGCCGTGTCGAAGCCTTCGGTGGTGCAATTCATGCAACAGACGCGTATGGAACGCATCGGATATTTGCAACTGTTGACGAAGCTCAAGCCGCGGGATTCGAAGTCGCCGCCGAGGACGGCCGCAGTGAGCCACCACCAAAGGCATCCTATGCGCGACAGCTTATGCCTATCAAACTCTCGCCCAAGCCAGCTTTTCGCTTTTTCAGCGCATATAAAGACATTTTTCTCTGCATCCTCGTCCCTGGAACGTTTTGGGCCCTTGCATTCAACAGCATTGTGTTTGGCGGAATCGTGGTTCTAAGTCTCACTTTCACTGAGCGCCTTGAGATGAGACCATGGCACTTCTCTTCATCAACCGTCGGCACGGTGCAACTTGGGTCTTCCGTAGGCGCGCTATGTGCCCTTCTCCTCGGTGCTACAGCGGAGCCCATCAGCCGCTATCTGACGCGGAGAAACGGAGGCGTTCGAGAGCCAGAACACATACTCCCGAACTTTCTCTTACCCACAGTTTTTGCTTTTGCTGGTCTGCTCCTTTATGGGATCGTAGGGGATCAGCCTGGAGAGTACAATTGGATCGGTATCCATGCTGCGTTTGCTTTGTTTTATTGTGGCTTTTGCGGTATATCTGCATTAACTGGAGCCTGGCTTGGGGAGCTGTTGCCCCATATGTCCGGCCCGGCAATTGTTCTTGTTTGTGGCGGCCGCAATGCCGTATCTTTTGGTTACAGCAGCTCCTTCAATCGCTGGTTGGCGGTGATGGGATTTCGCGATACGTACGTCTTGTTTGGTGGTATCCTTTTTGCACTTGGTTTTCTTGCGCTCCCACTCTACTACACGAACGGGCATATTCGAAAGGCGATGAAATCGCTGCACTGGCTTTGAATCAATTGAAATGGACTCGGATGTGGTATTTAGCCACTTGGATGTCATTTATTCACTCACCGTTTTCTTTTCTCTATTGCAGGCAATAATGGTAACGTATTAGTTCACCGAGTGCGTCAAATCAAAATCTCTTGGCACGATCAACACCGCCTTACCAATCATCAATATCGTCGCTATCTAACAAAAGATCGCCAGGTAAACTACTTAAATCAGATCCAGAAGTCTCTTCAAAATCCTTTTTGCA
Source organism: Phaeosphaeriaceae sp. PMI808 (assembly GCA_021365335.1). Taxonomy (NCBI): domain Eukaryota; kingdom Fungi; phylum Ascomycota; class Dothideomycetes; order Pleosporales; family Phaeosphaeriaceae; species Phaeosphaeriaceae sp. PMI808. The sequence goes on along the minus strand of JAJTIZ010000032.1, from coordinate 424,843 downwards.
CGTTCGCGTATTGTGCCCAGTCCCTGTACAGTTCCCACAGCGCGGGGTTGCTACCTACTCGTGATCGCCTGGTTGAACGAGCTGAGGCTGAGTACGTCACTCTGAGCCTGTAACAACCTTTATAGGCTTAACAATAACTATCTGGAAGCCAGTCTCATTAAAGTTGTGTACGTTATCGTTGTGGATGCTGTACTTGGCTTTAGTCTCTTCAACACGCTTGAACCACGCGCTGATTACCTCAGGATCTTCTTAGAGTATTCCCTACTGGTCCTTTACTCAATTAAACACTATCTTAAGCTCGTCTAAGCTCGTTACGAACCTCTAAGCCCATCGTTTGCCTACTAGCTCCCCACCCTACGCAGCCAATAGTTTATCTGCCATATCTACTGCCTCGCACAGCTGGGGCGCAAATCCACGTGGACCAAGGTCGAGGATATATTGGACGATCGTCTGTTCTTCAGTTAAGGTAAGCTTTTGGTAATTAGGCTAGCAATCGGCCCGGGCAAGGGTTCCGTTATATCTTCGCTAGAGAGTTGATAGGATAACGTTGAACGCCGTAGCAGCGCGTCGGACGCTTTGAAATTGACCTTGCTGAATAGACTCAATAGAAAGCTCTATTCTGCCTTCTTGTTGAGACTGATTTAGTTGGTCTAGTTGAGGCATTGCGCGTAGTAGTAATAGTGTTAGTCATGCCAAGAGATTTTGACGCACTGGGTGATCTAATACGTTATTTATTATAAAAGTTGAAGAGAATAAACTACTCAAACCAAGGTTGGTTGCAAGCCCAGCCTTTCTGTCAGTAATGCCTTCAATATACGTATCCTCCACAATCATCAGCTCGAGCTATAAATCCTGCAGCATGCTAAAAACCCATCGATTAGATCAAAAGGTAATGAGCCGACCACCTTACCTTGCAATTCGATTACCACATGACGAAACAGCTCTAAGTGTAGGCACGTCACTCTTTAGTATCTATACATGGCCCATCCGCCAGTTTTCGCCGTCGCAATAAGCGTATAAACAATGCATCAGCAAAATATTTACCGAGCTCTGTACGCCTGGTGCGGGTTGAGCAGCCTGTGCACATCTTTCAAAATGCGGCTTGATTTTGTGCGACCTGTGCGAACTGTGCGGCTATATTTCATTCTAAGCAACCAGGATTTCTACTAGTACGTACCGTACCAGTTCCGAACCCGTAGCTTAGAATGCTCTTTGCAGCGTCCGTTCCTGGTCGATCTCGCAGGCGTATCGGCGGCGATCGTCGGCGATCGTAATCGTTAGGTTTCGCAGGTATCGGCACTATTGTGGTCATTAGTGTACCATGCCGGTTAGCTAGCTCTATGTATGGACAGGGGTCGTACATGTAAGCGAGGTGTTTCTTCACGCGATTGGCTACCTAACGACTCGATAGCGGGAAAGTAGCTGGCTCACATACAACGTGAGAATAGGCACGACGCAGGACACCTAGCCCTGCCTCATTGGCGCAGCCGCCGTGACGACGCGTTGGGAGGCGGGGATGTGCTGATGAGCGTCAATGTGCTCAATGTGCACCATCTGTGCGCAGCGGAAAGCCGCAAATTCTGTATTCTCCACGAACAACGATGCAATAGCCAAAAGATGTCTGGAACAAGTTCATTTGGGCCTAGGACCCAAAAGCCGGCTTCTCAACGTCCCAAAATTCAATCTCCCATACCCTGCCCTGACGGTCATAACCACCTCATCTCCATCTTCAAGCCAGATGAGCCGGTCCTCTACATTACTCCCAATTGATACCCTACCACCCTCCGTCAACTCGAGGAGACAACCCAGGCTGGGATGCAGTGGAGATTTACTCTTCTTCTTCGTCAGCTAACGAGCCAAATGAATCGGGCAACAGTCTCACGTACTGGAGATGATATCGTTCCCGTCCCAATAAGGTCACCGGTCTGCAGTCCGGAACCAGAAGATGCGAGATGTGCAAGCATCTGACCAGGTGACCAGCGAAGATCACGAAGATTGGACCTTGACGAGATCAAGTGTCTGTTTGTGTTCGAAGTTATCCCTGTTCGTAGTCAACAGATTAACACCATCAACCTCTCCAAGAGCCCTACTGTAAATTGATACCTCAACCTCAAGATTCCATGTAGCATTGCTATCTGCATGGCACAAATGAGCAGCTCGAGTGGTGCCTCCTTCGGACAAATCGGCAGCCGTGGATGTACATCTGGCATTTTGTAATGCGTCCAGAGTAACAACCCATGGAGATATACTGCTAGCAAAACCCTTCCCATTCAACGGTCCAAGTGGTGCCATTTCTGCAAGCTGGATATCCCTCGCAGACCAGTCATTTAGGATGACGAAGCCAAAAATGTGGTCATACGCCTGTTCGGCTGTAATAGTCACGCCCATCGGCACAGGCTCAGACATGAAAAATGCTAGTTCGGCTTCGTAATCCATTTTTTGGCTGGGTAGGAACGAGTATTCGCCAGTTTCTGCGTTCCGAATCATTCCTCGCGGACGATAAATAGGCTCGTCACCGATGATGACCGACGAGGCTCGACTGTTGTAGCCTAGGGGCATGGCGTAATGGCTTGGAGGTACCGGCGCACCAGCGATTCGGGAGCACTGTGTTGATGTCAGCGTGTAACAATCAATGTAAGATAGGTGAACGAGACTACGTGCATTCTCAACATGGACGTCTGAACACATGAAATCCGTGAAACTACCAATATTAAAAGGCAAGTGCATTTGCACATGCTCCATGGGAACGAATACATTGTCTCTCATTAAATTGACCTCGAAAAGTGGCGAGCGCTCATCTCTCAACCAATCAATCAACGTCTGGCGTATCTGCCTACGCAGTGGTGCACCCAGCGCCGCGAAGCAGTTAAGATTGGGACGTGCAAATATCGATTCAGTACGATGGCCCTTCTCGCGATCGGGAAAGCAATGTTCCAGCTGATCAGATTGCTCGAGAACAGATAGATCGATGATGAACTCTCCGATAGCGGCCCCAACACGCGTCTCTGGCTATGACGAGCTTAGCAGATTCCTTACTTTTAATGATACTCCATGTCAGAAATGACGAAAGCCCTGTTAGACGTACTTCTGATGGGGCACTAAACACACCGAAGGGTATGTTGTCCAGAGTGAACGGACTCCCGGCAGGTATCTCAATTGGCCAACGCGGCATCTCGGTCGAAAACCTCATTGAGAAATCTCAGCACTATCGCTTCACCAACGATTATAAAAAGCTCAGAGAATTTGAGATTCGAAGATCCGAACAATATACGGATAAATAGTTTTATCTATTTGCCGGTCTGCCGATATGTTCGATCAACCATTCCACAAAGCGATAGGACGAACGAATCACTCGTTCAGATATCCGCATTTTGACACGAATGGAGAGTTTGGCTACGGCCCGGTTGTGGTTCGTGAAAGTTAGGGGTTCGGAGCGAACGCGTTCGGCCCGAGCGTTCGCTCCGAAATATTTGGGGTAGGAGAAGAACAAAATGTTCGATTGCCATGGCCAGTCATGGAACAAGAAGAAATAACTTTGCTGTGGGAAGATTCAGCACCTTGAAGACTTTCTCTGCCCCTCTGATAAAGGATAATTTTCCATCACTATCGCCATCATCACTGTCAACGATGACTATAGAACACGCAGACCTCAATTCACCACTACCTCAACCGCAGCGTTTCATCACCACGCACAACCATCAAGGCGAAGCGATATACTCAGACACACTCCCTGAGCCGATTGAATTCTGGGCAGTCGGCCCTAAGAATGACCCAGCTGGTTTCGGCTTCGCGTACGCCACCTCCAGCATTCCAGTCCGCCTTTTCGATGACCAAGACCTCGTCGAGATGCGACACATGAACGCGAACCGCAAACTAAGCGGTCTCGTCAAGCGCGGCGGCAGCATCTTACGATACGTAGACTACCCGCCAAGGAGCAGCTCACCAATGCATCGCACCGTTAGCTGTGACTTTGGAATCTTGCTGTTCGGGGAGGTGGAGTGTCTTTTGGATTCTGGGGAAAGGCGGAATTTAAGAACCGGAGATGTGGTGGTTCAAAGGGGGACGATGCATCAGTGGATCAATCATGGCGAGAAGTGGGCGAGAATGATTTATGTGCTGCTCGATGCGACAGGGGTGAAGTGTAATGGGATGGAGCTGACGGAGGAACTCGGTGGAATGAGTGGTGTTGCGCATTCTAGCTAATGTTCCGGGAAAGAAGGAAGAGAGAATAGGATAGAAGTAGAAAAGGAATAACGCAACTTGTAATCCTTATAGCTCCACAAAATCAACCCCAATCCTCTTCAAAAGAAGCCGACATACAGCTTACAATCTAAGCTATCGAAAGAAGGCAGTTCGGTACAGAGAGAGAGCTGCAAGTCGGACCTACAATATTCCCTAATCTACGCTGCGCGACTAACGCGCCAGTGCACTTTCCTGTTACGATTCCTAGTCTAATTCAAAGAAGCTTACTGAGCTAGAGGAGGAGGCGATTATTATATACATGCTGGATTTGCATTCACGCGGATTTCTACCTACACTGAATGCTGTACGTGATATAGCTGATAGACTAACTTGATCTAAAACTATATCAACTATCACTAAGCTCAAGTTTCTGCCAGCCTTTCAGGAGGTCTTTGCGCAAGTCTTTACTCCTGCTAATATATAATTAGCTTTCCAGGCGCTGGCCTTGTTCTATTAGATCTAGACGTTGTCCTGTTAAAGATAGATGTACGTCTCTGTACGCTAGCACCTGCTGCCTTTAAGAAGGCTCTCTAGCAAGCTAGAATACTAAGTAACGTACGTGAATTAGAGGCCTAATTTATGTTAATACGTAATTGCGTACACTGATACAAGAGCTTATATCCGGCGTTAATTATTGAAGCTGTTAATTAGCTTAAGAAGGGGGCTGCAATAATAGTCTTTAAGTATAAGTCATTGCGCAGGTCGCCAGCCCATCGGCTGCACAATTTTGGAATACAACACAAAGTTACTGCGCATCCACAAAATCGACCCCAAAAAATCCCACGAATAACGTTTACAGCCTTTAACCAGTGTTCAAGGCGTCCTTCTTTCTGGTTCCTTGTTTTTCTCATCACAATTTGCACAACAACTTGCTGCTCCACCTTAAGCACTACAAAACTAAATCATGTAGGCGTGCACAGTTGCCACTCGACAACCTTCTAGTTTTGCATAGTCGCTTCTACTAATATCTCTTCGCTCTGATTGTTTCCCAGGTTACCTGGCGTTTGGGTAATCATATCTTTCATTATGGTATTATATATGCCCACGCTTAGAGAAGACTAAGTTAGGATCTAGACAGATCCGGCCTAGAAGGGCGTTAAGGCTGCTTAGGCACAAAGGCTTGCCTAAGGCTTAGAGTGGCGTTATAGCATGATCTGACGCGATTCAATTTGGAGTCTTTGAGGCAATGAAACCCTTGTATAACCACCGGGTATACCGTATAGTGTTACAAGAGTATTGTGAAGTTGTTCTCTTGGATTTGCTAAGGATATACGCGCTGTTTAGTGAAGTCGTGTACTTCTGTGTTTCGTCAAATCAGGTCGTTCTCGAGGAATTTTCGTTTCAAAGCTCAAGTCCGCGATAAGTACAGTTTGGTGCAGTAAATAGGCCTCTCACTAAACATTCTTCCATACTTGATAGTAATCGAAGGGTTCTACGCTGCCGTCAGCAAGTGGAGGAGCTGCATGCTGTGACGGTTTTCGACAACTAGCTCTAATCCAGCTCCGTACGCACTGTATTGCTGCTAATAACTAGGACGAGATTAGGCGCCTCTGTGGCTCTAGTAAGTCACCTAATTCAGACACAGTCGCAGCTTGAGGTTGGCACTAAGAGGGAGCCCAATAGCGAGACGCGCGAGGTTCGGGTACTTTTCTCTAATACCTAGCCAGTACTCAATTGGCTAGGCGGAGTAGTAGTCGTCTTTGAGCGTACGAGGCTCATACATCTTCCAGCGCTCAAACTCGTTTACTGCATTAGCTGTCAGATTCTTACTAACTGTTATTGGTCTAGTCGCGGTATCGCTTACAGCTGATTTCCATCAGGGTCAGCCAACGCAATCTCTCATAGGTAATGATTGTGACAGTGGTGTTCAGCCACTGCATTTGTACACGGCATTTTCCATTGACTCATTATTTGTCTCATCAGGACTTCTGGGATACCCTCGCATTAGTGGTACGGTATGCTAGTTACATTTCGAGTGCCTTTACCGTAAATCACATACTTGATGAGCCGTAACAGCAAGAGACAGGCTGGCAGCTAGTCCTGCCTGTTAGAGCGTGTAGGCGAGCTGATAAACCGTTGTATACTTGTCTCTCGATATCTACCTAGGATCTTCTTGCGATATGACTAAGGGAACAACAAGCTCCATACCATACTATCAATTCAAAAACAAATTTATTGACTGGGGTATTAATCTTGACCTTACCGTTCGGCAAGTACGCCACAGGGAGTAGCTAGCATCAAGCTAAGGCTAATGCGGCAAAGTGCTGCTAAGCGTGACAGGGGCCACCGCGGGGTAAAAACGGCGATCCTGAGCCTGGGTTTCGGTTGCGATCCGATTGGCTCATTCTGACAGCTAGCCAAACTTAAAATATTTTTCGCCTTAGGAGACAGGTGTGGCGCTTGAGAAAAGATTGGAGAATACACTTTCTTCTAGAATGAACCAATAGAATTCCGAACCAGAAATTCAGGCCCTGGATCATCCTGCATTTTGGCTGTACGCCTCTCGACCCTGACGCACCCCACCTGACTAAAGAGTTCCAGCGGGACGGGAGGAAGCTGAACACTTTCTGACGGCACGAGATCCAATTACTGCTCAGCAGCATGTCTGCCATCCTGTCACTCTCACAACCTGGCTGAAGCTAGAGCAACATAGTGGCGGGCGGAAGCTAACCGAGTTCCCCTCTCAGACATTGATACTGAAGTCCTTTGGGTGTGTTTATAGCTCGATATCCCATGAAGACGCCATGAGCGCCACAGAAACACCTGGGCCCTGCACTGAAACGCGGGTATGCGTGCCTTATCCTCTCAAGCAATCTTTCAACAATGATTACCCGCATTAAATCTAATGCAAGAGGCTGCAAGCCCCGGTTAAGTTATTTCACGATCGAAGAAAAGCTCGTGCCCATCACTTCAGCTCATGAAGTTTAGGGATGACAAAGTAGGCAAGGAATTTCTGCATGTACCCTGCTGCAGAGTTTCATACTTGGGGAGATGCGCAATCGTGTAGCGTACCGAAGATGTGGACACGGGAAATTACCTCTTGCTTGACAAGACATTCGGGATCCAAGAACGCGACTCGAGCACGTGGGACAGGGGCCCACGTCTAGGCTATGGTCTTTGAACTTTGTTTCTAGCGTCAACCATTATTCAGTCATCCACAGTGAAAGTGCAGTCATGCATATTTACTTGCAAAAGCATGTTGGGCGAGAACTCTTATACGCCCATGTCTTCCAAGCAGATCGCTTTTTTCCTCTCAACAGCAAAGTACTAGCGTTTCTGTGGAATATCAGTTAACCAGAACACGTTATATGCGACACCATCATATTGGCCAGGTCGCTATGAGTATCCGTCGCTACTTTGTGCGGGAGGAATTCTATGGTGTTGTCCCTGCACCACCAGGATCGATTTCCAACCCAACTAGCCCGCCATCTATCGCCCACCACGTCGTCGCAGCGAACATAGCATTCATGCTACTCTCGACCGCTTTCCTTGCGTTGAGATGGTATACCAGCCTCTTTGTCCTGCAGAGAGCTGGGTTTTCAGACTGTAAGATATGGCCAACTTAGTAGATATTTGTATCATTGCTGACATCGCAGACACAATCACTATTGGATGGGTATAAAACACTCTCGATATTGACTAGCGTGAAATCTCACCTTGTTTCTTCTAGATTATGGCACTAGTGCATGGCATCACTAGCTGCATCCGTAGGCACCCTTATAGACTTGAGACAGCACTATGGCCACTAAATGGGATATAGTCACACGTTACGGTCTCGGAAGACATCTATGGGATGTCCCTTTTGTTGTATTCAACAAGAACTTTGGAAAGGTAAGCAGTCCTACCGCTCAGGAGCTTTCAATTTTGAAGTTGTATTAACGGCAGTTCACTGTTCAGGCAGCTATAGTTGGGGGCTTGAGCTACTCGGTCTCGATCATGCTCGTCAAGATCTCCATTTTAGCGTTCTATCTTCGAATTTCCCCGGATAGGAACTTAAAGATCGTAATATACACGACTGTGGCCATCACAATTGCCTACAGCATTCCAATGGCGACAATCGGGTTTTATGCCTGCAGCCCGATGGAGAAATACTGGGATATTACCATAACGACTGGGTCATGCATTAATCAATATGCAGTATATCTGTTTAGTGCGTCGATGAACATAGCAACGGATGCAATCATCCTGGTGTTGCCTATTGTCATGCTATGGAACGTATACATACCGAGACGCCAGAAATTTGGTGTAGTTTTCATACTCATGGCAGGTGGTTTGTAAGCTGATCGTAGTATGCTTTCGATCGAAATTATACTCATGAGACTGCAGCGTTTTAGTCGCCAGTATTATTAGGCTGGTTCACATCGTTAAGTCGTATTTTACTACGGATATAACTTGGGATTTCGCCGACCAAGACGTGTGGTGGTACGTTGCACGGACGTTTGTCACACGAAGAGAGAAGCTTATATTAACGCATCCCAGGGCACTCGAACTCCATCTCGCCATTGTCTGCGGATGCCTTCCTCTGGGCAAAGCCTTCCTCCGACGCTATCTCCCTAAGGTCATCGGTCGCAGCACTGAGGACTCCCACACGAAAAGAAGGCGTACCTTCCGTTCATCTCAACAGGTCGCTCTCTCCTCTAGGGAGGGAGACGAACTAGAACTCTGCGGTAGGCAGGGGAAGACCGCCGAGGGAGGTTTCCCACTACCTACATGCCCAAGTCAGCCCAATGGCAGAGAGGACGCGAGCCAAAAAACTTCATTCTGCGACACGCCGCTGGACGCAGAACAGGTCGAGCATAAAATTTGATCCATAACTTGTATTGCTCCACACTCGCAGCTATACTGCCATTATTTCTGGCACTGAGAGACAAGGCGTCAGGGAAGGGGCACCTGGACACGCCGACGAGCATGAACGATCTGGCACTGACATCAAGCGGCCAGGGGAAGCGCGCGGACACACTTTCACTGATGCATAATATTTCCAGCTGCAGGAGATCGTTAGGCCTCAGCACCCTCGCACTAAGGTATCTCTTAGAGCTCTAAATAAGTGGCAGATACGGAGTTAGAGATTCAACATTAGGGCGACCTTGGTTTGCATATTTTGTCCCTTGTTAATTGTAGCTAGAAAGACATTGTTTTAAACGGCTCCTAGCGCTATTATAGGGCTGCGTAAACAAGCTTATGATTGGTATCTAACGGTAATCAAAGTGATCTGGTGTCTGGATATTGCCACCACTAGCAGGGAGGGCAGCCATGCCCATACGTTTCAACCCAGTATAGCTTCTCCACAACGCCGTCTTCAAATCTTACTCTGTTCGAAACCGTTACTTGAGCCAAGAAAATTGCTAAAGCTCTCGCGCATCGCGTTTCGCTGATAGTCCGTCCGCCACGATTGTAGGGAATCAACCTAAATTACGCCTTCATGCTCGAGATACACACACGACCCCATGTACAATACTAAATAAGCTTCAGGCTGGCAAAATGCACTCTATCCAAGATCTCTACCAAGACTCCCAAGCTTGCCTCCACGGCGTAGAACCTTCCTCTGTTCGCATAGTGCTGGCAAGGGATACTTCGTGATAGCTGGTCGGCGGAATTGAGGAGTGAAGGGAAAGTCACCAAGACTGTCAACGCAGAAAAGTTTGACCATACGTAGGCTGTACATAGCATATTCACACAAGCTTCTTTTACACTGGATGTAGCCTTGGCAGTCCTTTCTGTCGAGATTGATATAGTCGGCGACCCTCTAGAATCCTCTTCAATGGGCCGAATTTAGGTAATAATGGACGCAGACTTCCAGGGTGTGAGCCTAGACTGGTGGTGCCGGCTTCATGCGTGAGTAAAGCTACGATGTATTTCCTAGGCGACCTGATTTGCGCCGTGAGAGTCCTGTAGCCAGTTTGCGTGGCCTCGAGCAAGCTTCATCTCCCCAATTCGCACGCTTGGTCGCTCGCGCATCCTCATGCTGCCATTCCTCCCCATCCTTTGCTGTGATAGGCCGCTCAGGCGTCTCTTCCAACGGCAGTATCCTTTTGCCGGGACGCATCTTCTTCGTCCGCAATGTCCCCGTCTTTTTATCCGTCTCTTTCTCCTCTGTCATTGACAGAAAGCTGCAGAGTCGATCCATGTGATAGACAGCTCCGCATCATCGTCACCTAATATCCCCTTTTCCGTGCCGTCCATTGCAAAGTCTTGGAGTCAAAACATAGTGGTTCGTGACTTGTAGGACCGCCGTTGGTGTTACGAAATTCCTAGAATGCGTTCGCACGGACTTGGCCCGTAACAAGACCACAACAACACCAATAACCTCCATATCACGTTCGCTGGTCTTCCCCCCATCGCTGCACCATCTCGATATCGTGATGAAGCGTTCCCCCGCGAGCCCTAACCCAGATGAAGCGCTGGAAACCGCACAATACCAACAAGTCTTCCCAGGACTTCGACCATGCATTCAAGCGCTGCAGGTCGGATGCGCCGCCACTTACACAAGAGACACTTGGAAAGCTCCACTGTGCCACAGAGCCGGAATCACTAGAAGAGCGGGCGCAATCCGTCCAGCGGTGGGCCGACAAGTGTGAAAGTGGTAAGTTCGAGATGCCTCCGTCGCCAACACCCAGCATCACGCCCTCGAGGGGTAATCGACGAAGAACAGCAAAGCTGGTTCAAGGACAGCGCTCATCGAGTCCAGCCAAGAAAGCAAACAGCCCGCGATACCGGGCGATGAACATGGCGGATGCGAACGTGTTCGTGGACCATTTCCCCGAAGCTCCTGCGACGATCGACGAACAACTTGGGTGCGTCTTTGGTGGAGCAACATGGGCAGCCAGCTAGTGGGGTGCAATTGAAGAGCTGGCGAGGCAGTATTGCGAGGAATCGAGGGTGTTGGCAAAAAAATGCGCCGGGGAGAATGAGTGGAGGATTCAACTGTTTCTAGGCTTGCTACAGCCACTGAGTAGACTTGAACCGGAGATTTTAATGCTTAGTGCATCTGAGAAACGTGAGTTTGCGACTTCAATTTTGCATGAATAGTCCAAGCGGACACTAACTGTGACCTCGGATAGCATGGGTATCAGAACTCAAACCAACAGCACCGTCACCTTATGACTTCATCCCTCACCCTACACCCCTCCTTCAACAAAACGTAGCGCAACGTGCGAACCCTGCCGACACCAACAGGGCCTCACCCCAGACTCGGTCAACCGCCTCAGTCCTCCCGAACACACCCATATTCAGCATACCCTCTACTGCTCCCAGCGATGTCTCCTCTGAGGGTCCAAACGGTCTCTCAACACCCAAACTAGATATTGCTCTCGGCCTGGCTCATACATCCTTCACTCCCATGCAAAGAACCGTCTTGATGCTGCTGCAAGACGACTGCCGCGTCCTGAGCGAACCACACCAAGCGCAGATCGGCCTGCGCTTCCCCTTCCTTGTTATTGAGAGCAAAGGTGGCGCAGCAGCTGGGAACCTGATCGGGGCGCAGAATCAGGCTGCGGTCGATGGGGCTTGTGCTCTTAATATCCTAAGCGATTTGCAATGTGTTGTTACACGGATAGTGTCCCAGTCAGGCTATATCCAATGCAACAAAGGAAATCCAAACACGGAACAAGGAGAAAAAGACAAGACGCCGGCCATTCTGTTCTCCGTGACAACAGAAGGCCCCATACACGAAATATGGGTCCACTATCGGGTAGGCGAGGCATACCACATGACGTGTCACCGCGCATGGCGGACGACGCGACGTGAAGATGCAAGGGAGTTTGTGCAAGCATTGGCGAGGATTGTAGAATGGGGTAGGATAGGGTTTAGGCAGAGTGTTCTCAATTCACTAGAACAGATTGAGCAAGCCGTGCTTGGAGGTGTTTTGACGACCATGGATGAAAAGTTTTAGTAATGAGGTTGAGTAGATATTGCGATGGGAAAAACGAGCTTAGGAAAACGAATTGATCGTGTCGGCACCCAGGGCGCTGTACTGACTGGATTGCTAGGGGGCATCAAAGGTAAACATTTTCCGAAACATTTGGAATCGCGGCTGATTGTTTAGGACATGAATCTCTTTTCAAGAATGATATCCTTCACCGAGACATATCTATTGGTAATATTATGTTGAACGAGCAGGAGGATGACGGTTTTTTGATCGACTTCGATCTGGCTATCAAGATTGATCGCGAGGAGGCTTCTGGAGCACCAGGCATGACCGGTACCAAAGTATTCATGGCCATCGGCGCCCTTAACGGTGAACCACATTCCTTTTCGCATGATCTGGAGTCGTTCTTCTGGGTGTATTTCTGGGTTTGCTCTCATGCAAGAGGGCCATCATCTCCTGGGAAAATCCTGAAAGAGAACGAAAGGTGGAATTTCATGAAACCCGAGGAACTCGCAGCACTTAAGCTCGGCACGATATTTATAGAAAGTATGTTCGAAAAGGCAGTACACAAATCGTGCACAGATTGGTGCAAGCCCCTACTCCCATACTTGAAAAAGCTACGAGAAGTAGTCTTTCCAAACGGCAGACCGATAGAAGCCGGAACCAGTGAACTCTATAACCAAGTAAAGTCGGTTCTCGAGGACGGTATACAGAAATTAAAGGCGAATGATTGAGCAACGTAGACCTTGCTAGTCTTGGAATAAGGATGGCCCTGCTAGTTTCTGTCCGGCAACACCCTTTGCCGTTCTTTTAGACCGCACCACTCCGAACCTGGGCATCAAGAACCTCATCATCGGTCTGGGCTTTATTTGGAAAATGGGCCGGTAGAGGAGGATCAGAGACTGGTGAAGAGGTACGTAGAGGGCGAGGACGGGGTGGGATGGTGCAGGATTGGGGGTGTTGGACGAGTTTTCAGACGGACGGGGGACCAGGTGGGCTGCTGCGAAGAGGCGTGTGACGTTTGCCGTGGGGCCACCAAGATATCAGAAATAAACACGAACAAAACTCAAGGCAAGACGTTGGTAATAGTCATAAATCCATAGTCGTTCAGCCCGGTAGCACATCCAACTTCTCCTGTATCTTCTTCATGAAATCATCTTCCGCCCACTTCAAGATTCGAGCCAGGCAGTACACCAGCTCCCGCACATCGCGTTGATGTGTCGTGCGCCACGCCCTGATATTCTGCATATGGGTCGCCTCCCCAAGTCTGAAATGCACCCACAACTCATGTACCGGGCCCTCGGTCGTGATGGAGAAACAGAGCTGGGGGGCTGCTGGAGATGTAGGTGTCATGGGCAGTGCAGCCTGATTCTCGAGATCATCCAGTATTTTTAGCATACAAGCGGCACCAATAGCAGCTTGATTCTGCGCAGCCACTAGACCCCCATTCAGGCTCAACCCCTTTGTCTCTGTAATTAAGAAGGGAAAACGCAGGCCCATGGCAGCCGTATGCGGGTCGCTCAGTATCGATCCAAAGCTTTGGTGTTTGGCCAGCCGAACTCGATGCGTTGGCGCAAAAGCCCTGTCTTCAAGCCCTACCACGATGTCTGGCTTTGGTGTTGAAATGTAGAATGGATCGGCAGCTTCGGTACCAGGCTGGGCCACGCCAGGCGGCGAGGGCTTGAGGTCGGCGTTCCAAACTGGAGGGAGTATCAGCATCTCAGAACAGGGTTCCAGACACGGCCGGCAAACTCACGCTTCTCTGATGTATGGCATTGGACGTTGCCTTGCGCCAGGTCACCCATGAGACTGAACAAACAGGCTTTCTAGTCCCCTTCGAGCGAACAACTTCTTGCGTTATGACGCGACTGGTCCAGGAACCTTTTCACATGGGTCGCCAGCTGCGACCCGTGTTCCGTTGTACCAATCACGTCCTCCAAAGACTCAACTTCCAGTATATGTCGCACTCTGCGTTCGACCTCCTGCGGGAGTTCGATCAGGTCGTCAATGAGGACTCCAGCGTAAGACATGTTCTGTGTACGGTACGTTTGCGGCGACGGTCGCTTGCTAGGACTGGGCGTTCGAGATGCACGTGCAGAATGCTTAGAGGGGCGTCTCCCACGGCGGGACGACACAGATGCGCTTCGTGGTGTTGGTGGTGCGGCCATGATGTCAGAATCGCTGTCAGTAGGGCAGGTCTCGAGCCAGTGCTGTATTGACGGTGCGCGCTCGTCTGAAACGGGCTGTTGTATATTCTCGAGCGCTTTCTCCGTGAATGCGAATGACTGTGAGGATGGGTTCGATGGGTTCGATGGGTTCGAAGGGGGCGGAGATATGCGGCGACGCTTCGAAATGCGGCCGGGACATCGTGATTGCTGCGCGGCGTCGACATGGGAGACTGAGCGCTTCATGGTCGCGAATGTGTTACGAAAGGCTAGAGGCTTATTAGGTTGCGTAAGCGCGCCGTTAAGGGTAGCAGCTCGTGGTGTTGTGAACGTTTCGACCATCATAGCAACCGGGAAAATCTCGGGCATTGGAGGTTGGCTTCCATCCCAATTTCTTGGCGCTAAGTTTAATCTCAAGGAATATCTGTATTAGTAATAGTAGTAACGTGTTCTACTAGTCAGTAGCTAGCTTAAGAATCTGGGGCTTCCGGACGAAACATAGCGTCATGTTCAAGTGCAACGATTAGACTAGTTAATATCTCGAGAGCATTAAAGACAAGGTTAGACAAGTAGACGCTATACAATAGAGTAGCTAACCGAATAAGAGGCCGGAGATTGATGTAGAGCCAAAATTGGATTGCTCTATATGTGAAGGGAGTGTAGGTGTGTTTGTATTGTTTGCGATTCTTTCCGAAGGAAAAAGGTAATAAATAAAATCTTATGGGACTTCTGGGGCGACAGTAACTTTCGCCGCAGCTGAGCGTTTATTATTGCAGATGAGCGAAGGCTATATTGCTACTGCCGGTCTAGTCGACTCAATTTCGTTGATAGCTGAGCGAAAAGCTCGTGCAGAGCCTGCCAATTCCGGTCGAACTGGACCAATTGGACCGCGCTGGAAAACCGCCTAAACGTCAGTTCAGACTGATTATTGGAGGTATTGCTACGCGTCTCGATCCGGGTGTGACGCATGTTGCCAACCGCGTCCTCGTCGGAGTATAGCAACTGTTCTATTATGTCAAGGCTGACGGCGACCTCCTAGAATCCAGGGATATCATTCTCCAACTCCTGCTTCCCGTTTTCTAATGCATGATACGTGAGGAAATAAACCGCATTCTGCAACGGAAAGATCGAACGAGACCCCTGCATAATGCGTTGTTTTCGTGATCGCGTTGAGATGAAATTCATTTGTATGCAAATAAGCGAGGAATTGATGGTGTAGATGCGGAAGATGAATACAGGCGGTGCGGAAAGTGATGAACAAAAGAGGGACGAAGCTAGCTACCTTATTTTCGCCTCCTACATGTGATGTGCTCAACATCGTGCTTTAACCTAGGCAATAGGGTAATAGGGTAATAGGGCAGGCAAACGGCATGCCAAGGCTTACCGTAGTAATATACAGCGAAGGCTGAGGATGGGATGATTAGTAAGGATGGCGTTGGTGCATATTTTGCATTCCTCAATATGCCTGCTACCTTCACGCGACCTACTGCCAGCCTCGCATCGCCGGCTTCGTCACAAACGACTAGGAGCGATGGTGGGTATAGGTACGGTGGGTACGGGTCCGGTGGCACCTTGGTGCTTCTCCAATACTCACTCGGTGGACACATAACTCCCCCACCCGCCACTAACTTATCCGTCGGGCAAACGATGGATCTGAGTGTCCCTCCTCGTGTATGCATAAGACGGCCCAACTAACTTGTCGTAGAGTAGATATTAGAATGCATCATGTTCCGCTTGTGACTCCTTTATATGCTGCTTTGTTGTAGAGGGACGAAGGCAAGGAGATCTAGGGAGGTGAAGATAGAACGAAGGGCCAAACTGGAGTTGGAGCGCCCGTTTCCTTCAAGGGCGTTGGGTCTTCGATGACTGACTTCGCAGCATGCGTCCAGTGACCGTTCCTGCCTTCTTAGGTTTGATTCCCCGCTTCATATACTGATTGATAGCTTTTGGTGCTAGGCCCCTTGGCTTTTTATTTGGTGCTGTCTGCGAAGGTAAAAGCTCGACGGCGCGTTTCAAGTGGGCGATTCTAGTACTGCGACGGAGTGGAGGGTCCTGGTCCTGGTTCTGAGTTATATTAACGTTATTTTGTGGTTGGCGTTGATGCACGCATTGTAGGTTAAGTGGCAGGGGCTCTATAGAGTCTGGCAGCGTAATGGAAGACTTCAATTTGCGTTTCGGCGTCATGTCTTTGTGTGGTTCTACGGTTAGTGGATCTGGCAGGAAATTTGTATACTAGTTAGGAACGGGGAGGGGGGGAAGATGCTGGGCTGTTTTCTTAGCATTTGCGATAGTATCCATGGTCTGTCCAGGGAAGGTCCGTACCCCAAGGGATCCTTCTTCGATCGTCCAAAACCCTGGCGGCTGCTTATAGAGGGAGTAAATTCTATATCTATGGTGTTCAGTGGGCTGGCTCTGTTGTTGATATGGGTGAGATCCTCAAGCTCTGGGGAGGGAGACTCGTGCGGCCACTTCCAAGAAGTAGCGTAGTTAGTTCTACTGAACTCTTCTCTCTAGTCTCTACGCTCCTTCCACCACTTTGACTTGCATCTGTGCTGAGTATGGATGGAGCCGTCGTTGCTCGTTAGAGAGGCGAAAGTACTGTGCTCTCTCTTCGGCTACTTCAACACGAAAGGTGAACTAAGACCTAGAAATAACAAATGCCTTAGCTTTAGAAGTAGATGCTTTCGGTGTAAGGTGGCTCTCAGTCAACCGGAAAAGTGGGACATTAGCCACTTGAGATATAGCAGCCAGGCGACAACAAGGTGTCTACAACCTTCTTTCAAGGTATCATGTAAGATGAGATGACAGGAATTGGGTACACCCAATTTCTGCTGAATATCCGAGATCGCAAGGTCGGTACCATTGGAAGGGTACTCAACCACAAAAACAGAGATAAGGGATCTCCACTATCCGAGCAGAGAGACCTCAGCTAGCCCAGCAGAGATGGATATATAAACTGGCAGAAAGCGCAGCAGATAGAAGCACAAAACACAGACAGAGATCAATCAATTAAGTTTATCACATGCATTTATCACAGTCCAATCTCATCTCATTTGAACAATCCCTAAAACCCCTCAAACCCCGACATAACGTTAGCCGAGGCTGGGCGTTAGGTGATGACTCTCGTTAAGTTTGGCACCTCCACAGGCTCCAACACGATATGCTTCCGACAAGAGCTATAGCTCTCATTACATCGAGGTCTTTGTGCTCTTCTCTCCACTCTTCTGGTCGACGTGCTGTACACAATGGCGCGAGAGTCAAGCTTCTCAAACAAATTTACGCGCCGTTCCAGGAGTTGGATCCCAAGTCGCCGGAGTACAAAAGCCTAGCAATGTCGGGAAAGTGCTGGGAGCAATATTTCGACCCCGGAAACGCCGAGAAACTTGGCTACACGGCCCTCCAAAAGGTATGCACGCAAGAAACTCTACAGCACTTTAGATACTAAGCCGAGTCTATACAGCAACATTCAGACTTACTACAAGAGATTGATGCCCTTCGTGCGTCTATTGAACAACCGACCAACACTATCTTGGAAAAACTGGTAGCCGAGTACGCTCATCAATCAGTCGCGATTGAGAATAACAATCTTAAACTCGGAGACTCGATTTTTATTCATGAGGCGCTTACAGAGAAAATATTCAAATCAATAGACATTAGCACCACTTCTACTGCCTATCTTAAATCGCTTTCCATGCCTACCGCCCAAGATCTACTTCCGCGCTGCTCTGCAAGTCAAGTCGCAGAGCTGCGAAACCACATTATCGCCTCCCAGTGGGTCGCCCTGTCTGCTTCTCAGAAGCGAGGAACTGTAGGCCTTAGCGAGCACGAGCTCTATGACATTGCCGCTATCATGGTTCTAGACACCGACAGCGAAGCTCTCTATAGTGCTGGTTGGGGAGGGCGCTACAATCTAGGCCAGTATCGGCGAGTTCCAATTCAAGTCAAGTCTAACCCTCTTCGCGTTTTTCCATATCCACCAGAAGTTCCTGCGCTAATGCAAAACTTCCTCGCCTGGAGAAACGATTTACATGAGAGAAAAGCTACCCATCCATTAATCCTAGCCTGTCACTCATGTATCTACTTCCTATCTATTCATCCCTTCATCGATGGAAATGGACGCGTCGGACGAACTCTTCTGCAGGATTACATGATCCGCCAAGGATATTTCCCAATTATTATGCAAGGATTATATTGCAAAGATTACCTGCAAATAGTATCCGATGCTGGGGATGGGAAGCCGGAGGCTTTCGTAGAGAAAGTAATCCTCACGCAGCTCGATATGTTAAGAACGCTCCGTGGCCAGGATTAGGAAAATAGAAACTAAACTTTAAGGGCTATTACTATCTAGTTTATTATAATAGAAACTTAAAGAGATAAAGAGAGTACCACGAATCTACTTTATACTATACTCTTGTGTAACTTAAGATCAAATCTAGAAAAGGCTTTGTATAAAAGTAGATTTCACTTAATTATTATCTGCGATATTGTAATCTATTAATAGTAGTACAGACAGCTAAGATAGTAATTAGTACGGCCCCCTAGAACATTTAAGAGAGATGCCCTCCGCTCAATTACTCGTAGATGAGTGTAGATGGTTAGACAGAAGTCTAGGAGGTTCGAAAATTCAGTACATAGATTTGTATATTCACAAAGCACTGCCAGTGTAAAGGATAAACTCTAGTTAACGTAAGAAGGCAGCTCTAAAGAGTATCTTCGCAGAATTTCTAGAGCATTTTTAAGTAGTTATAGATCTAATATTTATAAGTAAGATAGGTGTAATAAACCTTCATTCTATTAAAACTAATAAGAGATAGACAAACAAGACGATAACTCCTAAAGAGCTTATTGCAATAACTACAGTTACGTTTCCCCTAGAAGTCCACTTTCTGAGGAGCTTAATACTTTTCCTAATCATAGTGAGTTTATAAAAGTTTAGTAGTCGCAGCCAGTTGGTTTAACAGCTTATACAGACGACTGTATCAAAGAGAGAAGAGATGCAGAGAAGAATAGAATTGGTCTAGACCATGCTAAAGACTATCGTCCTAAGTCTACACCAAAAAGTCACCAGGAGCCTGTCCAACATGTCCTGCCTGTCATTGATCCGGCCCTGACCGATTCTCATCATCCATGTAGGGACATTCTAGGGTTCGATCCAAGTCTTCACACCCACTATCCCCATGCCGTTCCCTGTGCGCTGGGTATGTATCGTGTGTCTATACCTCAGTTTTATTGCCAAGCATGCGTGTTTATTGCGAATTATCGCTGCTATAGCAAGAACATATATGTCGAAGATCGAAGACGAGAATCGTTCACGTAACCGAGACCTGGGGACACGCACCACCGGCCTCGAAGATTGGGTACTAGCAAATTTCTGTGTCATTGTTGGCCTGTCGACCATAGGTTTTGTGGCACGGCACTGCGTCGAAGTTATTACGCTCACTGTCCGGTTATTCTTTTACTGGACTTGTGCGATGGCTGGTCTCTGCTTGCTATTTTGGCTGTTTAAACAAGCTATACATTTCTACAGAAAAACCAAAGGACTGAAACATGAGGAGGCATTGTATAACAAAATCAAATAGGTTAAGGCTGACAGTGCGCCTTGGTAATTTCTTGAAGTTAGTCTCCTCTTCTTTGAGGTACTGAAGACCCTACTCTTTGTAGTTGGTTTTTACATTGGCAGAGGACCATTGTTTAGTGAGTCTATAGCCAGGTACCACGAGGCGAATAGTCTGACGCGCCGTAGACCGTTTACCAGATGAATGGAATGCTACAAGAAGTCGTTGTAAAACGTGGGAGGATGTTGCGAATTCTTTTTTTTTTGCGATTTTTGCTGGACCACCGGATGAAGAGGTGGACAATAAAGAGGGTAGACAAGATCGAAACGATCCAGGAAAAGCCTGTTTCCCTCTGTCGGACTTGGAACGGCAGCCAAATCCTGTTACTGTACCCCCAAGGGGGCGGGAGGGGGGTTACGATTGAGTGATGCAACTATATTGAGATCATTTTTAAATTCAAAATAGAGTTTGAGTTAGTATAGTATTAAGTATGGTGAGGTGTACCCTACGCCTTAAAGGGAAAATCTGTTAGATCTAGAAGCAATTGAGTTTATTACAGTATTAAGCTGGTCACAATGTCTAAATAATTTTAGAGTAATATTGTGATTCTGAGTATATAGTGCAGAAGCAGCTGTGTTTAGTTAATAATACTAATCTGTCTCTCTCACTTTTACTCTCTCTCTCTCTCTCTCTCTCTATCTCTCTCAGCGTATATATATATGTTAGAAAGGTATAGGAGAAAAGAACCCCAGGTGGGCGGTACGGAAGTTAGCCGATATCTCCCACAGTGCCTTCTTAGCCAAGGTCTTTGTCCAAGGACCAGGAGAGTATTCTATTATGACCATCATTATGAAGCTACTCACTACTTTAGTCAAGGGTCTCTGACCATCCTCAATCCTTTCCACATAGCAAACCCCAGCACTGCGAAAACACTCACTGGCATCCAGACCACCTTGACCAACCTAACCCAATACAAGAACCCATGAATCTTAACCGTCGAAGCCGCATCGTTACTCCGCGGATACTCCTCATTCGGTGTCTCTTTGCCCAGAAACTCACACAAGGGCTTCCAGCCCTGCCTACTTTCGAACTCCAATAGCCTGGACTGAGGAACGACGGAGCGGATGTGTGCGTAATGATCAAGATATGTTTGCCGCAGAGCAGCGCGATCCGATGGATTGCCGCGGCCCCAGTGTGTCATTATTATTCGCAGGATGCGGGTGTATGGGCCCCATAGTTTCTTGGGATAGTTAGTCGACGTCAGATGTTAGGGCGAAGGCAGACTTGCACTATCAATAGCAGACAAATAAGGTATAGTAATCCACTCGGTAACTGTAAAGAAAGTGGCGTTCATGCTTGCCAACCAGGGCTCCACCGCCCGGTTTGTCAATATGACTTTCGCATCCGGATACGCCTGAAGCAATTCGTCTGCGAAGAGGATACTGGGGATGTCTTCGAGTACCTGTGCGAGCTTGTCAGCGCGCGTGTGCGCAAATGGACGACGAGAATTTAAGCGCGGGCTTACATCGAAGCGTCCCAAAAACTTGTCGAACTCGACTCTCCCAAACGGCTTCCCATCGCCTAGAAACTTTGCACGGAGAGCTTCTTCCCAGAATGCTAGATGGCCTTCTCTCCGGCTGCGAAGCGCAACTGACATGTGATAGGGGCTGTAGCCTAGTTTTTCCAGCGCGGTTTTCAAAGCTAGATGAAATGGTTAGTGGTTTGCCAAACGGAAGTGGATATTTTCGCCGGGGGGTATGGGTGGTTACAAAATGTGCCAGTTCGACTAAATCCCAAGACGAGGATTTTGACCTCGTTGGTCCGGGGTTTTGCAGGGAGGAGGTCGATTTTTCTAGTTAGAGACATGGCGATTGTACGTGTGTGGTTCCGCTCTGACAATGTGGGGTAACTATGGTGCCTTTTGTGACAAAGGTCAGATTTTATATGTTGTGCAGTTGGGTGATATTTACGCCCCTTACCTTTTCCTTACACAAAGCCACTTCTCCCCGTGTCAAATCCTAGATAACCGGTGAGGTTTCACAGCGGAATATTACCATGTCAGCTACAAGAGCGGGGATTGCTTCTTTGGGAGCGCTAAAATATGATTGGTCAAGAGCTCATTGTTCGGATACCGTGCCGCACCGTGCAACGTTCCACAACATGGAGTGTGAGGCGAGCTTGGGATGGGCTGATACCTAATCAATTCAACAATCTTGTTTCAATATCTTTTGCAGACTTGTGTAACAGCTATTAGAGAGTTTAAGGTGTTCTAATTAGATTGTTCTCACACTCCCTCAGGAGACCGTTTTTGGCATACAGACCTGTACAACGATTTCTCAAAGTCATCGATAGAAACTATTACGTAGACTTATAGCACTTTCTTTCAACATAGAATACTTGCGTACAATCCAAGTTCTTTGCACTGGATCCTTTTCTAGAAAATGTATTTTACTGTTCTGATAGCGAATCTCTCGAGCTTTAAACAAAAACGGCGCTTGGAGAACCCGAAAACGATGGGATATCAGTTTTGTTGAAAACGAGGTTTCCGTTCCACCATAATCAAAGTACAAAGTAAGCCTGCTGCACCCAATCCCGTAACGGCGTACATCTGCCTCTGAAAACTTCTTGCGAAAGCGTCTCGAACTTCATCTTGTGCTTCCTTTGGGATAAGATGTATGCTCTCTGCGGATCCTAACAATGACTGGAACTGCACTGGTGATAGCAATTTTGCTACACGATTTGAAAGCGTATCTGATAGGAGGTTTGCGCAGATGGAAATACCGATGCTGCCACCAAGATTACGCATCTGGTTTGTAGTTCCCATTCCGACGGCTGGATATATGTTAAATGTGAACTGATCAATGTACAATGTGGCAGGAGACTCACCCATATCTTGCTTTGGAAACGCTAGTGGGGCAGCCATAACAACAGTAGACAAACAAAGCCCGAATCCAGCCCCCATTATAACTTGGTAGCCATATTCTTCCTTGGGAAATAGCCGTGTTTCGTGAGATATTGAGCTTGAAAGGCCGCACCCGATGACGACCAAGCATTGCCCTACCAAGAGTACATAGAGTGGTGGTATATGTTTTTTCTGCGTGAGAAAACCTGCGACCCCTGAAAAGATTGGAGAGACAAGCGTGACACATAGTAAACGATATCCGGATTTGGAAGCAGTGTCTTTGTAGACGACTTGGAATTGTTGTGGAAGAACAATAATTGACGAGAGAAACGCAGATCCAACGAAAAAAGCGTTGAGGAATAACCCCAAAGCGAAGCGATCAGTAAGAAGCTTCCAAGAAAGGACAGGTTCCTGGATTGAGTCCTGATTTCGTAGATTGTAGGATCGAAGGAGACTTCCAATCGCAAGAATGATAGAAATGATGAGGGGGGCAAGGACAATGGCGTTGTGCCATGAGAAACCGGTTCCACCTTGCTCTAAGGCGGTGACAAATAGAATTGTGGAGGAGAGTACTAGAAACGCTCCAAGATAATCAATTCTTCGTACCTTCTGAGTAATAGACTCATTCCGTCGCTGCTCTGGTGGCAAGACTAACCATAGCAAGATCAAAGATAAGGCACCACCAGGCGCACTAACGTAGATTATCAGTGAAACTTATCTGCATGCATTAGAAATAACTTACTTAAGGAAGAAGATCCAACGCCAAGATGCGTGGTCACATATCAGACCGCCCAAGATAGGTCCAAGCAAACTAGAGAAAGCCAAGACTGATGAGACGATGGCGGCGTATGTTGGGTAATCCGCCGGAGAAATATTTTCGGGAAGGATCACGAAGGTTAGTGTATAGATGCCGCCGCCTCCTATGCCCTGTAGGGCGCGAAATACGATCCTAGCAATGTGTAAGTGGCTGACAGTAGCGGAAGGAAATGGCTTGCATAAACTAGTGCACTCACAGTTGAACTAGAGTCTGCGCCAAACCACAAGCGACGGGCCATACGATGAAGAATAAAAGACAGAAAATCATCATCGGTTTGCGACCGAAGATATCGCTCAACTTTGCGATGACGATAAGAAAACCTAACATGGACACATGTTACTAAAGATACAAGTAGGGAGATACATGAACCTGCCTGTAAAGGTGAGGAGATAAGAAGTCACTATCCAACTGCTCTTCTGAAACCCGTGGAGAGAATTTGTTATTGATAGTAGAGATGTGCTCACGATCGTACTCTCGAGTGTTGCGAGAAACAGGCCCAAGCATATCCTGGCAAGATTAATACCTAGGAGTAGTTTGTCGTCTGAATATTGGTCAGTCCTTACGCTACATTGAGGACTTGTAGATTCCATCCCTCAAGATAATAGCTTTGAAAATTGCCGACTTCCCGCAGGTCCTCACTCCCTATTCCGGTAACCGCAAGCGTTTTTGGTTTGAGAAATGAAGGCGGTGCTTCCTTTTCGATTCCATCCTCTGTCTTAGATGTCATTATGGTTTGAATATGAGCTGGGTGCTACCTAGGTGCATGTATTGGGCATCAAGTTAAGTTCTCCAAGGAAATCAAGATCGCGAGTGTATAGGAAGAGTATCGATTTGCTTCGCAGATCATAGTTACAATAGAGTGGTTCAGCGCTTGCGTGCATTCATTTTCCGGCAATAATCCAGTAACCAGTCGCTTGGGTCGCAATATGCGAACATAGACCTTTCTGAAAAGTAACTCATGAAAAAGTACTTGCTTACGGGTGCCAAGATCCTTCGGAGTCCGTGGGAATGCATCTCGTAGCTGCCTGTAAAACCGCCTGCCCCACCACACCTGCTAGAACCCAGTCAAATAAGCATGTCTACCTAGATTTGTCACGAAATTTATGATAACAGCTCTAGAGAGGTTTCTTAGTTAATATTCAATATATTCTGACAAGGCGATCGCCAATTATTTCGTAATTGAGGCTCCTCTGTGCGATATTAGTGACTTCGAGCAACTCCAACACACACTAGACGAATTTTCTTCGAGTATGCCGCCATTTAAGGGTTTGATTCAATGTGCCATGGTTCTTCACGTATATTAATCCCGCCACTGTCCTTTCTTACTGATTCGCTAACATGAGTAGGATGCCACGTTTGAGAATCAGTCTTTGGAAACTTGGCACTCGGCTATCGCTCCAAAATTTCAAGGCTCCTGGAATCTTTACTTAATTCTTCCGCGGAATATGGACTTCTTCATCATGCTTTCCTCTCAAAGTGGAATTTGTGGACAACATGGCCAGTCGAACTATGCAGCGGGAAATACATACCAAGACATTCTCGCCTTACACCTGTCCAGTCACGGAATGAATGCAGTATCAATCAATCTAGGCGTCATTGAGAATATAGGGTTTGTGGCGGAAAATGAGCGAATCAGAGAATCGATGCGGGCAAGGCTCTGCTTTTGTGAAATGAGTGAAGACCAGCTCCTTCGCTTAATTGGGCATTACTGCGATCCCACTTCTTACGATAATAATGGAAGTTCGAGTCAAATCATAAGTACACTTCCACTGCCTGCAGATTTAAGACGACGAGGAATCACAGAGCCAGATTTTCTGGGCAGGCCACTATTCAGCCATCTGCACGGCATCCACACTGAGACTTTATCGACACTGAAGCCCTCCGGAGGGGCTCAAACATTTGAAAATTCACTTCGAGAGGCTAGCAGCATCGAAGAAGCAAATGATATTATAGTTGAGGGAATCCAGCTTCAGTTGGCCAAGTTACTGGTAGTCGATAAAGAGACTATCGATCCTGAGAAACCGATTCACGCACATGGCGTTGATTCGCTTATTGCTACAGAAATGAGGAACTGGTTCAGGAGAGGGATTGGTGCTGATGTCTCTGTTTTCGAGATCCTGGAAAACATTCCGATTACTGTGCTCGCACGGCGGGTCACTCAAACGAGTACTTTCATATCTACTGTCACTGCTTCATCCTGATTATATGCCAGAGTCGATTAGTCACTCTAAATGAAGAAGAGAGTCCTTGTCATTGCATCAGTAAAGGACTTGTTCTTCGATGAGCGCGGCGAAGTAATTTTATCTTTAGATTTGCTCTCACTGTATGCGAACAGCTGGATGTACCTGAGTTTGAAGGCGACGATTCAATCCATCCTTCAAACTTCCTATTACTTCATCGTTCGCCCGAAGGTGGTGCCAATAATTATAAAGCTAGCATTCGCATACAATGAGTAGTCAGGGCTGTCATAGAACCATGTAATAAATAGCCAGAGCTCTAATAAAAAATCGCAAAGATGGCGACGACGAAGTTGAGCTTCTTGATCTTCAGCTTGGGATAACCTACAATGACGGAAGGCCGATACATGAATTTGGATACGCGAATTCTGACGCCATAGTAGATTGCATGATTTTAGAAGAGTGGATTCCTGTACGATATAATATCAGGCGCGTGACATCTGTAGCAAAGGGGATTGACTATGTGCAAATACTCGGGAATTGCGTTAAATCCGCACTCTAAATAGGAGAGCGATTTGGGTACATCGAACTTCATCTCTATCGGCTATCCTAAGTTAGAATTTACATCGGCAATATATCTTTGATCTTGAGTTGAAAGCGAGAGAAAACCGGCAATCTTTCGATCCGTGTGTCCAGGTGCCATGCTACCAAATTCAGCATTATGGACACATAGACCTGCCAGTGCTGACTTTAGATGGTTGATTGATTTTCTTCAGCACATCAAGTATATATTCAACCAAGTAAAGATCAGTGCCTAAGAGAGTGATTCAAAAGTCTAAACAGTGTATCAAATAAGCAAATACCTGGTGATGCCATCAGCCCAACAACAAACGGGAGCTTCTCCTCGAGTTTTGTAATCCTCGACTGATACGATGTCTCACCAACTTGAATATAGTAAGTTACCCACGATGCGACTAGATAGGGAGCATATACGATAAAGACGTATCAGTAATCATTAACTCTGGGGTCTTCATAACAGGAGATAGTATCAAGCTATTAACGCCTGGAGGCGGTCTCCAGAAGCTACCAGCTGATCAGCATCACTCTAAGTACAATATAGAGTCACCAACTTAGACATCTCATCTCAATACCTGGGCTCAGCAAACTCTATCGGCAGCACAAACAGCGGTCGTTAATTTCTGTTGTCGAAGTACTCGTGCCAAAACCGTTTCCGGTACACGTCAGTGCAGTAAACTGCCTTTGTGTAGTCAGAATGGGAAATGCCGCTCAAGCAGTCCCTGTGGTGGTTTTTAGCATGGTAAAAAGGGGGCTAGGATATTTGCGTGCATAGTTACCAAAGTTCTACGTTTGGCGCGCTGAGATATGGGGGGTGCCCGAATTTGTGCATGTGGTCCTGGGGAAAGACTTGTAAATGTTGGTAGTATGCATAGAAAATATCAGCACATACCTTGTTGATGTATTGGTTAAGAGAAGATGCACCCGCTTCTTTACGTGTGGCTGCCTGCCAGTGGTCCTGGAAAGACGAGCCTGCCGCTTTTAGATTAAGATAGGCCTCAAGATCAGCGACAAATACGCGAGCTATATCTTGCTGTTTTTGCTTGACGTCGTCCCACATGTCGATTGGCCAAAATGTTGATGTGAAAGCCTGAGAAAGTTCCTTTAGTAAACACACCAGGCTCGCGACCCTTAATCGTGCCTCTGGTTTCTCTATAAGCCGTCTACGATCCAGCCAAGAATTGCAAAACCTTTGGAGGAATGTGAGATCTCGACCGAAACAACCCACTGCGTCAAGGCATCTGGGATCTCAGCTACGTATACGAGGTGCAATAGATTGGAGACTTACTCAGCATCCTCTCCAACCCCCTTATACGAAACGGATTTGAAGGTAGGATGCATTATGCTTC
This sequence comes from Phaeosphaeriaceae sp. PMI808, assembly GCA_021365335.1. NCBI lineage: Eukaryota > Fungi > Ascomycota > Dothideomycetes > Pleosporales > Phaeosphaeriaceae > Phaeosphaeriaceae sp. PMI808. The sequence goes on along the minus strand of JAJTIZ010000032.1, from coordinate 397,193 downwards.
TAGTGGCCGTGCAATTGTTCAGCAATGACATGGGTAATCTTAGATGTAAATAAACTCACTATCACTACCAAGCGTGACATCAAGCCACTCATACACCGCAAGCGCAGCCGCTGGTCCAGAACTGCTCTCCCCAGATGACTAAAAGCTATCTCCCCTGGGATTCCAGGGCGCTTGGTACTCCGTTGACTCAATTGGTTCTTCGCGGTTACCAAATTGTGTTAGCTTGAGCTTTCCGGCGAATATGGCTCCGAGCTTGATAAGTTGATCTACAGTTTCTGCAGTTTTGAGCTGTGGCGCGTAGGTGTTGAGGTAGGCCTTGCTTCCATACGAGGTCCAGAGTCCTTTTAGGTGGGATATGTCCTTGGTGGCGAATCATAGTCCATTAAGTGGCTTGTCTGCTGTCGGTTCGCTTCCTAGACGGGAGGATGCAGCGACCATAAGAAACGTGGTATGTAAGCCTAGACGCTTGAGTTCCACAAACGGGCTTGAATAGGTCAGCAACTTGAACAATTAAACTTGGATACAACAAGATAGCTCAAAAATTGAGGCAGAATACATACCCGTTCTGCGGCCGTAACGAACTCACAAACGCCCCATGGGTACCATCGTAAAGTCTCCATGCCGTACGTAGACGATTTTGAACTATGAAATATGGCCCGGGTGAGAGTTGGTCGTGTCATTAAACTGTGGCATAGTGCGTATCGTGTGCGTGCCTTTGCTTTGAAGAAATTTGTGTGCAGCATCAGTGATGCTTAATTTGCTTGTATCAGTAAATGTAAATATCGTAATTGACAAGAATGCGATCTGGAAGACATCGCCAGGAGCTTCGAAGCGATTGACTATTTCAATGATCTAGTCCTCATCAATTGCTTTGATGTGCTTGGGTAGTTGGATGACAGTTGCCAAGCTCAGAGCGGGTCCTTCACCTGCAAGATCCTGTCCACAGATATTTGCAGCTAATGAAAGAAGGAATTTCAGAATGCCCATAGAATCTGAAGAAGGCGCAAAATATTGTATTGCGTTTACTTCTAGGAATAGATATCCTGTGCCTATACCCTCCTATACTCGTGGGAAGTGCGGTGCTGACTGCGAATTCCTCATGTTACTCTATCTGTCATTTTGGAGCGTGAAATTCAAGTTCTACGTACCAGCCTGCACTCTAAGGCAGGTTATCCCTAGTTGTTTACGATTTAGTGGCAATTGATGTGGTTGCTATATAGGCGACCTAGCTGAACAGATGAATCAATAATCCGTTTGCTCCACTTGAGTCTTTGCTCTACTCCAGAATGAACGTTTACGCTGGCGAAGGGGTGATGCGGCGAAGTGAGTTTTTAGCCACCGGGTATCCTTCCCCGCTGTACGCCAAAAGAAGGTGCATGGATCCAAGGAGTGTGGATCCCACCAAACACTAGTCTTGGGGTTCACCAATGGGCTACGTATCGGTCAGAGACCAACTTCCATGACGCCAACGGATATCACCCTGAGCGATGGATGGGGGATCCGACGTTCAAAAATGATCGACTCGATTGTGTGCAAATATTCTCAGTAGGCGCAAGAAGATGCCCTGCAGAGGTGAGCCAAACCAACAGGTCGCTTCAGTTCAAGTAACACTGACCCGCTTCAGATATTCTCATGGTATGTCATTCGTCTTGTCTTCGCATCTCTTCTGCTCAATTTCGACATTGAGCTGACAGATGAGGCGTCCGAATGGCCCCGGCAAAAGTCATATTGGATCTGGAGGACCAAGCCGTTGATGTGCCGGATTCGTTCAGCAAAGAAGGCTGTTGAGGCTTAAAAGTGCAGGCACCATTGCTGTGCATTATCGGGCTGAAAGTGATCTTCTATTGGGCTTTAACACGAACAGATGGCAATCTAGTTGCTATATATCGATGGGTTGATTCTCTAGCCAAAACAGGTTGCAAACTACTTTGATGGTTGACTTTCGTTGAATATAAGTGTTACCTTAAACATAGTTGTGACCACATTTAATCGGCCGAGGTCAAACACAAAAAGTGAGCGTATAAGTCTGTGAAAAAAACTGGTTCATTTCTGTAGGTAGGGTAAGTAATCTGAGCGGTATCATGGCGCTGGCGCAACTAACCATGGTTGGTAAGACGGAACCCCATAGGGAACCATACACCACGTAGACACACCCTAAATATTGATAAAGAAAAGGCTCGCATAACTTCAGCTATGAGAGGATCCTGCATACGGAAACGTATTTTCTTGTTCTAAAATACATCAAGAAGAATTGATTATTATGTTTTGGAACTGACCTGTTTCGACGGAGGCATAGAGCCGCTTTTCATGTAAGCTGGCAACGCCTCAAAGTCTACTGCAACATCCGCCGTTAACCATCCTGAAGTGGAGTTGACTCTTTTCCGAGGGCTAATTTCCTACACGTGCCCCCACATGTGAATGGGCAATCAGAAACAACACTTGCCAACGGTTTGCTACGTATTCGCCATTTATCCGACTCGCTAAGCTACCTACCTGAGCACGACAACATCTCACAGCGTCCCCCTCGTGCTCCCTAATTCTCCGGCTTTCCGTCTTCGGTGACGTCTTTGGTTTTTCTCTCCTTTTTCAAATTCCTATTATCGAAGATCAGAATTGTGAAAGCAAGCACCATACTAATAGCTCCGCAAGTAATGGCAAGATAATATCCTGCTCTCAGGCCGTCAAGGTAGATCTCAAGAATCGTATGCAGTTGTTCTCCAGAAAACACTCTTCGTAGCTCTGTTGCCCCGGTGCTGATCAGCTTGGCTTTGTCAACTTGTGGAAGATTTTCCTTCGCTTCTTCGATGATCCTGTTGGTGAAGAGAGACTGGGCAATGGCAATGAATACAGCTCCGGTCGCCGTCTGAACATAGAGCATGATAGCAGAGACATTAGACATGTCGGTCTTTTCGACGACCCCCTGCGAGACGAGTATTGGAGTCTGCAAAACCATACCACTTCCTATTCCGATTATCGCCTGGTACCCGATCCATGCGCTGCTAGGGCTGCCAATGTCAAGTTTCAGCATGAAGCAAGCACCGATCGTTATCAATGTCGACCCGAGCAATAGGAGACCAGCATAGTGGCCAGTACCACCGACAATGAAACCAGAAGCAATGCTAAAGAGCGCGACTCCGATGATGAAAGGATGTTCCGCAGTCCAGACTCGGCAGGAGAGATCCCGTCAACTGACTGAAAGTAGACTGGAAGATAGTAAAGGACGATAAAGAAGCTGGCAGCGCTAAACACAACGAAGCTGGACATTAGGGCCAGGGTTTTTGTCTTGATCAATCGAGGAACCAGGAGAGAGCGTTCACCCATCCACCGCTCGTTGACTACAAAGAGGCTGAGGAGAACAGCGAATGCAACTAGGCTTCCAATGACACTTCCATCACTCCAAGGTTTTCCGACTCCGCCCCATTGAAGCGCGAGTGTGAGGCAAGACAGAGCTGCCACAGAAAGCACCATACCATTAAAATCTAGAGCAAGGATTTTCTGAGGTAATGTGGCAGGTGAGGGTGTAGCAGCATTTGGTGTTTTGAACAGGGAAGCGATGATAAGTATGCTTAAACCACCAATTGGAAGGTTGATGTAGAAACACCACCGCCAGGAGACATAGTCTGTGAAAACACCACCCAGAAGAGGTCCAATGACTGCTGCACTGCCGTAGGTAGCTCCAAGCACGCCGGCCATACGTGCTACCTTCTCAGGAGGAAGTGAAAAGGCCAGAATAGTCCATGCCCCCGACGTGATCCCGGCCCCCCCCGCACCTGCAATGGCACGGCCTGCAATGAAGACATTACTGCTTTTTGCGACTCCAGAGATGAGATTGCCTAGCTCGAAGATGACGTTGGCTACTAGGAAGGTCGATTTCAAAGGGAAGTATTTGTAACCTTTACCCCAGACTACCTGGAAAGATGAAAGGGTAATGTAAAAGGAGGCGCCGTACCAGCCGATTTGGTCCAAAGATGCAAATTCCTCAGTGATGCGTGGAATGGCAGTGGCAACGATCGTGGAGTCGAGAGATGTGAGAAAGACGGAGAGAATGATGGCCAATAGGACGGAGAAAAGCTTTGCTCCCACGAGCGGTTCTGGATTCTGTCCAGTTGGAGACGGCACTGGCTGAACGGGTTGGCTAGAGCTTTGCGATGCCCGAAGCTTCAATATCTCTGGAGATATTTTCTGTTCGAACGACGTACGAGACTCCATGGTATCAGTAATAAGAAGATGGGTAAGTGGCCGACGACGCGATGATGCGACTGTTTCTGTGATTGAGAACACAACAATGCTAATTAAGTGTCATGGTGTAAGGTTCTCCTCTGGCTAAATATGAATTCGTCTGCATACATACTCCTGTGACAAATGCGGACAAGCAGTTGTCGTTGCTAATTGCCAAAATGACGCAAAGTGTCAAGAGAGCACAGATCCTCAGTGTGGGGACCTTAGAGTCTGTGAGAATGGCCCCGCGTTTTTCTGAGATGCGTTGTTAGGGTTGCAAGCATCATGTTGATCGGCTTCCATGATGTCTCAGGTGTGCTGGGTTGTGTAGATCAGCTGCGGGAGCTAATTGCTTTGGGATAGTGTCCGCAAGTGCGGAGATTAACCGCTACCTGCGGGCACGTTCAGGTCAGATGCGGGAGCTAATTATGTTGGGATAACGCCCGCGAGTGATTGGGCGTAATGCCCAACTTAGCCGCTTTGAGACAGCGTCCGCAAGTCAAAGAAAGCAACATCTCACCATCTTCTTTCATTTGCCTCTCCCCAACGTATTATCCCGCCAACTATACTCCCATGTCCGCCATTGCCACCGGCAGGTCCTGCAGTCGGTGTCATGAAGCTAAACGAAAGTGCGATCAGATGTCACCTTCGTGCCGTCTCTGCAGGAGAAAAGGACTAGCATGTGTGTATCCATCTCGCAGACCATTAAGCTTCGTACCAATTGCAACAATCGATCCTTGTAGCCTTCTTCCTAGTAGCGATTCCCTTGGCCTGCAGACGATGAGCAATGAGCTCTCTGTCGCCGGAATCTCTCCTGAGCTTGCTCTAGACTTTTCAAATCCAACAGACCTAACTCTCACCAACGATGCGCGCGCTGCTTGGTTTACGGCACCAGAAGCCTTCATGGTTAATCACTCGCCTATGCCATTACCACCAAATTTCAAGATCCGAGATTTGAGAAATTTTGTGCGGCTTGTCGAGAGCTGGCTGACGATCTGGGTAACCACCGGGAGCAACGCTTTCATCCATGCTCAGCTATATAGCAACAGCTTTCCGTCATGTCTGCAGATTGCCTTTGCTACTTATTCGGCCTATACCAACAGAACACCCACTGAGATTATCCTCCGTAGCGTCAACGATCAAGCAACGGCCTTGGTATCCGAATTAGATCAAATCCACGACTCCAAAGACCTCGTGAAAAATCTCGCCTATATCCACGCCTTACTTGCATATCAAATGGTAGGCCTTTTTGATGGTGACATACGTTCGCGTCACCTTGCAGAGAGCCGTGCCCCAGCTCTAGCAGAACTACTTGATCGCACCCTCAAGATTGCCAGCGCAACGCTGAAACAAGAGATGTCGATGGAGGGGCCTACCTTCTCTCTTGCTCATTTTCTTGCACCTGCTGAACTATTGTGGCGAACATGGATCATTTCTGAGAGTTTAAGGCGAACGTGGCTCGTAATTCAAGGCATAAGTGCCTCATACGACGGCCTTAAACAAGGATGGGCACCATGTAATGGCGATGTCATGTTCACTACGCGTGAAGGGCTATGGTCAGCGGACTCAGCGTCGGTGTGGGCCAAGATGTCTGTAGACCAAGATGTGCGGTTCGTTGGACGCACTCACGCGGAATGTCTTTTCATGGTTGCCCCAGAAGAAACTGATGAGTTTGCAAAATTCATGCTGGAGAACATCTTTGGAAAAGAGAGATCTTCGAATTGGTTATCTGGGACGCAGTGTGTAGACACTGCGAGCACATTCGAGTCACTCAGTTCCAGAAATCTCCAGATTTAGCATCGAGGTAGTTAAAGGGGCGTCTTTTTCTTGATGGTTCGCAATATTGTCCTCATTTACTCTACTGTAGGCCCTTGATTATCGGTTCGCTAATGGACTAAGCGCAAAGTTACCAGGAAATTCTCGATGTGTTTGTCTGGCATTGTAGCATCATGCGACCTTTGCAAGATCGAGGAAAGACACTCTTCCCTTTGAGGCTTTCTCGGTCCTCTTCCGGCTACCATTGTAAGGCATATATCACAGCAGCCTTATTGATAGCAACCCTAATGCCAAGTCGTGGGGGTAAGCACTATCAAGGGCCATATCCACGGCGCCACACGCCGACTTCACCACATGCATCTGGGCCATGGCTATTGATGTGCCAAGACTCACACTTAGCTGGCGTGACGCGCCTCGCCGGGTTTATTGCCGCTGGTGGTACATGATACAGGCATCGATGTCCGAGCATGGGATACGGGTCGCTTGGAACCATGCTGGCAATAATGTTGTGCGACACATAGCAAAAATTGGGTTAGAATAGATCTTAGTCAGAAAGGATGTTCTATGATCTACCATAGCTATTGCCCGTTCACCGTATAGATGACCTTCCAACAATGGAAAGGCCAATGTTATGCGCATCAAAGAAGACACTGCAGGTCCACTTCAAGTAATGCTAAGCGCTTCTGTGATTACAGATTACAGTCCACAATGTTAACTCCAACAACCGTTCTTGGAAGTGAAAAATGGCTTTTACTGTGAGGATTATTGATTGTCTACCGAGACCTAGCACATGGTAAAAAGGGCGTAACGCTGTTCCTATCACGTGTATGGGCGAACTGTGACTCGGTCGCACTCGGTCGCGGGAGCGGCTCATTGGCGTAACGGGCCTGCCCTTTTTCCAATTGGTCTAGCTGCGGCTGCAAATCTTGAGCCAGACACACCTAGTGGTTCTCAGTGATAACGTTTCTTAGAGCACCCACTATTGGTAAGAGAAGCGGACTGTACATCCTGCCAAACTCTTCCGCGGTGTCTACGCCATATTGGCTCCAGACTGAAGCCTCAGCCCTAATGTTATGGTCGCGTAGGAGCTTTAGTGCGTTATCGACGGCGTCTAATAGAGCATTGATATTGATCACCATTAAAATCAGGAATGGTGAGCGCGGGCCATGAAGATTCTTCCGTCATGGACATCAGCGAGTATAGGCACAGCACTGAACTGATGTTCGCCTAACTAAACTCCGCGATGGCAGTACACTCGCCTTCGTTCTACATGAGAACGCATTGGTTGGATGAAGGTTGTGGAGGCGGAGGCGGTAATGGCTGGGGAAATCTGGACCGATTTTCACCCGCACCCGGCCAGTGTGACTTTTTGGGTACTAGTGAGGTGCCGTTTGTAATGACTCCTCCTTGAACCGACAGGGGCCTGGGGTATGGTCAGCTGGACTCTTTCAAAGTTCAAAAATATACTACTTTTGATATATTATTTGATCCATTTTTGGTGTCGAGGGATACATCGTGTCTGGGATGAGGAAAGTCGGTCTTGCGAACTTCACAAACATGGAGGGGCAGCGAGTTGCTGATATGGATGAGACTCGCGTGGTCATAGCGCACTAAGCGTTTGTACAACTCAGCTGCTCAGGAGGGACGGGGGTCTCTCTATATTTGTCGCAGATGGGGTGGTTTGTGCGAGTGCGAATGTGGGCATAGAATGAGAGGAAAACACTAGGTTTATTAAAAAACAATTGAATTGACAAGGTCAAGCGTACTTGATTCTGAAGGGTTTTAGAGCACTGGTCGAATTTAACTTCTCTGTCGCGCTCCAATATTGCGAGTTCGTCTTTTTCCAGTTCAAAGATGCACTGAATTGGGTATAGTGTGTTCAGCTTCATTTCCCTTGCTTGAGTACGAGGCCTCATGCCTAAAAGATCATCAATTTGTTTCTGGATGATCGCCTGCTTAATCGCGCCGAGATTCACATCTTCTAGAAACTTGATGGTGCCCCAGCTCATAAGTATAAGCACACTCTTCCCATAAACACCTTTTTTTGTGCGAACTAAGTTTTCGATAAAGACCAATGCTTTCACGTTCGTGAGAAAGTTGGTTGTGGGGTTTTCTGATGTAAAAACCTGCAGAAGGGGTTAGATCCGTCAGCAGCGATGATAAAAAACAACCTACCGTAGACATTCTGAAGGGAGATGGGGATTCGGAAGAAAGCAAAGTAGGGCGCGTGAATGATAAAGCCCGGGCATCCAGTGACAGCACTGATGGTTTAAAAAAGAAAAGTTTCAGCCCATCCGTAGTGGCGGACGGCCGCGGATATCAACTACCACACTGTGAGTGAGGTTGCCGCTCGACCGGGGCATGGAAAATTATGCTTCTGGTGCATCTTTGAAAGCCTAACGCGTTAAGGGGTGGAAATACTGCCGAGTGAAGCTGATACAAGGAAGGGGTGTGATAGAGACGTCTGCCCTATGGTACGAAGCTGACATGTGAAGGAGTTGTGCACATGCAAACCGCTCCCAATAGCGCCTTTCCTATTGTTGTGAGACTATTAACCGTAAGTAGCTGCCTGGCCGTCATCAAATGGTACCGACACTGCGCCCTGATACAAGGCGGATTAACGGTAATCACGGATGCGGGTGCAAAGCCGACACGGAGGACGTTCAATTAGTCACCTTTACAATCGTACACGATTGAATCATGGTTCATTGATAAAATATTTACAGTGAGCTGACTTAATAAGGACGCAATTGAAAGGCCGCTCCGTACATTCTTTAGCTCCTGACCTTGAGATAATCCCTACAATGCTCTTATGGAACATGTAAGGCTCGTGGAGGTTAAATTCCTTCTTGCATATGCATTTGATCGGTAGGGTCACTGCAATACATCAACACAATTTTTGAACTAGAGCTGAATAGAAATAACGTACAAGCTTGCGTACATACAGTGGAAGGCTTCTCGTTGAGTGCAACTGAGGGATTCGACTTTTCGATAGGTACGGTGCTCGTAAAAAACGACATGATGAAAGACATGACCCTTGGGAAACATGGCCACCTACCATCTTCATCGTCCTCTTCCTTTTCCTCTTCTTCTCCTACCTTGTCGTTTTTATATGCAGTGATAAGGTACGTTTTCGAGTAGGTCATGTTCGCCTTGGTGGCCGTGGTGTCGTCATCTATCGTCATGATCTCTTGGACCAAGGGCGCTTTCCTTCCCTACATTTTGGTTAGCTATGAACGCAATGAGGATAAGCCACATACCCTGAGGGCAGTCACAAATATTTAGACCGTGTCTATGCTAGACAAGGTTTCTCTGCAGGAAGGCGCGCAATAAGGCAAAAACTAGAGGACTTATATTTTATCCCCGTAGGGGTATGTGCATGATATATCATGAACCTCTAGTCTCCAAGCGTTTCCAGTCTTAGAAAAGAAAGCACATAGCGCGTGCGCGATGCGCTAAATTATCAAGCTGTACATGTGGAGCGGACCCATGATAACTGGCGAACCTTGTCAATGCAGTGGCGTTCATTGTGCATCAGGCACTAGCGATACCTAGCTCACGCTATGCCTATTTATCGAAACCGATCGGTTTCAACAAATAGGTATAGCGTGAGTTATTCCCCCCCCCCTTCGATTTCCGGCCTACGAGTCTCAGCCTTCTCAACTTCCATCGGCCAATGGATAATAACAGATTTGTGACCATACGAGGGGAAGACCTCAACTTCCTCCTCAGCCACTGTCTCAGTTGTCCTAAGTTGAACTGCAGGGATCAAAACACCGTAAAGAACATTCAGACCTTTAATTGTCCCACGAAAAGAAAATCACCGCCGTCTTCTCGAAGCAATTCACCATCACCATGTCTCCCAAGAAATTCACCATCACGTCCTCAGAGAGATCCACCATCGTCACGTCCTCTCCGAAATGCGCTATCGCCATGTCCCCCAAGAGACCCACGACCACGTCCTCAAAGGGATTCACCGCCAAATGACAATTTCAAAGAACATCGCGACCGCCGCATAAACTTAATGTATCGTTCAACGTCGAGCACTAGGCGGAAATTCAACGCAGCATCATCAAAAACAGATATTCATACGAGGATCTGATTCGCTCATTCACCAAAGTAGGGAGCGTTAAGATCCAAATTCATTACCCACAACAGACATGTGAAAAGCACGATCTTCTTCATGTGGGAAAAGATTTAGCGGAACGGTTAAAGACTACAATGACCAAGCTATTAGAGCTTACACAACATGAAATTTTGGGAATTCCAAAATAACTTTCGGCCACTCAACCTAACTTCAATCAGTGCTTAAAGGTTACATACACGATACCAGGGCTCATCAAGCTGCTCCTGGTTGAGGCGGGAGTTGACAATGAAGATTCGTAAGTGTTTGGACAAACCCTTCCGCCAATCTGTAGCTAATCCTCCATAGGGCCGAGGATATTGGCACCCTACTCGGCTACGAATCAGGTACTATACCAGAATCTACGGAGAATATACATCAAGTCCATGCTGCTTTGGAAGCGCTACCAACTCCGTTTCAAAACCTAACGCTAAACGCCAACAAAGAATTTCGGTCCCAAGACATGGAGGATGTCAATGTCGTAAAGGGAAGCTCCAGGTCAACTGACGGTAGGGGCGGAAAACAAGTAGGCACAGAACGGGCGTCGCTGTCACCTGCAGCTGGCGTTCAGGAGCAACGCATCGAGCATCGTCAAGGAATTGTCCCTGTGATGGCAGAGGTTTCAGACAGGGAAGATGGTGGCACCAATCCACATCACAACAGGACCTTGACAGGCACTGGTCACAACAGTATGTCTAATGTTAACTATCGCATTTTGAATTTTTCTGATATAACTACAGCCTCACTTGAGGATCGACCAGATAGCCCTATATCCCCTTTAGCGGAAATCACATATACAACCCCTCCCTCCGCCATGATGCCTCTTGGGGATGAAGTATGGGATATAGTCCTTTTCAATGTATAGTCTGCCTCCTCCTATTCTATTGTCTGCGAGATCTCTATTGGTACCGTACCGTAGGCATTAATGCTGTAGCTGGTGTTTTATCTTTCCTGTTGTCCTCGCCGTTAGTCATCCCATTGGATAGTTGGGTCGAAGAAGTGGAAGTGTTGGCTGGTTGGCTGGACATATCGGACGTAATGTATCTTAATATCAAGCGAAACCATCAGCACAGTAGACAATGGCCACCCTAGCCGTGGTAGAGAGCACTGTCCGAAACTTGGATAGCTCACCTTGGACAGCAGGTCGTGAGGTAGACTAGAATTCGCAAGAGCTGTGATGAGAGCTAGCTGAACGAATGACGTCGGGTGAAGTCGGCGATGTGGACGAGAAAAGATGAAAGGTCACAGAAGGAATACTTGGAATGGATGTTGTGAAAGATGAAGAAGAAGCCAGGCGGGTGATGTCTAGAGGGACACGTAGTTGGACGATCTGAACGGACAAAAACAAAAAGATGGAGAAAGCATTCAGCTCTTTATATCTGAGCATCAACAATGCTGGTCCGGTATTATTCGTCTCATCATGGTCGTTCCTGCATGTGTCTTGAGGTGGTTAGCGATCAATCAGAAGGATGCTACCAAATGATACCTTGTTTGGAGAGGAGGGATAAGTGAACACAAATTTAAGCCCATTTCCAGCTTCACTGTACCTTTGCCCTTCAAAAAATTCATCGAGACACATGTGGTCCGGCGCTTTCCTTCTGCTAACTCCTTAACTCTTATTGGACATGCAGTAATTGCAGCATGCACATTAGATGGGAATACAGCACCAATGTCCTCATCCAAGGGGCCAACCAACTGATATACGGAATCATGTATAATCGACAACGTTCCGTTTTCATGAATGACGTGAAACCTGTCCACCATCCAAACCACTTCCACCCTGAACAACTCCATTGCAACCTCCTTTGCACTTCCCTCGCGAATATTCAACGTTATGGGACAAGGGACCGAGAGATCTTCTTTTGGCCACGTGGGAAATTGAGAGGTCACTGCTCTCCAGTTCTCATTCATTTCCGCAGTTTCAATCCTGTCAACCATAGCGTCACCAAAAACTTTTCTTACTCCCTCTCGGTCAGCATGCCCGTAAAAGACCCAACCGTCTAGTGTTCTTGCAGCTCTCTCCAAATCCGTAACGGTGGATTGAACGGAACGGTATACAACTGTCATTTCATTACAGCTTCTCTCTACCATGTTAACTAAGTTATTAAGTATAACTTGTTTCGTGGAATCAATTTTGTATTGCGTAAGAGCAACCGCACACAAGACGAAGAAGCTGTAATCTAGCTTATAGATTTTGTCGAAGAAAAGCTTTTCTTTTCGAGCCGCATCTTTTTTCGCAATCCGATTTGGTTGCTCACTTTGGGTCTGACCTCTTGTAACTTTTGTGAGGCGGTTAAACTGGCCTGGCGTCAGGCGTTTTGATAAGCAGAGCTGATTTGACACTTCGGTAAGGTGCTTCCAGGCCGATTCAACGTCTGTGAATCCGTTTCGTGAATTTCTCTTTCTGCAAGACATGATTCGCAGACTTAAACGCGGGTTTGAGCGTAGATTTGAGCGTGGATTTGAGCGTGGATTTGGTTTTAGGGTAGATTTACCCTGGTATTGACCTATATTGGTGGCTGCTATGTAAACGCGTGGCCAGCCTTAACACCATCACAAGCGGAGGGGAATAATGCTAGGGCGTGTATACAAGGACCAGCATGCAGTCGACGCCCAATAAGATAAGGCGCATAACACTACCAAAGAACCAGTGTAACTTTCCTTTGAATCCCAGAGGCATATAAACTCCGTTATCACTACGCAGATGCAATTTTGAGACATCTTCCTACAACACCAGCTCCAAATCTACGCACAAAAGTCCGCACACTCTATTTCGGCAGTGGCAGCAGCTAATTCAGAGTCAGATCTCCATCTCAAGCCAAATATAAGAAATCACCATGGCATGTGGATGCGAGCGACGCATCGTTCAAAGGACATATCAGAACTGTACCAGTCAGCCGAAACATACAGAGGAGGATAAAACGTTTGTGCAATGCAAGCAGCCTGGAGGCCCGAACTGCACGGGATACAAAGATGTACACCTTGGATCTTCGACAGTCAGGATACCCGGTGCTATATGCCTAAAGTGTTAGTTACAAATTATATAATGGATAAGATCTTAGGATAACAGAATACTACAAATATACACTTATTCCACTACTTAGCTATATATTAGTGAAATTATAAAAGTGTTTTAGATATTACTAGTTAGCTAAGACACTTGTTAGATGCTTAGACCTCCTTATAATCCTACTACATAACCTAAGCTAGTAATAATTAAAATTAATTCTAATATTTCTCTAATCTTTTAGTCTACTATATCGAATAATATCAATCTAAGTATTACTATCTATTAGTATTACTATCCCCTAGAAGTAAAATAGGTCCTTACCTCTAGAAGTAGTATATTTATTAGAGAAGTAGATAATTCAACTATCTTTAAATACCCTCTTAGTCCTAATAAGGATATAGCCTATCTTAAAGTTAAAGGATAACTTCTTAAGTATATTAGGTAATACAAGTAGATTATAGGGCTAAAACGCATCTCTAAGAGAGGACTTTACCTAGAATATACCCTAAATAGAACCCTAGCTAACTATATACTTACTTTAGATCTATCTCCTCTACTTAAGTAGTAGCTAGCTTAGTACTAAGAGGCTACTAAAGTAGTTAAGGTAATCTATACTTAACTTATTCTTTACTATAATATCTAGCCTATAAATCTTCTTCTTAATAAAGAGCTCTATATTAAACTTTATAACTTCTAGGGAAAACTACTATTAGAATATAGTAAAGTAGTTCTTAATAGCTAGAGTAGTAAGCCTTATAGGTTCTATTACCTATAAGCTAATCCTTTTAACGCGAACTTTAAGATAGATCTCTTTATACTAGGATATACTATTTACTTTATTATAGTAGGCTATACTATATTTCCTAATATTATTAATAGTAAAGATAGATAGCGTAAAAAGGTTTAATATAGATTCGTCTATAAGTAATTTCCTTAAGATAAATATACCTATAGTATAATTACTATAAAGTACTAGTAAAATAAATATAAGAGTACTATAGAAATAGTTTAAGATATTAGGTCTCTCTAGTATACCTAGTTCTTAACTAGAGAAGAGGAAAAAAGGTTAGGAGCTAGATAAGGGAGGAATTATAGTAAGTATATACTATCTAGATAAATTAGGAATATATTTAAATATTATTAACTCTACTATAAGAACTATAGCCCTTACTATTAGCTCCTTTCTAGTCTTCTTAAATAGTAGTAGTATATTCTTAATATTCTCTAGCCTATTCTAGAGCGCAATTACTCTATAATCTTATTCTTCTTTATTAGCGAGACCTTAAATATATTCTCTATATAGTATACGCTATATTAAGACTATATATAAGCGTGCGATATATCTTTATTTAAGTTAGCTATCTTCTAGTAGTAGCTAAAGAAGAGGAAGGGAAGATACTATATAAGCTACTTAAGTATAAGATAATAGGTAGAAATATATAGAGGCTTATATATTAAGTAATTACGCTATTATACTTAAAGTTCTATACCTACTATAGGACGTCTACCCCTCTATCTTCTCTTATTAGGTTATTACCTACTTATCCTTCTTAGTAGGCGCCTATAAAGTATAGTAAAAAGTTATAGTAGATATAGATAAATATATAAAATAAAAGTAGATATTTAAGGGTAAGATATAGTAGGTACTCTATAGTAATATAGGTAAAGAATAGATACTAGAGATTAGTTAATAATTATAGAAGCTAGTAACTATTAATATAGTAAAGGTATAGTTAAATTAGAAAACTGTAGTTTTAGTACGTAGGTAATTATAATTAATTCTAGCTAGGTTGCACGCGCACGATATTTATCCTACGTACGCACGCGTAGGAGCCGCTAAGGCTATAACTAGGCCTAATTAGGTATTAGGCCTAGTTATAACCTTTAGTAGTCACTTATATGTTAGTTTAACTCCTAATACTAACTATCTTTTCTTTATTAGTATAGTAACTATCGCCTAAGACGCGAGTAGTTACTTACTATAATAAAAATTAAATCCTACTTTATACTTAGTTTCCTATTCAGGCTAGCGCTGTATCTATCTATCTCCCTTATGCGTCTCTATATTACTATTAAATATAATCTCGTTATCGTGATTAGTTATACTTATAGTAGTAAGGTTCTTATTATAGTTAACCTATCCTTATATATAGAGCTTAAGGTTATTACTATTAATAAGAGTCTCTAGTATAGTATTAGAGTTAGACTTCGTTATCGAGTCCGCTAGGTTATCGCGCCTATTAATCTATCTAATATCTATAAGGTCTCCTCGCTTATATACTTAGTAGAGAGCTATAATATTAATTATTAGTCGTTTCTCCTTAGTTATATTGAGCTTCACTAGGTACTCGTATAATAATAGTAAGTTAGTATATACAATAATAGGGATTTTTAGGTAATTAAGTCGAGTTATAATTATATTAATAGTACTACTAATAGCGATAGTAATATCAATACTATAAGCTATTATATAGATCTTAGATACTAATACGCTTCTAGTAATACGTTTGCACTTAATTAATAACTAGTAGATAATATTACTATAGATTTTAAATATATTAGTATTATTTATTATAATCTTATTTCCTAGAATAATTACGTATCCTATCTATAAGCTTATATCCTTATTATTAGTAAAAGAGGTATTAATAAATATAAAGAGCTTAAGGCTATTTATATTAAGTTATACGTAGTTAAGGCTGTAGTTAATATTATCCTTCTACTATTTAATTTACTTATTTAATCTAGATATTTCTTCTTTAGAGGGGTTAGTTACCTAAGTAGTAGCGGCTATATTAAAGCTCGCCTCTAGTTAATAGATTATTATAATATACGCGCTGCGTACTTACTACTAGATATATAACTTTTAATTATATATAAGCTCTAACTTATTACCTTAGCGTTTCTACTAGAGTACTATTTTACTATTATAGAGTATAATAATATAGCTATTAAAGGTTATTAGCTCTATACTATCGAGTACTTACTTCTCCTTAGCGCTAAAGTAGAGCTCTTAGATCTCTCTATCTATAAACTATTAGTTAGAGAGACTAAGGGTATTATTAGTCTATATACCTACGATGCTAAATCCTACTATAGTAGGCTTAGAGATAAGTAGGTATAGGTTATACGTAGAGGTCTCTATCTAGAGCTTCTCTATATAGTATTTAAAGTAGGTAGACTACTAATATACTCCTACCTCTGCGATGCCGTATAGGGGTTTAATAATAACTATAATAGTACTACGTAGATATATCTCCTTAAGTTATATAGGGAGGTTAGTAATAATTATATACTATAACTAATTATCTAACTACGTATACGCCTAGGTAATATCTTAGAGCTATAGGATTATCCTATCGCAGATTATTAATAGCGCGAGGGTAATAATAACTCGTTAGCTTACTTATTAAATAGTTAGGCTTTATATTAGTATAAGCTTCTTACTATTATCTACGTATCCTTAGATAACTAGTTATAACTTCTTATAGGGCTAATTAGTTATTTTACCCTTTACTTTATTAATAATATATAACTTAAATATATAGATTCTACTATATTTAGTAGGGTTATATTACTTAAATTAAAAGACTCTACATATAATTAATGCGTTAATCTTAGTTTTTATAGATAGCTTAAAGGGTATACCTAGGGTTATAATCTTTCTATTAGCTTATAGTTCCTACGCGAGGGCGTAATTGTCCTATTTACGTTACGCAAGATAGATCTTATTAATAAGATTATCTATTACTATCTTTAGTTTATTCTTAGAGCCCTTAGGGTAGCTATAGTAGTAGTAAGGTTACTTAGGTTCTATCTCTAGTATATACTTATTATTATTAACGTCTACTCCTTTATCTCTATTATCCTTATCTAAGTTCTTAGAGTTAATAGTTATTAAGTTATCTTAATAATATAGGTAGATAATAGTTATCTAGAACGTTATCTATCTACTATTAACGTCTATAATAGTAGTAGTCTATTTATTATTAAGAGCGAGTAGTATATATAGGCTAGTCTATCCTTTATTTTTATACTAAACCTTAATATTACTTTAAAGAGGTAACTAGAGTATCTTACTAATATTTAGGCTATTATAAGTAGTAAGTATATTATTAATCTATCGCGCTACCTTAATCTTATAGATCTCTACTATTACTTTCTTAATTGTATTTACTTAGGCTATAACTAATAGAGATAGTAGAGAGAGCTTTATTATTTATAGGTACGTACTAAAGATAAGAAGCGTTAGGACAAGTCTATTAGGTCCTATAGTATTATTAATAGCCTTTATAGCTATCTATAAGACGTGCTCTAGCGTAGTAGTATAGCTAATATCTACGTAGATAATGTTATACGTACGTTAGACTATTATATAATAGTATTTAACCTTCCTAATAGAGTTATAGGCTTCAACTAGTACCTTATTCACCTTAATTACTATTAAGTTAGTATTATTAATAAACTCCTTACTAATAAAGTTCTTACTAGCGTCTATTAAGATAATATTAGGTAGGCTAATATATATATTAATCTATATAGTACGCAGCGTATTCTATATAGTACTTACTTATATATCCTAGAGAAATCGTATAGCTTAGAAGGTAGTTACTTTATTAATAGTATAGAGAATAGGTTTCTAATTAATATATATTATATTAATAATTACTTAAAAGTTAAAGTTAATATTATTATATATTATAAACTTAAATTGTCTAGGTACCTTACTATAGAGCTAGTATTAGTAGTATACTTTAGTAATACTCTTAATTACTTCCTAGCTTACGTTATTATATTCTACTTATAATAGTACCTTATAGAATTATTTAGTAGCTAGGTAGCTAAAGTATTAATAAAGCTACCTTAGTTCTATCTCTATTAAGTAGTAGATAGCTATTTTAGTAGTATTATAGAGTAGCTATAGATATCCCTATTTACGGATAATAGGGTACTTCCTATCCTTATATACTAAGGTATTATCAATATTATTTAGATAGATACTATATCTATCTATATCTACTAGGTAGAGTAGAAAGGGCGTATTTATTAGTATAACTATAAAGTTAATTATACTAAAGGGTATATCTACTCTAATATCTCTAATTAAGATATACTCTAGATTATCTCTAAATCTAATATAGTATTAGCTAGCTATAGATTTATTAATATAGATATCGTTGCAGATAAGCTATAGGGCCTTAACTTACTCTCTACTAGCTATTAATATACCTACTACTCCTATATCTAGTATAATACCCTAGAATATATTCTTACTATAGTAGGAGTTAAATATAAATATATATATTTCCTCCCTTATAGTCCTATTATATAAGTTAGCGCTAGTAATAGTATATATAGTTATAGTATTATTAAGAGTAGTAGTAATAAGTTACCTACTTATATTACTATACGTCGTAGTATAGAACTAGTTATTATAGCCTACGTAGTATACGTTAAGATTATTATTCTTATCTCTATTACTACTCTTATTATCGCTAGTATTAATACCCTTAAACCTAGCTAGAAATATCTTATAGTCTAGGTTAACGTTATATTCTTAAGCGTATATATAGAAGCGCTATCGTAATCTAGCGCGCTTATTATTTAAGTATCTTATTAACTAGTAGCCCTACTTACTATAGATAAAATACTTCTTATAGTTCTATAGATAGTATCTTTTACCTTAGTCGTTACGATGATTAGAGGGATAGTTAGGGGGAGGGCTATACTTGTATTAGTTATTACTATAGCTATTATTATAGTTATACTATTAATCGTTACTATAGTTACTATTATAGTTATACTATTAGTTAGTATAGTATATATCGTTATTATTAAGGCGTCATAATCTATAGGCGTTAAACTAAGTACTATTATTATAACGCGTCTATATACCTATAGTACTTCTAAGGTCTATAGCTACTCCCTCGAAGGTTATAGATAGTTAGATTAAGACGCTACTATACGCTAGAACTCCTTAATACAT
Organism: Phaeosphaeriaceae sp. PMI808; assembly: GCA_021365335.1. Lineage (NCBI taxonomy): Eukaryota > Fungi > Ascomycota > Dothideomycetes > Pleosporales > Phaeosphaeriaceae > Phaeosphaeriaceae sp. PMI808. The sequence goes on along the minus strand of JAJTIZ010000032.1, from coordinate 378,080 downwards.
AGATACTAGTTAACTAGCAAGGCTACCCTTACTACTACTAAAGTTCTAGACAAGTCCTTAATAGGTATATTATAGTTATTTAATAATAATCTTAAGATATTACGCGATATCCTTATTAGGGTTTATTATAATAATTTCCTTAAGTATAGTAGTACGCTACTTATTTAAGAAGAGCTAATAATTCTCTAGTATATAGAAGTATCCTTAGATCTTAGTAATTATCTCTATAAAGGTTAATCCCTTCTACGTAAGGTACTAGTAATAGAATAACTATACTTTTCTCTTAAGTATAGTACTAAACGCTATATTATATTATTCTAGAATAATGCTAGCTTTAGCGTAGAGATTATAGAAGATATTTAGCTTAATATTAAGTATATTATAAAGGTTACTAGAGAACTTTATATTATCTATATAGAGCTTAACGAGGTTAGTAAGTGCGCGTATACTAGGTAGTTACTATAGTTAAGTTAGTAGTAGCGTCGCCTACCCTATAGTAGATATTAGGGTAGTAGCTATCTATCTTAGATATAGTACTACTATCTATTAGCATTTAAAGTTTAGGTTAATTATAGTAAAAGTAAGGTCCTTCTTAGGCTATAGTAGGTAGGTATCTATATTAAGGAGATTAATAAATTACTCTATAATAGTATCTTATTAGTTAAGTAGTATATAGATACTATATAACCTAAATAAGTCCTTTATTATCTTTTAGATTCGTGCGTTAATATTATTAAAGAGTTCCTTTAACTATAGTTTAAACTATTCCTTAAACTCTTTAAGTAGGAAGTTATTAAACTATTCTCTATCCTTAATTATTATTATCTAATTAATAGTATAGGTATTAAGGTATTTTATATTAATATTAATATTAAGAAAGTTATATTCTTTATTAGTATATTCAGTTATATAGAGGCTACTAAACTAGGTATAGTTCCTAGCTTCCTTATACTATAATATACTTATTAGGTCGCGCGTTAGTTAGCTAGGTTAGTTACTAGTAGGATTAGTCCTATGCGTAGTTAATATAAATCTATTCCTTAACTAGGCCTATTAGATAGAGGAGTTTTAGTATAGGATTTCTTTTAGGTCTATTAGCTAAGCGCCTTACCTATTAGATAGGGAGGTCCTAGTAGGTATCTCTATACTTTATACTAATATTAGTTTCCTAGGCCTATTAAGATAGGGAAGGTTACTAATAGCTAGCTACTTCTTTTACTAGAACTAAGTCCTAGTAAGCTAGGGAAATTCCTCCTATAGGATATATCTTACTAATCTATAGTTTTTCAACTACTAATTAGTATTAATATAGTAAAGGTATAGTTAAATTAGAAAACTGTTCGTGGGCTTCCTCTGCAGCGCGAAAGCATGCGGTAAGCTTTGTACAATATTGTACGGTGTTCGAGTTGATTCTCTCAAGTAAAGGTATAATTCATAGTTTTTCTTCTACGTACGATCGATCTACGATCTATATAGGGGAACTATACGCACGGGCTATAGGCCTGTGCATCTAGTTACCCCTTTTACTGGAAGCTCTTGCTACACGTGCTCTATAGCACGTGATAGCTGGAGCTACTACGTACGGACACTGGCAACTTTTTCTTTTTGTGCCTTCATGGCTAGTATCTAGTACTCATCCTCTTCCGTACGTTCCTGTCAATTTGTTCTTGCCTTCCTCAAATGTTTCCCTTTCCTCTTGGTTCCTCCTATCCAATTTGTTTCTCCTTCACTTGTTGGTGTCTTCTACCGTACGGCCTATCATTCCCAATACCCGTATACTGGGGATTGGTTGCGTACGGAATCTGGGGAGAAATGGCGGTCTGTCTGGAATTACTTGTGGGGTAGGATGTTGTTGTGTTCGTTCGCACGGTGGGTCCCTTGGGTTTTTGGGTCTCCCAGTTGGTTCCTTCCATCAGAACACACCGTACGATTGGCAGCTTCCTGTACCCCAATGGTTCCTTCCTGTTTGCTGCGTATGATGTCGCCGTGACATCGTCGCGTCACGTACAGAAGTTGGGGGTATATATTCGGGTCGCCCCCTCCAGTTTGACGCTCTTTTCTTTCCTCCTTCAACCACTACCACTGCCGCTTCCGTACGTGATCATCACTCCTTCCTTGTCTCTTCTTGGTGGGGGAGATGCCTTCTTCTTCGTACGGTGCTGACTTGTGACAGACAGTACCAGTACCAGCACCAGCACCACCACAACCACAACCACAATCACAACCACAATCACAACCACAACCACAACCACAGCCACAGCCACAGCCACAGCCACAGTCACAGCCACAGCAGCAACAACACCAACAACAACAACACCACCACCACACCGTACGTTGACAATTCCTGGCAACTTTTCTTTTCTGGGTCTGTACGGTGCTAATGGGTGTGGCAGAAGATGTCTCTCGTCCCGTACGCCGCCAATGCCTCCTCCAGCAGCAGCAGCAACAACACCACCATGGTGGCCAATGAGTCGCTGGGCGATTTGGCCGTACGTCGGGTGGGTGGGCGCATGCTGGTGACGCTGCCCACCGGGCGGGCGGCTAATCGCCGTCTGTTGGCATCTCTGTGTGTCAATGTATGTGTTTGGATGCCGTACGTTGGGTTTTTCCTTTGTGCTAATTGATGGTAGGATGAGGAGAGAACCGTGGTGGCTATGCCATCCCGTGACGTCGTCGTGTCGCTGCCGGCTGACACGAATCTCAACCTTTGGGTCGCCAAACTCATCCGGCGTGAGGGTTATTTCCGCGCGATTCTCGTACAGAGCCGCGGTCGTCTCATGGCTCCGTGCGCCCACCGGTGCGGTGGTTCTACTGGGGCTCTGCCCTTTCTGGAATGTCGCGCGGTTTTGGGTGTCCAGAGAGGCGCCTGTGGCTCCTGCATCTGGCAGAGCCACGGCTCACGGTGCCAGCACCGCACGTGAGGGTCCCCTGGGGGGGGGGGGGGGTGGAGGGAGGGGGATTTTTTTTCTTTTCTTTTTCTTTGTTTTTCCTTTCTCCTGATATTTTATCTTTGTACATTAGTTAGATTTCCTTTGTTTTTCCTTTGTTTTTCCTTTTTTTTTTCTTCTGTAATGTCTAATGTACGATTGCCCTCTCCCTATTCTGTGCATTCTGTGATCGTGCGTGATGTGAAAATGAGTAAAAAAGAAAGTAAATTTGATAAAGGAGATATGGTTGATGTGTCGTACGCGGTGCCTTATACCGGTGGAGATTTTCCTTCTGTGCGTGCGGGTTCAAGTCGGTCAACAAACGCCTCTACTTTGATGTTGAGTGTATTGGTTGAGATAAGTCTCTCAATTGCTGAGTTTGGCGTTTTCTTTGTACATGCATCGGCTGGGTTGTCTTTGCCATTGATCCATCTGACTTCTGTGATTTCCCTATTCTCGTACGATTCCCGAAGAGACATGATATCAATCATGAGTCTCTTCTCATTTGTCGTACCGAGTTTTACAAGGCAATCATATAGGGATTTTGAGTCTGAGCATACTACTACTGGAACCTGGGGTAATTGGAGTGTTTGTACAATCTGTTGTAGTGTTGTACTAATAGCAATGGCGTTGTCAAAGCCATTTACCATTCCGTACAGCTCGCTTGCAAGAACGCTCCTTGTAACTCTCTTGCATTTGATAGAATTCCAGTGTATAATGTTGCCATAGATTTCAAAGTCATGCCTGTCCTTCGTACGGCGCTCTGTTGCTAGGACAATAACAAATCCAATCTGGGAGCTGAGGTCCTTGTTATTTGCAAATGATCCATCTGTGAAGATGAATAGTTTCGCACGGTCCAGCTGTAGTGGAACAAATGTTAGGCCTCTTTCTGGGTTGTTGATTTGCCATTGAAGTCGTACGTTAAGGGCATTGATGTCCTCTGTAGATGGTGCCGTTGTCTGTGCGGCTACTGATAGGTCAAATACTGCCTCTGGTTGGCATACCGACGCAATGTATGCACCCCTGGCTCTCTGCACGATATACTGTTGGGCAGCATCTTGTGCTATTGGGTCTATCGTGCGGAGGTTGCTAGTTTGTCCTTTCTGCACCAGTTTGATCTTGTCTTGTGCTATTGTGATTCTCCCTCCATTGAATTCAATAGGTTGGTCTTTGGATAGGATTGTCTTTGGTTTCGCACGGAACTTTGCTTTGTCTAGTTCCTCTTGTTCTTTCTGTGCGAAGGCTGGGGTGACAATACTGATTGTATCATCTGTTTGTAGACCAGTGATCCCAAACGTACTTTGTCCCTCATCTGTGATCAACAGACATGGGTCGTACGATGAAGTTCTCATTCCTAGTCTGTCCTTGTGATGGTTGTGATAGGTCTTGAACCAATATAGGCCTGATTCTGCTGCACCATACAGCGGTCGTACGATGCGCAGGATCGTATTTGGTGGGAATGAGTTCTGTAGTTCCTTTGGGGGTTTTGCGTACAGCGTGCGGAGAAGTTTATCCTTGGATTGTACATAGGCTTGTGTGATATCCCTGAGCTCACAGTGCATCCCGTGCGTGGCTATCAGTGATGCACCTATTGCTAGTATCAGTCTCTGGCTCATCCGCTGGATTGTTGGAGACTGAGTGAGGATTTCCTCCTTGCCAGTATCTGAGTGGCCTGCAAGTACTAGCCTGGATTTCTCGTACGGTTGTGTTGTCTTTCCTTTGATTTCTCGTACAAGTCGGAGGTTGAAGATCCTGCCATAGTGCTTGTTTTTGTTAAGGTGGAGGATTTCAAATGTGCCATTAGAGATGAGTGCATCCATCTCCGTACGATCAGATTCTTCAAAGGGTGCTCCTGGTGTTGTTATCACTCCTTCTTCGCGCAGTTTAACTGCTAACTCATAGTCATTCTTCTCCTTCTGGGTAAGGAATGACTGTATGTGTTGCTGTATATGCTTCCTAGGTCTTCCTCTTTTTCTAGGTTGCGGTTGCTCAGCTTGTGCGTGCGGCGCCTTGGTATTCCTGTGCGGTCTATTTCCTTGCCGCACAGCTCCTCTCTCTGGTACATCCTCTTCGTCTGATCTCTCCTCTCCCTCGTAAAGGTCGCGCTCTTTTGCCCCCGCAGGCTGTGGTGTGCCTGCAGCTGCTGCTGGGGTTTGTTCCTGAGAAGGTTCTTGCCCCTTCTTATAGGTAGTTTCAGCCTCTTGTTGTGCAGTTCTCGCGGGCCTTCCGCGCGCGCGTGTGCGGGGTGGTTCAACCTGTAGTAGGAGTGGTTCATCCGGGTCAGCCAGTTCTTCCGTGCAATGTGGCTTTTGTGGCTGAGTAGCGCGGTAGTACGGTTTGGCTTGAGTACATCTGAATGTGACTGGTCCATTGTCAAGCTCAACTATTACATTTTTGCCTTTGATACCTTTGAGCTCGTACGGGCCTGTCCATCCACCTTTCTCTCTCCAAACCATAATCTCAGAGTTGAGTGGGAGGTTTAGAATCTCGTGCGACTTTGTGCCATTGCGGGTATTGATCGCACGGTTAATGTTGGCTCTTGCCCTCTCATTCCTAAGTATTCTCATAGCCTTGCGTACGGCATTTGCTCTTTGTGTCATCTCAGGTGATGGGGGTGAGTCAACGTTGATCCTTGGGTAGGTTCCAAAGACTAGCAGCGTTGGTACGAGCCCGTTTGGGCCAGCTGTGTCATTGAGGGCTTTGACTGCCATTTGCAGGATAGCCTCATCGTCCGTACTGCTGTCTAATTCTGCTCTTAGGATGTTGAACGTACGCCTTAGTGGTGCGTGTGCGCGTTCAATCTTTCCTACTGCCCAGTGTGCTTCTACTGGCATTTGTCTGCATTCTGCGCCGACAATCTTCGCACGGGTCCTAAACTCTTCTGCAGCAAAGTTGGTTCCTGGGTCATGCACGATGTAATCTGGGGGTCCTTGGTAGGTATTAATCCAGCACTTGCATAGTGCCTCCCAGGTATCTCGTGCGGACATGGACTTCAAGAATATTGCTGCTTGGAACGCTGTGTCTGCATCAATGACGTGCAGTGTGTCCTTATTGCCGATTCGTGCGACATCAAGGATAATCTCATAGTTGAAGTGTGAGTCATCCTTGATTGTGAATTTGAACCTTTGTGGTGAGGTCCCTTGTTGTTGACAGAAGTGGCAGAACTTCTGGATTGCCTTTAGTACGGAGGCGTCTACTTCATGGCCTGCTTCTGTAAGCATCTTGTGAAGTCGTTCCGTACGTGGGTGTCCGAATCTGCGATGTAGGCGTCGCAGTTCTGTTTCTGTAAAGAAGGAAGTAGTTTCTTCCTTGCCAACGTTGAAGAATGGGTGTCCCCATTTGCGTACAACAGGGACTGTTGTACCGTCCTTGCGTACGATAACGTTCAATATATTATTGAAGTACGCGCCTAGGCGATCAGCATCTGCTAGGCATAGCAGGAATGGTGTAGGAGTATCCAGTACGTGGTATATGACTGTTCCTACTGGGTTGGTGATGCGTACGGTTCCCAGTGATCTCTTTGGGTTCTGTCCTCCAAAGCTGATATTGCTTGTTCCTGGGGTCCAGTCTATCTTCGTGCGAGGGTTCTCACGTACATATGCCTCTAGCTGTGTTTTACCAACTGTTGAGACTGTTGCTGCGCCAGTATCCCACAGTTCGCCTTGGTACGTCGCACGGTATCTTCCATCTAGCATGAACTGGTCTGCTTGACATTGTGTGTCCATGCCGTATATATCTTCACCGGTCGTGCGATGAAGATATGCAGCAGAAGTCAGGTAGTGGATGGCTTGGTCGCCATCATCTTGGTCATAATCTGATTCCTGCTCGTCCTCCTGTGCGGTCTCATTGTCCGCTTCACTGTCAGATACTCCTTCAAAGCTTGTGATGTAAGCTGTTACATCTTCTTGTGAAGGGGTATTGCTGTGGAATTCTTCGTACGAGCTAACGTATTGGCGTCTAGCTCTTGACCTATCTGTGCGTGGATGGTTTGATGACCAACATCCCTTCTTGTGGCAAACGAAGCAACGTTTTGGGGTTTGCCTGGATGGTCTGTTGTATTGTTGTTTTCCTCGTGCGGAAGATGCTCCTGTTCTCTTCACAAAGGAAGAGGGTTTGTTCCCTCTACTGCTACTACCTGGGTATCCCGTGCGTGGTGTTGAGGTATACCGTCGGTCTGTGTAGTATGATTCCTTTGGCTCTTGCAAGTATTGGGTTGCCTGTCTGTCTATTGTGATCTGAAGTGCAGATCGTAGATCACTGAATAGTGCTTCGCACGTTGGCTTGATTGAGAACATGGCTTGCTCTAGTTCTGGTTGGCCTCGGCAAGCTCGTACTACTGCAGTGTGCAGGGGGACTTCCCCCTGAAAATCCCGTCCGAGCGCCCTCTGTGCGAGGGTTAGCTTGTCGATCATAATTTCTAGGACTTCGTGCAGGTTCAGAGTTGGGTTCTCATGTTTGCATCGTGCGAATGACATTGTTGTCCAGTCAGTCCAGTACTGGTTATGGTTGACATTAGTATTGAAGTGGTTGTCCAGCTTTTCGTACAGGTATTTCCAGTTATGGCCAGGGCCTATATTATGTATGTAATACATGTTCGCACGGCCTTCTAGGATGTCTGGAAAGATGTTTGGATATTGTGCTTCATTGATGTCTAATCTCCGGCATAGTTCAATGAAGATCCTGGTTTTGTCTGCAAGGATGTCGTACGGTTTTCCTGTATAGTTGTTATCCTTCTTCCATGCCTTCTGGAATTGGACAAGTTTCTCGGGCGGTAGCTTGTCATTGGCGTAGGTTTGGGTTGGGGGTAATTCGTACGGATCGTAGGGTATTGTGGTTTGCTGGTATGCCTCAGTAGGTAGGTTCTGGGTAGGTTGCTGATCCTGCCAGTAATATGATGGTACGTTCACTTCGGTCGTGCGGGGGATAGGTGAGCGTGGTATCGGCGCTAGCATTGGGGATGGTTGTCTTGATGGTACGGGCGCTTGTTGGTTTGATTCTACTGGCTCTGTGCGCACCACCTGAGGTTTCTTGCCTTTGACATCTTCGTGCGGGGTTTCCATCCTTAGAGTTGGGTTTGTCCGTATAGGAATTGGATTTCCTAATGTATGCCTCCCCTGGGTTATGCCGTACAGCTTCTTGCTCTGGAGATCCTTGACTTTGAGGGTATGGTTTATCCCTTTACTAGCCAGTGCTGCTAGTAGTTCTCTGCGGAACGCGCGGTTGATTTGTTCCCAGTGGTCCTCTGTCCATTCATTGAAGTCTTCAATGAATGCTTGGAGGAACTCCTCGCCTGTGAGGTTTGTGAGCCGTATTTCGTATAGCGCGCATCCAGCGTACGAGGCCAGTTGCTCTGGTGTTGGGTTGGACATATCAATTGAGTCTGTCCAATACTCCAATTTTACCTCTTTCCGGAGGGTTGGTATTGAGATGCTTGTACCTCTTGCCATATCTTCCCATTGTTCTTTATCTTCCATTGTATCTTGGTAGCTCCCGTGCGAGCTCGTGGGTCTGGACTGGGTGTCTTGTTCGGATGGCATTTGGATGGTTTTGCTGTCTGGTTTCGATCGTACAGCGTGTTGTCGTTTGTTTGTGTGAGTCGCACACTATCTCCTGTTGTTCCGTACGGGGTCTTAGACGACTTGCATGCCCTATCACCAGGTGCGTAACTACAAGTGTTTTCAGTCCGTACAGTTCAGCGATCGATCTTCTTATCCCTAGTTATTTCTATTCAGGATACGCACGAAACAGAGACCAACTTCCACCAGAAGGTTCAACTCCGTCTTCACTTAGCTAATTTGCAGATGAAGTTAATCACCCACTAATTAGTGTTCGTGGGCTTCCTCTGCAGCGCGAAAGCATGCGGTAAGCTTTGTACAATATTGTACGGTGTTCGAGTTGATTCTCTCAAGTAAAGGTATAATTCATAGTTTTTCTTCTACGTACGATCGATCTACGATCTATATAGGGGAACTATACGCACGGGCTATAGGCCTGTGCATCTAGTTACCCCTTTTACTGGAAGCTCTTGCTACACGTGCTCTATAGCACGTGATAGCTGGAGCTACTACGTACGGACAAAAACTATAGTTTTAGTACGTAGGTAATTATAATTAATTCTAGCTAGGTTGTACGCGTATAATATTTATCCTACGTATATACGCGTAGGAGCTACTAAGGCTATAACTAGGCCTAATTAGGTATTAGGCCTAGTTATAACCTTTAGTAGTTACTCGTACGTTAGTTTAACTCCTAATAGTAACTAAAGTTATCCTAATAGAAGTATAAATCCTCTTATCTACTCTACGTTATAGTATTATCTTATTATAACTATTATAACTATAAATATTACCTATAAGGATTAGTAGATATTATTAGTTATTAGGCTAAGAATTACCTCTTTAGTAGGGTAGTACTATTTAGTTAAGGAAGCTTAGGACTTAAGTATAATAGCGTTTTTCTTAATCTAATTTTAGGGTTATAGTTCTTCTAGTTAACTAAGACTTAGCTCTACTAATTTATTAGTTATCTTATAGAAAAAATTAGTAATAGGATCCTTTTCCCTTTCTAAGTAGAGGAGGCTCCTAGGATCTATCCTAGTAAGTCCCTCTACTAAAATATTTATTAGAATTAATATAATTATAGAGTCTTTAAGTACTAGCGCCTACCCTATATCTAGTTTCTATCTCCTAAGGAAGCTGAATAGTTAAAGAGGGAGTATAGGAAGCTATCTAATTTAAAGGACTCCTAATAAGACTAAATAAATAGCTAAATAGTATCTCTACCCTATACTATATTAGTTATAAAATTACCTACACTAAAGGTTGTATATAATAAAAGAAAGACTAAAAGTCCTAATAAGTTTAATATTTTTATTTTTACGTAATACCTTCTATACTAATAGTAGGGCTCTACTTATAGACTAATAAGTATAGTTAGCTTCTAATACCCTACTATAATATTATTAAGGTTATACTCTTTTATATAGACTTACCTATTAGGTAGTAATATCTTAATACTTATATTAGTATAGGTATTAGTATATTTATTCCTTCCTTAAACCTAACTAGAATATTTATTAAGATATCTTAGTCTTAATTCTTAGGGCTTAATACGCTTAGATAATCTATTATAGATCCTCTAAGTCCTTACTCCTACTTCTACTACTTACTACTATAGATATAGGAGGTAAAAGGTTCGCCTAAGAGGTAAACTAGGTTAAGTAGTACTTCTAAGTACCTATATTTAATTTCTATAAATACCTATTATTAGTATAACTCTTATATACTATAGGGTCTTATCTTATATATATCTCTCTAATAGTATCGCGCCTATATATTTATAAGGATTTATAAAATTTATTAAGTCTTTAGCTAGCCTAGTATTAGCTAATTCTTTTAGGGAAGCTCTATTATCCTCTATATTCTTTTTTTCCTAGTTACTTTTATCTTTATTACGCCTTTATTTTCTACTATTTCCTAGCTTTAGTAAAGAATTATAAATTACTAGCTATTATTAGTATTTTATATTATTTAAACTTTATTAAGAATATAGACCTTTAAGAAACTCCTTATATTAAGAAGATTATTTTAATAATTCTTTATCTTCCCTAAGTACGTATAACATCTCTTATATTATTAGTAGCTATACCTAGACTAACTTAGGCTTAATATTATTAAGGAGGTAGGTAAATATATCTAAAGCTATTAAGCTTCTAGTCTAAAAGGTAGGTATAAAAGTAACTACCTATAAAATAACTCTATTAGGACTTAACCTTTAGATTAACTTATATCTATTATATATAGATTCCTTCCTAATTTTTAAGTCCTTAGAGTTAAATTTTAAATCCCTTAGACCCTTAAATATTATAATAATATTTCTCCTAAAGATATATAAGTTTTTTAGTTAACCCTTTATAAAAAGGTTACCCCTTAATAACTATACCTTTAACTAGTATTCCTTATTCTCTTTCTATACTCTCTCTAATCGCGATTCCTTAAGTATCTAAATTTTATCTTTAGCCTTCTTTACTACTTTTAAAAGACTTAAGCTTAGCTTAGTTAAAGTATCCTACTAGTTATTAGTTAGATAAACTTTATAGAATTTTAGTTATAATTACTTAGTCTTAACGATTAGACCCTTTAACTACAAAAGTAGCGTTACTATAGATATTTTAAGGATTATCGAGTAATAGTAGCTAAGGGTAGGTAGAAGCTAATTATATATTATAAGTATAATCTAGCTACCCCTAGCTGTATTAGCTATTTAGAAGTTATATAGCTATACGATTTATATAGGTCCGTAGAACTTCTCTATAGACGGCTAGGCCTTATCGCTTAGAAGGGGATAGTATTATATACTATAACGAACTCAATTATACGTTATATTCTTAGTTAAAGAGTTAGAGTAAGCTACCTCTTATTCTAAATCTAGATATAGGTAGTATATACTCTATAGCTTAACTTAATCGAACTATATATTACTTAGTATTTCTACTAATTAGGGAAAGCTTATTATAATAGGAGCGAATTAATTAATCTATAGTTCCTATACGGTAGGCACTACTATAGTATAATTAAAGGTAGATATAATTGCTAATATATACCCTAGAGAACGGAATATTATCTAATATAGTATATAATACTCTAAGCCTAAGTTAACGCTAAGAACTACTTAATCTATAAGCTACTTTATAACTATATATACCTTAGTAATAGGGGAAGCGAAGCTATTTCTTTAACTAAGAGTATTAGGTAGGTTAGAGGAGGAAGAAGAAGTTAAACGTAGATAAGAGCTATAGAAAGTTAAGTATAAAGGTATACGATTATTACTAGTAGTTTAAGCTATCTTATCCTTTCCTATATTCCTCTATTAATAGTAAAGTATTTACTATCTAGCGGCTTCTCCTTAAGTAAGTACTATTACTATAAAAGGTATACTAATACTTAACCTTACCCCTAAATATTATAATAGAATTAACTAGGTAAGGCTAGTTATTCACTTCCTTTAAAGATATACTTACTTTAATAAGTAGCCTATTTATCTACTATATCTAACGCTAATACTAGTATAGTAGGCCTATAAGGTACTAACCCCCTAATAAGCCTACCTATTATATCTAATACTTAACTAGGTACCCCTAAAATAAGTATCTATACTTATACTATTAATAGAGGACTTAGGAGTAATAATAGCGAGGCCTAGAATATAACCCTAGCTTAATAATATTAATAGATAAACTAGAAATAGTAATAGAAGTACCTATAATACTACTTATATCGTAGTACTATAAAGTTATAGAATGCCTATTACTCTTATAATACCTATATTACCTAAAATAGCTATTATAGATAGATAAGAGCTAGTTCTTAATAACCTTATAGCTAGTAACTATATACTCTAAAACGCTTCCCCTAAACTAACTTAAGATTTTAATAATCTAACTTTATTTAGTATTCCTTAAATAAACTATTACTATACTATATAACCTAGTTCTATATAGGTAGATAATTTTATACCTTTTAGTATTTTATTAGCGGCTAACTTTAGTTACTTTAATAAACCTATAAGTGAACTGCCGTACTCTATATAATACTTAGTATTACCTAGTACAACGGCTACGCTTTCTAGCTATCCTCTAGTAGAAGGAAATAATAGTATCCTAGACGAAAGTACTCGCTTAGTTGATTTTTCGCATCTTCTAGAGGAATAACCTTATACGCTTAATAAAGAATATAGAAATAAATATATCTACTATAGTTACTAGAGCCTAAATATACTAATTAATCTAGCTAATAGTAGTTCTCTAAACGGCCGGATAGACACTAATAGACCTAATTAAATTAATTAAGCTCTAGAATATCTAATTACTCCAGTTAATAGAGTTAGGAACTATAATTACGAACTCTAGAACGGTACTTAGAGTAATAATTTAGAGTCCCTATTAATAAATATAAGTATATATATAACTTTTATAATAGACCCTACTACCCTAGAAAGCTAGAACCTTATAATACCCTTACTAGATCTAGCTCGAGTAGTTAGGCTCTTAATAGCGATAATAATTATACTATCTAAAGTAATTAAAGAAATATACGCATTCTTTCTTTATAGAGGATCTAGTTCTCTATTAATAACTATACTATAATCCCCCTTAATTAACTCTTAAGACTTATTAGCCTTCTCTATATAGCTTATAGTTTTTATCCTAATACTAACTATAATCTTAGAAGTCTATTATATAAATATTAGTTGATAAAAAGAGTAGTTCTATTATATAGGAGATTAATATTTAGTAAAAAAAAGTACCTTTAATAATAGTATATTACTACGCGGACACTAGTAATAAATAGCCTACTTTAAATTTTCTACAATATAAATTAAAGAGTATAAAAGTTTAAAGGGTTTCTATAATACCTATAGTATACCTATAGAGCTATAAATAATATCTTTTAAAAAATAGAGTCTTATAATATATATATATATAGTAATAGTACTTAGCTACTTACTAAATATTATACCTTACCCTATATTACCTAGCTTAGTATATTTATATAGTAGGCGCAAATTCCTCTTTTATAATTAGTTTCTTCTTACTCGAAAGATTACTAGTTTACTAGCTGTCTACGCTACCTCTTAAATATACTAATATACTTAAATCTTTATACCTACTAGAATTCTTAGGCGCTAACTAACTACTTATATCTATATATAGTAGCTCTAGCTATTACGTACTATAGAGTATGTATAGTAAGAGCTTCTAGTAAAAGGGGTAACTAGATACACAGGCCTATAGCCCGTGCGTATAGTTCCCCTATATAGATCGTAGATCGATCGTACGTAGAAGAACAACTATAAATTATACCTTTACTTAAGAGAATTAACTCGAATACTATATAATATTATATAAAGCTTACTGCATACTTTCGCGCTATAGAGGAAGCCTACAAATACTAATTAGTAGGTAATTAACTTTATCTACAAATTAGCTAAGTAAAGATAGAGTTGAATCTTCTAGTAGAAGTTAGTCTCTATTTCGTGCGTATCCTAAATAGAAATAACTAGGGATAAGAAGATTAATTACTAAACTATATAGACTGAAAACACTTGTAGATCGCACCTAGTAATAGGGTATATAAGTTGTCTAAGACCCTATATAGAATAATAGGAGATAGTATATAACTTATATAAATAAACGATAATACGCTATACGATCGAAACTAGATAGTAAAAACTATCTAAATACTATCTAAATAAGATACCTAGTCTAGACCTATAAGCTTATATAGGAGCTACTAAGATATAATAGAAGATAAAGAATAATAGGAAGATATAGTAAGAGGTATAAATATATCTATATAGACCCTCTAGAAAGAGGTGAAGTTAGAGTATTAGATAGACTTAATTAATATAGCTAACCTAATAATAGAGTAACTAGCTTCGTATACTAGATACGCGCTATACGAACTATAGGTTATAAGCCTTATAGGCGAAGAGTTCCTCTAATTATTTATTGAAGACTTTAATAAATAGATAGAGGATTACTAGGACTAAATCAGCTACGCGTTCTATAGGGAGCTACTAGTAGTACTAGGTAGTAAAGGGATAAAATATACCCTTAAAGCTAATAATTCCTAGAGTAGGAAGCTATATAACCTAACCTAGGGGAGGTATATATTAGAAGATCTAATCGCAATTCCTATATAGATAAACCTAACTATAAGAATAGAGACCCTATATAAAGATATTAAAGGTAAGAAACCTTAAGTAGTATATATAGAGCTAGTAGAATTAAACCTATAGGCGCCTATACTATTAAGATAACTATCTCTAATACTAGCGCTAGTACTACGCTTACCTATCCCCTATACGACTAAGGTAAACGTACTATTATATTACTAGTAGGATTAGTAGCCTACCTAATATATACCTACTAAGGCATACTAGTAAACTATAATACCCTATAATCTATACAAATTACCCCTAACTTAAGCCTACACTAATAATAAACTACTACCTAAGAAACTTATCTAATTTTAGAAGGTATAGAAGAAGGATAATAACTATATAGGGAAACTATATAATATCCTTATAGATAAAACTAGGATCTTTATTAAACTATACTAGAGATTAGACATTAATAAAGTATAATATCTAAATATCTTTCTAGATATCCTAGAAGGCCGTACGAATGTATATTACATGTATAGTATAGGCTCTAGCTATAACTAGAAATACCTATACGAAAAACTAGACAACTACTTTAATACTAATATTAACTATAACTAGTACTAGACTAACTAGATAATAATATCTTTTATATAATATAAATATAAGAACCTAACTCTAAACCTATATAAAGTCCTAGAAATTATAATTAATAAGCTAACCCTCGTATAAAGGGCGCTTAGATAGGATTTTCAAGGGGAAGTCCCCCTATATACTATAGTAGTACGAGCTTACTAAAGCTAACTAGAACTAGAGTAAGCTATATTCTTAATTAAGCTAATATACGAAGTACTATTTAGTAATCTATAATCTACACTTTAGATTATAATAGATAGATAGGTAACCTAATACTTATAAGAGCTAAAGGAATTATACTATATAGATTAATAGTATACCTTAATACTACGTATAGGATACCTAAGTAGTAGTAGTAGAGAGAATAAACCCTCTTCCTTTATAAAGAGAATAGGAGTATCTTCTATATAAGGAAAATAATAATATAATAGACCTTCTAGGTAAACCCTAAAGTATTACTTTATTTACTATAAGGAGGGATATTAGTTATTAAACTATCTACGTATAGATAGGTTAAGAGCTAGACGCTAATATATTAGCTTATACGAAGAATTCTATAGTAATACCCCTTTATAAGAAGATATAATAGCTTATATTATAAGCTTTAAAGGAGTATCTAATAGTAAAGTAGATAATAAGACTATATAGGAGGATAAGTAGGAATTAGATTATAACTAAGATAATAGTAACTAAGCTATCTACTACCTAACTTCTACTATATATCTTTATTATATAACTAGTAAAGATATATATAGTATAGATATATAATATTAAGTAGACTAGTTTATACTAGATAGAAGATACCGTGCGACGTATTAAGGCGAACTATAGGATACTAGCGTAGTAATAGTCTTAATAGTTAGTAAAATATAGCTAGAGGTATATATATATAAGAACCCTCGCACGAAGATAGACTAGACTCTAGGAATAAGTAATATTAGCTTTAGAGGATAGAACCTAAAGAGATTACTAGGAACTATACGTATTACTAACCTAGTAGGAATAGTTATATACTATATACTAGATACTCCTATACTATTTCTACTATACCTAGTAGATACTAATTGCTTAGGCGCGTACTTTAATAATATATTAAATATTATCGTACGCAAGGATAGTATAATAATCCCTATTATACGCAAATAGGGATACCTATTCTTTAACGTTAGTAAGGAAGAAACTACTTCCTTCTTTATAGAAATAGAACTACGACGCCTATATTGTAGATTTAGATACCTACGTATAGAATAACTTTATAAGATACTTATAGAAGTAGGCTATAAAGTAGACGCCTCTATACTAAAGGTAATCTAGAAGTTCTACTACTTCTATTAATAATAAGGGACCTTACTATAAAGGTTTAAATTTACAATTAAGGATAACTTATACTTTAACTATAAGATTATCCTTAATATCGTACGAATTAGTAATAAGGATATACTATATATTATTAATGTAGATATAGCGTTCTAAGTAGTAATATTCTTAAAGTCTATATCTATATAAGATACCTAGGAGGTACTATATAAGTACTAGATTAATACCTACTAAGGATCTCTAGATTATATTATATATAACTTAGGAACTAACTTTACTATAGAAGAGTTTAGGACCTATACGAAGATTATTAGCGTAGAATATAGATAAATACTAGTAGAAGTATACTAGGTAGTAGGAAAGATTAAATACGTATACGCACTACTAAGGCGTACGTTTAATATCCTAAGAGTAGAATTAGATAGTAGTATAGATAATAAGGCTATCCTATAAATAGTAGTTAAAGCCCTTAATAATACAGCTAGCCTAAATAGGCTCGTACTAACGCTACTAGTCTTTAGAACCTACCTAAGGATTAACGTTAACTTACCCCTATTACCTAAGATAATATAAAGAGTAAATACTATATATAAGGTGTAGCGAAAAAGTTAGGGAGTATTTAATAGATCTATTAACTATTGAAAACTCTACTTAAGCTCGCTTATATAGAGAGCGATTATATAATCGTACTAGTACTCGAGAGCTAAGAGTAGTATGCCTATACCGAGGTAAGCTCGTACGCTCGCACCGAGGAGAGCTTAGGCGCTCGCGTAGAGGCCTTTTTGTAATATAAGGCTATAAGAATACTTAGGAATAAGAGGGTAAGAGCTAATATTAACCGTACGATTAATACCTATAATAGTATAAAGTTATATAAAATTCTAAACCTCCTACTTAACTCTAAGATTATAGTTTAGAGAGAGAAAGGTAGATAGATAGGCCTATATAAGCTTAAAGGTATTAAAGGTAAAAATATAATAGTTAAGCTTAATAATAGACTAGTTATATTTAGATATACTTAAGCTAAACTATACTACCGCGCTACTTAGCTATAAAAGCTATACTATATAGAAGAACTAGCTAACCTAGATAAGCTACTCCTACTATAGGTTAAACTACCCTATATACGCGCGCGCGGAAGACCTACAAGAGTGGCGTAATAAGAGGCTAAAACTACCTATAAGAAGGGGTAAGAACCTTCTTAGGAATAAACCTTAGTAGTAGCTATAGGTATACTATAGCCTATAGGAGTAAAAGAGCGCAACCTTTATAAGGGAGAGGAGAGATTAGATAAAGAGGATATACTAGAGAGAGGAGCTATATAGTAAGGAAATAGACTATATAGGAATACTAAGGCGCCGCACGCATAAGCTAAGTAACTATAACCTAGGAAAAGAGGAAGACCTAGGAAGTATATATAGTAATATATATAGTTATTCCTTACCTAGAAGGAGAAGAATAACTATAAGTTAGTAGTTAAACTACGCGAAGAAGGAGTAATAATAATACTAGGAGTACCCTTTAAAGAATCTAATTATATAGAGATAGATATACTTATCTCTAATAGTATATTTAAAATCCTCTACCTTAATAAAAATAAGTACTATAGTAGGATCTTTAACCTCTAACTTATATAAGAAATTAAAGAAAAGATAATATAACTATATAAGAAATCTAGGCTAGTACTTATAGGCTACTTAGATACTAGTAAGGAGGAAATCCTTACTTAGTCTCTATTAATCCAGTAGATAAGCTAGAGACTAATACTAGTAATAGGTATATTACTAATAGCTACGCACGGGATATACTATAAGCTTAGAGATATTACTTAAGCCTATATATAATTAAAGGATAAACTTCTCTATACGCTATACGCAAAACCTCTAAAGGAACTATAGAACTTATTCCTACTAAATACAATCCTATATATTATATAACTACTATATAGTGTAGTAGAATTAGGCCTATATTAGTTTAAGACCTATTATAACTATTATAAGGAGAAACTAAGAATAAGAACTTTATTATATAACCTATATCTATTAATTATAGATAAGGGATAAAGTATATTTAGGATTACTAGTCTATAAATAGATAATATAATTAGTATTATTACTCTAGCCTTTATATAGAAAGAATAAGAGGAACTAGATAAAGTAAAGTTCCGTACGAAACTAAAGACAATCCTATCTAAAGACTAACCTATTAAATTTAATAGAGGAAGAATTATAATAGTATAAGATAAGATTAAACTAATATAGAAAGGATAAACTAGTAACCTCCGCACGATAGACCTAATAGTATAAGATACTACCTAATAGTATATTATATAGAGAGCTAGGGGTATATATATTATATTAGTATACTAACTAGAGGTAGTATTTAACCTATTAGTAGCCGTATAGATAATAGTACTATCTATAGAGGATATTAATGCCCTTAACGTATAACTTTAATAGTAAATTAATAACCTAGAAAGAGGCCTAATATTTATTCTACTATAGCTAGACTATACGAAACTATTTATCTTTATAGATAGATTATTTATAAATAATAAGGACCTTAGCTCCTAGATTAGATTTATTATTATCCTAGCAATAAAGCGCTATATAAAGAATAGGCATAACTTTAAAATCTATAGTAATATTATATACTAGAATTCTATTAAATATAAGAGAGTTATAAGGAGTATTCTTATAAGCGAGCTATATAGAATAGTAAATAGCTTTGATAATGCTATTACTATTAGTATAATACTATAATAGATTATATAAATACTCTAATTACCCTAGGTTCTAGTAGTAGTATACTTAGACTTAAAGTCCCTATATAATTACCTTATAAAACTTAGTACGACAAATAAGAAGAGACTAATAATTAATATTATATCTCTTTAGGAATTATATAAGAATAGGGAAATTATAGAAGTTAGATAGATTAATAGTAAAGATAACCCAGCCAATACATATATAAAGAAAACGCTAAATTCAGTAATTAAGAGACTTATCTCAACTAATATACTTAATATTAAAGTAGAGGCGTTTATTAACTAACTTAAACCTATATATACTAAAGAGAAATCTCTACTAGTATAAGGTACTACGTACGATATACTAACTATATCTCCTTTATTAAATTTACTTTCTTTTTACTTATTTTTACATTACGCACGATTATAGAATATATAGAATAGGGAGAAGGCAATCGTACATTAGATATTATAGAAGAAAAAAAAAGGAAAAATAAAGGAAAAATAAAGGAAATCTAACTAATATACAAAGATAAAATATTAGGAGAAAGGAAAAATAAAGAAAAAGAAAAGAAAAATAAAAGAAAAGAAAAGAAATCCCCCTTCCTCTACCCCCTTAGGGGACCCTTACGTGTAGTACTAGCACTATAAGCTATAGCTCTACTAGATATAGGAGCTATAGGCGCCTCTCTAGATACCTAAAACCACGCGATATTCTAGAAAGGGTAGAGCCTTAGTAGAACTACTATACTAGTAGGCGCATAGAGCTATAAGATAACTGCGGCTCTATACAAGAATTACGCAGAAATAACCCTTACGCTAGATAAGTTTAGTAACCTAAAGGTTAAGATTTATATTAGCTAGTAGTAATACGACGACGTTATAGGATAGTATAGCTACTATAGTTCTCTCCTTATCCTACTATTAATTAGTATAAAGGGAAAACCTAATATATAGTATCTAAATATATATATTAATATATAGAGATACTAATAGATAGTAATTAGCCGCCCGCCTAGTAGGTAGCGTTACTAGCATGCGCCTACCTACCTAATATATAGCTAAATCGCCTAGTAACTTATTAGCTACTATAGTAGTATTATTACTACTACTACTAGAGGAGATATTAGTAGCGTATAGGATAAGAGATATCTTCTACTATACCTATTAGCACCGTATAGACCTAGAAAAGAAAAGTTACTAGGAATTATTAATGTATAGTATAGTAGTAGTATTATTATTATTAGTACTATTACTATTATAGCTATAGCTATAGCTATAGCTATAGCTATAGTTGTAGTTATAGTTATAATTATAGTTGTAGTTGTAGTAGTACTAGTACTAGTACTAGTACTATCTATTATAAGTTAGTACTATATAAAGAAGAAGGTATCTCCCCTACTAAGAAGAGATAAGGAAGGAGTAATAATTACGTATAGAAGCGGTAGTAGTAGTAGTTAAAGGAGGAAAGAAAAGAGCGTTAAACTAGAGGGGGCGACCTAAATATATACCCCTAACTTCTATATATAACGCGATGATATTATAGCGATATTATACGTAGTAAATAGGAAGGAACTATTAGGGTATAGGAAGCTACTAATTATACGGTATATTCTAATAGAAGGAACTAACTAAGAGACCTAAAAACCTAAGGGACCTACTATACAAATAAATACAATAATATCCTACCCTATAAGTAATTCTAGATAGACTACTATTTCTCCCTAGATTCCGTATGTAACTAATCCCTAGTATATAGGTATTAGGAATAATAGGCTGTACGGTAGAAGATACTAATAAGTAAAGGAGAAATAAATTAGATAGGAGGAACCAAGAGGAAAGGGAAATATTTAAGGAAGGTAAGAATAAATTAATAGGAACGTACAGAAGAGGATGAGTACTAGATACTAGCTATAAAGGCATAAAAAGAAAAAGTTACTAGTATCTATACGTAGTAGCTCTAGCTATCACGTGCTATAGAGCACGTATAGTAAGAGCTTCCAGTAAAAGGGGTAACTAGATGCACAGGCCTATAGCCCGTACGTATAGTTCCCCTATATAGATCGCAGATCGATCGTACGTAGAAGAACAACTATAAATTATACCTTTACTTAAGAGAATCAACTCGAACACCGTACAATATTATATAAAGCTTACCGCATACTTTCGCGCTGCAGAGGAAGCCCACGAACAACTTAAGATATTACCTCAGCTACTACTAATAATTAATTAATAAATAAGCCCTAGGACCTTACTCTTGTAACGCTAGTAGGACTAGTTATTTTAATATTGTCTTGAGAATACGTTTAGAGAATTTCTGATTTCAATAGCTTATTTCGAGGATAATAGATTTATTCAAGGAATTCTAATAGGTTTTAAATTTGTTGAGAGAACCTGTTTTAGATATCAGTAGTTTAGCACTCTAATTCGTTTGAACAGTACTAGCCAATGCAAGAGAAATTCCTTGCTAAATCCAGATTACTAAGTTTACCCTAAAACGAATCCTTTGCTAAATCTAGGTGACTAACTTTTAGATACTAGGCTCTAAAAATGAAGAGGAAATGAATCGAAATATAAGGTTCTGAGAAAAATGAATTATTATTCTTTTTTGTGTCTCAAGGCGCGAAAATAGTACCCTAGAATCAAATATCACGTGATCTGAGCTTTGGCCTAAAACCAGGTCCTCGTCATTGTGTGGCTGGGCAATTTAACACCGCCACAGCGGTGAATTCCCCGCACGCTTCATCGTGTCATTCTTGTGTCTACAACTCCACCAACTCAACGCTTGGAGCAGCCGTTCGACAGATTTTCTTCACAACCTCTTCCCACTATCTGCAGAGAGCTGTCACGCTTTTTCTTTGGATTGCCTGCAAAGGCTCTGCACAAGGTCCATTTGTCCCTCGAAACGCTAGTCTTCTGCAGGCTACATAGCTAGGTTTGTGCGCTGCCTTACTCTTACAAACAAGACCACAACGATTGTTAATTAAAACTTAGTATGGCAGCTAATATCGAAATACGAAATCCTTGCGATACGATAGATCTGGACCCCCCTATACGATTTCTTTTCCGGACTCGCCCAGATCAACTTGAGATGATCCATCCTAGCCTTGACCACGCCGATACGATATTGATCGAAAAACTCTGCCTAATACATAACATTGATATATCAAGAATACAACGTTTAATTACTAAGATCTGGATCGAGAAGAAGACGGAGCGAGCAGATATTATTTGTGATTATGATGTCTCTACGAGTGCTGAACCCAAAGTTGTAGCATATGACATTGCAATCAAGGACTCGGATTTGATAATCAACCCACTTGTCCACTCGGAGATAAGATCAAGGGTTAACAAGGAAGTGAAGGCGTGGAGGGAATTGAATATCAAATATGGGATGGATTTTCCAGGTCGAACAGACGTTCGAATTTGGCAACGTCGTCAAAGAGAACTTCGCCGAGAAAATGCTCCAGTAAGTGTACACGGGTCTAATAAAATACAAGACTAACATATCTCCCAACAGCCATGAGTTGAAGTATCTTGCGAACTAGTATGCGTTGTTATAACACTTGAAGTTCTTCTGTCAGAGATTGTACAAACTACGCTTGCTACAGGCCCTTCATGGGGAAAAGGCTATGATCTATTACTAGGCAGGGAAAAGTTAAAGGCATGACGGGGTACAAAGACATTGGGAGGCAACGTGACGGGATCAGGTCGCGGGCTCAGGCTATCAGATATAATCGCGGGGTTAGATTGCGGGATTGATAATAGGGATTGGTCGCAGGTTCAGATCACATGAGAGCTTTTCATGTAATGAGGAACTTCAGCTTTTCAGTCTTTGAATCAAACTGCACTCCTAGATACCCGCCTTCTAGCCAGCGCAACTGACTCCAGCGATCATTCGACCTCGCACCAAAATACACCTTGCCACTTAGGAGAAGTGGCTCTCACATCCATCCACCTAAAGCCTCAACCATCGCTTGCTGATGAGCTGTCTGGTGTATGAGCCCTACAGCCGCAATGACCAGTCTCCTTTTTAGGTTCATCAACCCAGTTGACATTTGGGCAAGCATATGGATCAAGAGGATTTAGGGAACACTTTTGAGCTTCCTGACGTATTGCGCAGCCACACTCAGACCATTCAACAACTGTAATGTCACACATGCTTCCCGAACGCTTGGCCTCTAGTCAATTCTTAGCTTTCGAAAGTCCTTCATGTATTACTTACAGGTGCAGGGAACTGTGATATCCCTCAAAATAGCCTTGTATATTGAATACTCCTCTAATTGTAACAAAGTAGTCAATATTTTTATTCTCATAGTTATTTATGACAAAAGGTACCTTCAGTAGAACCTAGGTTTCAAGGCCCGTTCTAGGTGTTCAAGTGACCAACTCAAAGCTATTTGGGTGAGGCCACTTATTTAAGTAACGGCGTTGACCCAACTTCGCTTCCTTATTGACGCCTGCTAAAAAGGCGAGGAAGCCGCTGCAATGTCATCAGCCACTCGTCCAGGTTGTTAAATATTGTGCCCTTGTGCCCTTAATTATCCATGACAGTGGGATTTGACAACGCAGCAGTCCATGTCGCTTACAGCCCGAGCCTTACCATTGCGAACCGATCCTATCAGAGGAGCAGAGTGAAAGTTCCAGGGTACCGAGCGCCTCCTACGTGTCCTTATCCTGGTGACTAGTCAAGATTATGCGGCTCAAAATGCGGGGGTGAAACGAAGCTGACAGCACCGACTACAACGTCGAACAGCGATTTCTCGGAGAGTTCGACAGGAACCTGCAGTCATCTGTCAAGGAGAATGCACTTACTCTATCGGAGCCACGCTCAATCAGCGGGGAGGGTTGTTTTCGTAAATAGTGGTATGGCAAGATCGTTCGTTTCTTGTTGCCAGTTGCCTTGGTCTTTGGGGAAGAGCACTTTAAAGTGCACTACCGTAAAAATTCCTGACTTCCCTGGGTGGAGAATCTTCTATCTTAATCAGTATGGTTACTTCACAGTCACGAACAGATATATGCAAATAAACCGGAATATTTCAAGTATTATCGATAATCCGATCCTGATCAATAGAGTGGTGCTCTCTGGGATGTCAAAAGAAGCCTCGCTAAAGAATATGGGTTATTACTTTGATCATTCATCTGGGCTCAACGAAGTGGTTTTGATAGACCGAGCACGATATTATTTGATCTACCAGCAAAGCATTCAAGAGGAAGGGGATACAAGGCATCTGCAGATCGATCAGAACTGGCCCGCCACGTCCAGCAATTTTTTGGCGATGGAAACAGGCATGTTAGTGTATCTGGTTGCTGGTTTGATAGAGAATGGGCAAAAGGTCAACAGGATGGCGAGTGGAGGCACAAGGGTGTGGAGATAGGGTGCAGCAACACAGGTCAGTGATTAGGCAAACGCATTTGATTCGCTGATGTTAGCAACACTGATCTGAAAGCATGAATAAAGCAACTAATAAAACTAATCTTTCTTGTACATGGAATTGAGGGTGGTGCTCGGCCAAAGATGATGACACATAGCCCTAGATAAATGTAGCTTTTGCTCAGGGAGATGCTGCATATTACATTTTTCTGACCGTTTCAGATGTTTTTGAACCATTCCCAAGTATCGAATATGACAGCAATCTACGATTTTTACAAACAACAACTTGCCTTCTTAACCGGGGCGACTGACGGCCTAGGAGACTGTCTCCTGTATAAGCTTAGCATTGTGTTTGATGTACATCGGTTGTACGTCCTAATTTGTGGGTCCGAGAGCACCGCGATGGAACGATGGAAACGCACCATGCCTCAGCAGTACCACAATATCGAAGATCGGATAAAAACCGGAAATTTTATCCTTTTTCCGGGCGACATGACGGAGGAGTGTTTTGGACAACTGCCTACTCGCACTTCGATTAGCAGCCCCGGCCACAACGATGACTAGACTTCGGCATTTTGTCCAAATTTCTAGTGCATATGCGACCTCCTTCTTCCCTGGTAGCCCCGTGGGAGAGGAGGTATACTACCTGTCCAACCCTGATGGTGTGGAGGGGGGCTCGAGGGGGTTTTACGGACCGGCACAACAAGCCATCTCTAACGCTTCTCTTAGGCCTACGCATACTCAAAGCAGCTAACAGAGGGGTTGATGATAGCGCGGTTTCCCAACCTGCCGATTCTACTCTTGCGACCTACCAGTATCGGGCCTCCTATTGCTCAGCCCTATGTGATGTACGGTCCGCAGGGTTCATGCCCCATCATCTCCTATAATTTTTTTATAAGTTCCATAGCCACTCCTAGGTAACCCTAATACTTCTAAAGGAGTATTATCTGAGCTCTAAGGCCTTACCATTATGCAGGAAATCGTTATTAGTCTTGTGGTGCTGTGGCGGGCAAATTCAAGTAAGGTTGTCACGCGGATCAGTACCTCCAATTTTGGTTTAGTGCAAAACAGCCCCGCACGTCCTATCATATTTACGCTGTAATTAATTTCATTTGTCTTGCATTGCCCGATATCGCCTTGGTTAATTGACCAATCAACAAATGTGGCAGAGTCACCCCTCGTCTTTGCTGATTCACTGTGTGGTTAAGCGGGGATACTGCCTGCACCAGGTGTACCACATTTAGTTTAGTAATGACTTCAATGGCTGGCGTAGTTGGTTCAGGCACGCAAACAATATTTTGAACATAACACTCTGATAACAGCACTGGCGTAACAACTTCGTACCACTCTACACTTCTATACCAATTGACACTGAACTATGGCTTCTGAATCCCGCAACAGCCAAGAAGACTCTGCTATTCCTCAAAAGGACATCGACCAGGCCCAAAAACCACCCTCCAAATTCGCAGTTGTCAAGGTTTACAATCCTAAAGGAGAGCTGACATTGCATCGCCTCTCTTCCGCTACCCCTTTTACATGCGGTCGCTGCAAAAAAGAGAAGACAGCGAAGCTTGTGGCTACATACCACAACCAGTGGAACGACCTTCGCTGCAACGGTTGTTATGGCGAGCTTCTCTCAAAAGATTGAGGGCCTGTCGCCTGGACGGGATCGGCAAGAGTGAGGGAAAATAGGGCTCATACTAGGATAGAGACTATTAGTTAGAAGGCTCATATGAGTTTGAAAGGCGAAAAGAGCTCAGCAGTGGTGCAGTAGGTCGAGGGGGCACTGACTCTGGAGGGGTGGGTGGTCGAGATACAGTTCCTCTTGATAACTGTAGAGGCGGGGGAAAACTGGGGAAATTGGCTTTGCACAGTATAAAGATTCAGTGTGGCCAAAGAACACACATCTTGATAAGAATAAAATCCTGCATAAAGTATCTACATCCAAAGCTTTAACCAATAGCTTCACCGTGACAGATTAGTCGCTAGGATACAGATCAGCCAAGTCTTTCTTGGGCCGTTGCAGTATTCAAGGGAAATCCAACATGGTCTTCAAAATTATCCCACTTGAGGGAAAACAATCCGTTCAAATCGGCATCCTTCAGGAGCTTGCAGTCCGCCTTGTGGCCTTTCTCCTTCCAGCCATCGCTCTGACAGGCCTTATTATAATAAAGTTAACATCCTAACGGAACACGATGGGCTCAGATGATAGGCTTACACCGTTGCAATACCAGAAAAGTGAGCACCTGGTACACCTCATTAAGGAGGCTGCCCACTTGTTGCAGCCGTGACAACGTCTTGTACCATTCATTTCACTCGAAAACTGTTGGACCCGGTCGCTCAACGCTAACAAACTGTTTAAGGATAGTGGAAATATCTGGTAAGTACAGGTTGTTAGAAGCATAGACCAAGTTTGTGGTCTGTGATAGCAATTGTAATCGTACCTTGATATTCGTGGGCTCTTCGTGACGGATACCTGTTTCAGAGGTCATGAATATATGACGCTGTGCGTAGAGAATCGCAATAGTGTACCCTTTCTGAATCTTTGAAGGCGCCAATTCACGGCCCCGCCCGTCCGTATAGAAGAAGAGCGGAATCGTCGTGCCGTCAATATCCTTGATGCTCATTTGCAGACGAGTCAATGTACCGAAGTCGACAATCTCGGCCAGGAACAACCAATGCCGCCGTGGTCGGTATGTAAACCCGTCGCTGCTTGCGTAGAACTCGGGACTAACATCGTTTTCGTCTGGTAAGTCATCGAAACCCGGGAACGTTGCCCGGCTGCGAAAGTCTGCCGGCTGTCCGGGTCGTTTTGGCTTCTCCCTCCTCCATAACCAGTCATCTAGCTCTTTCGGGTCAAGTCCTGGAGAAATGTCATCCACGGCAGTCTTCCACTTCATTGACATCCCATATAACTCGTGCTTCGAGGGGTCCCGCGTCAGGGCCTTATATTGGAGCACGTTGGCGCTATCGTCACCTTCGAGGACAATCCATCCAAGCACCGCCCGCTCAAAAAAAATTCGTGCCCTGGCGAGGTCTCCATTCGCGATGGCGACTTGTGCGGCGTCGAGGAATGCTCTTGGCAAGCTGTTGTCATCCGGTCCTTGTTCATTGTAAAGTCGGATCTGTTGATCAACGTGTCGAAGTATTTGTAGTGGGGCTGACACTATCCCCATCAAGCCGTCTCTACCGATGAGGCCATCCAGCTTGAGGATCTCATCCAGCCTTCTATCGCTTTCTTGGCTCTGATCTAGCGACAAGGAGCAAAGACGACACGAGCAGGTAAACGCGAATTTCCTTCGAAGAGCCTCTTGGCGGGCTTTGCGGCTGTTGAGGACCCCGAGGTAGTAAATTGTGATCTCCTCTCCTTTCTCGATATCTCGCAATGCATGGACGGTGTGCCGCTTAATGTTCTCGTTCCAGCTTTTCTGGGCATTGTTGTCGCAGGCATGATTGATACGACATGCATCAAGGAAAATACCTCCTTCCCTCACACCATCCCCAAAGGGGAGAGCGTTCGTCCGGATGATTCCAAGGTACCGCGAGACGGCATCATTGGCGTAAATGTTATGCATAGAGAGGAAGGCTTGTTGTTGGTTCGGAGTTAGCGCATCGACTTGCCTGCGTACAAATGCTGGAAGGGTCTGGCTGTCAAGCACAGCTTCGGGAACTCTGACGATGGGCTCTTCGGAGAGGATGCTTGTACCCCTAGGGATATTTCGTATGGCGACGAGTCCTTTGCCCTTCCCAGGGATCTCCTGAAGAGCATAAACTGGGTCACTGGCCGAGTTCGACATTTTCGCGCATTCTTTCTTCAGTCAAGTCCCATGCTCGAGGCGCAATGACCCCGCATTTTATCATATGCTGCCGAAGAAGGGGGAGAGTTGAATGACACGTCATGAAGGCGCTCGCGAGGCTTTGATAGGTGCTTCCCCTCCCCGTCCCCCTCCACCAGCGCAATACTGGCCCTTATTAAAATAGAGGATGCGTTGATGCTGGACGACTGTAACACTGTTGGAGGGAGCTTACTGCACATCTATTTTTAGAAGGTCCCCTTCTGGCTCCATTGCTTTTAGAAAATAGCCATTCGAATTTCAGCGCGGAAAAGGGATTCAAACATTTTTAAGTAGCGCTTTCCCGATAAATGATTATTTTAGACGTAGGAGCCGGGAAGATATGACCTCCGAACTAAATTTGCACTCACGGAGAGAGACTGCAGATCAGCCGATGGCTCATAGACCCAGGCAGACTAGAAGCTAAAGTGACTACTATCTACTCCAACGGTGGAATGACCTGCCTAGCTGGCAACAAGATAACGAATTTATTCTCACTGAATATTAGCCTGTATCTGGATCCTTTCAAATATCCCTGAGCAGCTTGTAACACGTCCATAATGAGGTTGTGAACATCTACTCCCACCTCCTTGGCGCGGCCCTTTTTACAATACTTCCAATATATGTGTACGCAAGAGCACGCAGTCATCACGCCGCCATCCAAATTGGTGATATAATTGGCTTTGCAGCGTTCTTTTTCAGGTTTGTCTTATGCTTTTCCCTCTCTGTGTCTTTCCATATTATGTCAAATCATAGCGAAAAGGTAGCAGCGTACTGTAATCAATTCGACTATCTGGGAATCATTATTCTTACATGGGGATCGACAGTCCCTTCAGTTTACTACGGATTCTATTGCGATCCACATCTACAGAGCCTATACTGGGATGTAGTCTCTGTCTTGGCTATAGTTTGCACCATAGCAACTTTGAGCCCAAAGTTTCGACATCCAACCCTCAGGCCATATCGAACTACGATGTACGCTTCCCTTGGCCCTTTTTCCATGGTCTCCATAACACATAGTCTTATTACTCATGGTTGGGAGACCCAGAACCATAGGATAGGCCTGACATACATGCTAATTACGGCAATACTCAATCTCCTAGGAGCTATAGTTTATGCGACAAGGATTCCGGAAAGATGGCACCAACTGCGATACGACATTTACGGACGTAGCCACCAGATATTTCATTTCATAGTTGTCTTTGCTGGCTTAATATACATGTTTGGATTACTGAGCGCTTTCAGCTTTATTCACTCGCAGGCTCATCTATGCTCGAAGACCGACGTGCACAATTACAATTAACATAGCTTTCACAATTTCCATCTCTCTAGTATCTAATATGTATAGGGTTCAAAAATCAAGCTTCCGTAATCTTCTGAACATCCACGGCACGACGTCAGCAGTCCAAATTTGGCCCTATCTGTATAGTGGGAGAAAGGGGTTTCTTAGGTGCCAGAATAGGCCCCATAATACTATATCTACTACTTTTAGTTCTACGCGGGAGCAAATACTAGCCTTGGACGGTGCCATTTGAGGCTTCCCCACCCTAAATCGTACTTATACCTAAGTACACGCACTCGCCATGCTTACGTTCCAGCTTACTCAATTTCAAATCAACGTCAAATTGGAGTTCCAAATACTGAAAAGCAGAGGTTGGCTAAAATTAAGGACCCTAGTAGTCTTCTTTTCTACTACTCTCTATTGTAAAGTATTAGGGATTCAGTTACTGACCCAAGACAAGACCGTAAAAACAGGCATTACAAATTTAACTCAAAGGGCCAAAGGGCCAAATGGACGACAATACAAATCCTGGAAGTCAACGTTTAGCGCTCCTCATGAGCATGCTACCCATCATACAACACCCACCAGATGCTTTCCCTGAGCAAGGTATTGTTCATGCAAGACGGCGCGGCAAGGCGCGGTACAGCAGTTGTATTGAGGGTTACGACAGCTGGTTCGCCGGCCCTGTCGCAGCTGAAGCTTGACGGCACGGCCAGTTTGAAGCCAAAACCCTCGATCTGCCATTCTGGATTCGATTCTCTTGACTGTCGCGACAGCGATCATTCCGGAGGCCATCGCATTGATTGAGGTACGAGCATAATCTCAGATCAGCTCCCTCTTCTTGCCGTCACACTATCACGATCCTTACGGCAATGCTCCCTCGGTGAATGCAACAGTGGAGGCGTGCCGTTGGCATTCCTTCATGCGATATGACCTGGGCAACGGAATTAATGCCTCACCGCGACATAGCCAGCTTCTACTTGGCTACGCCGTGGCATTACGCGGTGGAGTCCTTTGCGCCGTGGAGACGACGACATGCGCTAGAGCGCGCGTAAATTGTCGCAGGGCTGCACAATTATTAAGTGCAGCGGTTACCTATTCGAAGCCGCTCCTAGCCATCCACCTTCGCCATTACTTACCTGTAGACTAGGAATCCTTGATTTCCATGTTTTATCGTCCTCGTGTATTCTTGCGGTTGCGAACGCCAGTCTTGGATAGATCTCGCCTCATTGCATTCTTCTTATGTCGCGCAGGCCGCGTTACATCGCGTTCCATGTCATCCTCGGCCACTCCGTTTGAAGAAGAGAGGGAGGTAGGCTTCAAAAAGTTCTACCCGATGACCTTGGGCGAAATCATCAATGAAAAGTATAAAGTTATGGCAAAACTTGGCTTCGGATCAGCAAGCACGATAAGGTGCTGTCGTAACTTGGCGTGAGTGAAACTCAGAGGGCGCGAGGTAGAGCCTACATTGACCAGATATCCCAGCACGAGTAAATATGCCGCACTGAAGATTTATGCCTACGATTTGGTTGCAGAAGATGAAATTAACAACGAAACTGCCATCTACAAATATCTCAGCACCGCGGGGAACCCCGACCATCCTGGCAAGATGTATGTCCGCACCATTCAGGATTCCTTCTTTGTCACGAGCAGAGCAGGGAATCCCCATCAATGTTTAGTTCACGAGGTCCTTTCCAACGACATATTAAGCCTCCGGTATACTCGCCCAGATCGTAAACTGCCCGTGGCAATGCTCAAGCAAATTTTGATCCATTTGCTGCTCGCACTAGATTTCTTGCATAGCGAGTGCCATATCATTCACACAGGTCAGGTCGCTCCTCTCACTATGCTTTAGAAAACATTGACAGAGTGCTAGATATAAAAGAAGAGAATATCTTGCTGGGTTTGGTCGATTCATCTATCGTGGAACAGCTGGACACAAAAGAAATCGCGGCATCGAGCCTCTACAAAAGTGTCAATGGGTACAATCTCTACAAAAGTGCAAACTTCGGCATTCCAACAAGGTTTGGCCGCCCGATCCTGTGTGACTTCTCCCTTGCTCGGAACGGACAGGTCGAGCACTGCCATGATATCCAGCCGAATCCTTACCGGGCTCCCGAAGTCATTCTAGAGATGCCCTGGGGCTATGCTGTGGATATATGGAACGTCGGAGTCATGGTGCGAGATTTCCTGCATGTGGCCAATAGCACGAAACTGATGGGAGCTTCTAGGTCTGGGATATGTTTGAGAACAGACGCATGTTCGATGGGCTTGACCCAGAGACTGGCAAGTATGGGAACCGCTTCCACCTTGCTAGTATAGTTGGTCTTTTGGGACCTCCTCCCCTCGAGTTCCTCCAGCGAAGCGAGTACAGCTCCGTCTACTTTGATGACAGAGGTAAGTACTTTATTCCAAGGATGTGCATCCGTCAACCTAATATGTATACGACCAGGCAACTGGAAGTGTCTGAATCCTATCCTATCATTGTCTTGGGAAGATTCCGAGAGGAATCTCGAGGTTTCCAATAAGAAAGGCTTCCTCGACTTCGTCCGCAAAATGGTCCGGTGGACTCCAGAATCGAGAGCATCGCCCTCTGAGCTATTAGAAGACCCTTGGCTTCTTGGAGATGTGGAGGAGGAGTTGGTCTTAGTTTGATAACCTAGGCAGCCACTAGTAGGTGTCGATGCCTCCTAGAGCTTGAACTGGAACACAGCTAGCATCTACTAATCATCATAGTCTTTAAAAGGGCATTGACTTCTAGTTGTGTCATATAGCATCGAAATCAATGGTTCCCAATTCTCTATACTTCATGTATCGCGATGAGGCAACAACCAGCATGCAAAGAGTCAGCGTTCCTCCGCAACACCCACCTATCATTTCACTAGCAGCCATAACCAGCTGGAAGTATTAATCCAGAGGTATAACAAGTTGGTCAAGTCAATAGGTGAGGGAATGTTGCCTAATGGAGAGGTAGTCACGATATGGTCGACTGGAGGAAGTTTCATTGATCGTTTTTGGGCTGCCCTGAGCAATGCAGTAGTTAAGTCACTATAGTGTATACTGTATATCACTCGTCCAAAAGAATGAATTGAACTAACATCTAATTGCTACCCCTTCACCAAACTTTACTCCAGATCAGCGTCTGGAAGAGCTAGCCTTGTAGGAACTGTCGTCTATCATAACCTTCTTCGCTGCCCTCTCCTCATCTTCCACGAATCTGCCCTCGCGGTCTGAATCGAGCTCCTCTGGTGGAGTGTTGTCTCTGTACCTTTTCTTTATCCAAGGTTTGTCGCTCCTTACTAAGCCTTCGCCTTGCTTCAATCTCCTTGCTAAGCCTTCGCCTTGCTCAAGAAACGAAAACAACTGTTCCGCAGAGATATGTATGCTGTCCGTAAGATCAGGAAACTTTGTGGCGAAAGCTTCAGTACCGAAGTCCTCTAGTCGCAGCTTCAGGCTCGCTTGAGAATTAAGAACAAAGTTTCCTACATCGTCACGGAAGAGCTAGAAGTATTAGACGGGTGCATTTCGTTGACCATATATGCGAGCTTACCTGGTCAGTGACTGTTTGCACGACGGAAAGTTCGTTTTCTCCAGTATTATTGACTCTAATATGTGGACGCCATATAGAGACCGATGCCTTCTTGCTGCCTTTGTACTCTACGTCAATGCCAATTACGACACGAATATTGGTATTTGACCCAAGAATATAGTCATCTGCCAGACGTGGCAGATCCTGCTTCTTTTGTGCGTGGGACACTTCAAGGATGACGCCTGGATATTGTGCCTCAATATGTTGAAATGAGGCGTCTGGCTGATGTGGGCCGTTTTCATTTTCCTCGAATTTGATTTCTGCAGATCCAATGCAGTATACGTTTCCTGCAAATACCGCTCCGAGAGAACCACCATAGGCAATTACGTCCAATTGTCGTAGGAACTCTTGCGTGATAAAAGATCCAATGAATTCGTGCAATGTACTAGGTATTCGGATGACAAATAATTTAGCTAATGGGAAGTAATCGTGTCTGCCATTGCGTTAATCAAAAGAGCAGTATATTAGCGCCCTCCACATACCGAATCTTATCTTCGTAGTAACCCCAAAGATCGCCCTTCCGAAGCTGGCGGTGAAGATCTTCGTACTAATCACGATTTAACGGAAACCTAAGCCAATGTTCGCTAGTAGACAGACGACATCCGGCTTTGCGCTGTCTAATCACTTCAAGAATGCGTGAGATGGGGGTCACAGTTTTCTCCTCGGTCGCCGGCGGCGTTAGTGGTGAGCCCGTGAAGCTTTGGGGCAGCGTGATTTGCAGTGATTGTGCACTCATGATAGGTACTGGATGTTGGACAAGCTACACAAGACGAGAGGTGGCATTTTTGTTGTTTAAGAAAGCGCGAAGAACACGCTAGCACGCTAGCACGTGAGCCTAGAAACCACTAATTGCTTTATTGATGGGGGCATCGCGAAGCCTACATCGTCACGGACAAATCAGCGCTCCCACCTTTGTGGCTCCCGAGAGAAAGCGCAACGGGCCCAGACACCAGGGTGCTGCCTCACTTGCACCTATGGAAAGTTAAGAAACCTCTCTTATGCACACACGTGACATTTTACGCCACATACATGACCAATGCCCGAGAATAGTGGCCAAGTAAAATATAGCGATCCCCGACGTGAATACTGTATATTGAAACTAAGCTATATTAATAAGCACTAACATTATTTTCTTCTCTTGGTATCTTCAAAACTTAGAAACTTTCCCAAAGTGCTCCGAATTTTGAAGAGACCCTACTAGTCGCGATGAGGCAGGGGTGAATAGCCAAAGCGGTAATCAGTTGGCAGGATTGAAATGATTGATAGTATGATCATCTTCTTACGCCTCCCCCGCCCAACCGAGACAACTTGATCTCGATAACTCGCTCAATTTCGAACTAGTCATCCTCGGGGATCACAGCAGATGGCCTAGGGCTTTGAAGAGTTTGTTACAATAGTATAAAAGTCGCTAATTTTGGTGAAAAATTGTTCGACATTCTGAACTTTTGACGAGGAATTGCAGCGGGGATGCAAAGAAATATTGGCAAGAACTCATAGAAAATGGTATGAAAATGTATAAGAAGTATACTTTTGAATAATCAGCATATTTCTTTAACAATGGTACACCTCACCAGTGGAAAATATCTTGTATACACATATATAAAGCCTGTAGAATACCCTACTCTGGAATGATGTATGATTTCCAACATAGATCCCCAAACTCAGACGTACACGGGCTGCCCGTCCCATTAAACTCAAAAGCTACCTCTGGCCACTCTTTTTTCACTTGTTCATTGCCACTTAAGACACCCTCCCCGCCACCTTGGATCATCCCAAAGAAAGCTCCTACAAATGTTCTGACAACTCTCAAAAATCTAGATGCAGAAATAGCCTCCCCGCCCCCTGCAATACCATGGGCTTGTTTCAAAAAAATAAGGTCGGAGAAGTCGGTATGATTTGTATGACCTAGAGCTCTGATTTCTTTGCGCCAGCTTGTCTGCCACGATTCATATATGGGCCACCCCGGATCCGTAAAACGTGGGTGCCCCGAGGACGCAAAAAGCAGAACAGGTGCTTGGGCGTCCACAGAAGAGTCATTTGCGCTGGCACGACCAAATATAGAGCCATCTAGATTGATAGCTCCTAGAAATCGCTTGTTTGACGAGGAAGTGCGGTTTCGTTCGGTTACGATTGAAGACAGTGATGCGCTACCACCTAACGAATGGCCGAGGAACCCGAAATGCGTAAGATTCAGAGTCACGTTCAAAAGACTGGATATTGAAGGCAAGGCGTCGAGCACGGCGGAATTGTCAGTAACGCGATATGCTTCGGTTGGTACATAAACGTCGTAGCCAGGATCCCAGTCCACAGAATGACCCGTGTAGCTCGATCCGTCTGGGTATTGCAAATATGGCTGCTCATACGGGTGGTCTACGCTCACCACGGTATAACCATCACTTACCAACTGGGAGATGAGGCCGAAGAACATCTGGCTTGGCGGGCCCGCAAAGGGAGGTCCAAAGAGTAATGTAGGCAATTTCACGCAGTCTGTATTCTGGAGAGCACTGGCATTATATGCGATATTTGCCGTAATGTTGCCAAAGGTGCCTGACGAAAGGCCAAAGTAATTTTCGTATGATGCGGCAAGCCCTTTCCAGATATATTTCTGAGCCGGGGCATAGTCGGATGTTGGGTAGTAAACGTTCACTAAGACCGATGTAGTAATATTATTTGGTGCTATCGGGTGATTGAGAGTTGTATGGTTGAGTATATATGGCCTTGAACCGACGTTGTAGGGGCCTGTTGGTGGGGAGAGGTGCTGGAGGCAAATGCCTGTGGCAATGCAGCCGAAGGTCGCAGCGAAACGTGCCATCGACACCAGAGGCGCCATCGCTTTTGCAAGCAGTACTTTTCAAAGAGCAACTTTCACTGCAATAAGAACGGTAAGAATCTAAATGACGTTTCTCTGCTTTCATACAAGTCTCTATTTGTCAAGTGTGCAGAGTCTATTATAGAATCTACAGAGACTAATTGCTGATGTTGGCCTGATTATCCCATTAGCCAATCTGTGGGTCGCAGGATGACTCGATGCGGCAGGTGCTAAAAGTGATACTTGAAATCTACCAAACGTGGGCAGCACTACTGTGGTGTGGCACATTAAGAGGCTAGCGTGTATAAAGCTTATCTAATTTCATCCAATTCAATGTTTGCCACATGGTATGTTTGAGGCTGCGTATATTCAAGATTCGTATTAGAAATAGCGATGATATAATGAGATTAGAAGAGAGGATTATAGGTTACTATATTAACAGCAACATGGTAACTGTGTTGTAATGTCGTCTTGAGCCAACCTAGTTCTGGTGTCCTCTCTATGCATCGCGCTCTTCGATTACATACGAACCCATCTTCCTTGGCGGAACATGTCGAGAAAACATCGTATCAATATCTTTGAAGGTGCGCCCTTTAAGCTCAGGTATGAACACATACGATCCGATCGTACCGAAGAGTGCAAGTCCCCCAAACACGAAGCCAACCTTCCCTTTCAAGTTCGCTTCGTCGGGATTGACCATATAAGGAATAGCAACATTCATTGCAATTCCCATGACAGCTTGTGTTGCGGTCGCAAACGCCATAGTAGGCGCACGTAGTGCTGTGGAGGATGTCTCGCCGAGAAGGACGAAAGCTATTGCGCCAATTGTGAGGAAATAGACGAAGGCGTAGATTACGGTGAGTGATGCCTGGACCCATTTGGCGCCGTTCGTAGGAATTACGTCCATGATACCTATCAATAAGAGTAGAGTTGTGAGCGCAAACATGCCGCTGACAAATACTTTACGCCGACCAGTCGTATTAACAAGTCCCCAAGAGCAAATGTTTCCGAACACGCCGCAGGCTGTAACTCCTACGCCTAAGTTGAACGCTTGAGATTCGTGGAGGCCAGCGAGTTGGAAGAAGTAGGTACTGTAGCCGAGAACAAAAATGATGCCGACAAGATGTTGGCAGATAAAGACACCACAAGAAATATTTGTGCGAAGAAGGTTAGGTCCCTGGAAACAATTTAACCAGCCCCCTTGCTTTTCGGAATTCTCTTTCTCGATTGTGGTACGCATGGCTGCAATTTTCGTGTCAAGATTAGCGTCAGAGCCGTACAATTTACGCAAGGATTCGCGGGCTTCGTCAATACGCCCATTGCGAACAAGCCACCTGGAGAGTTAATTAGCATAAATTTAAAAAGTACGAAAAAGAGAAATTGTGTAACTTACCAAGGGGACTCGGGTGCGAATGGCAAGCAAATTGAAAGGAATATGGCGAAAAAGAACTGAAGTGCAAAGGGTGCACGATAGGCCCAACGGTCGTCACGCTCACCGAAACCCTTGATCACACTATTGGAAACCAATTGTCCTAGGGCAATACCTAAATTGATACCCGATGTAGAAATACCGCGAAGAACAACTGGGGTTATCTGAAGAGCGCGGATTAGAATCTGTGCAATTCGCCGTGAAGTGTGAGCAATGCATTATCAGTTGGTACGCACCTCTGAGCAGCAAAGCGGGCCAAGTGTGAGATAAAAGCCCAAACCTAGGCCTAAAATCAACTTCGCCATGAGAAACCCTACTTTACTGGTAGTAACGACTTGACCAATAATTCCACCAGTACAGACCAGTATTCCAATCGCTATCGATTTCTTGCGGCCAATCTTATCCGCAATCGCACTGCATAGGAAACCTCCGAAGAATTGACCAATCGAGCTAACAGTGTTGAAAGCAGATTGCCATTTAGCAGGTAGAACGGCTTCACCGTTTAGGATATACCCAAAGTCGCGGCGGAACGATGGCACGGCGATCATGGCCCCATTGACTTGTGCATCAAAACCCCTGCACAAAAATAAGTAATGCAATTACAATATGACTATTATGTACTCACCATCCTACAGCGCACATGGCGAAGTAAAAGCACCACCAGACCATGGCTTTATGATTTCGAAGAACATGCCTGAAGGTCAATTCTTGCTCAATTGTATGGTCCTGTTCAATGCATTGGAGCTTCGCACTATCAGGTTGCTCCAACTTTTCGGCGTGGGAGATGTAAGGGTTTTCCTTATCGTCTATGGTGATAGTCATCATGTGCTATGGTGTAGCTATGCACTTGGTGGTGAGTAGCTTTCGTGAGTTGCTTGACGACGATGGAGGTTGCGGAGACTGGTAGATATAGATAATCTTGTCGACACCAAAGACGTCCATGCACGGACAAGAGGCATCTGTAATTGGATAGGCCAGAAAACATGGCGGAAGGATACCTATCTAGGTGGTCTGGCCTCTCGTGCGAAGATTCCGTTTCAGCTCGGCGCCGGCTTCCCTAGTATGAACTATTCTTCTACAGGTCGGTGGCCATTTTGAGGATAGGTCACTGTAAACTCTTCATGGGTATCCTAAAAACACCCAATCAGATAGAAATTGAGGTCTTAGAAATGATTGCGAACGTCTATGCGCATTTACTTTGGCCTGTATACCTAGACTAGGCATCAATTTACACTGAGATGGTTCGTGAGGCTCATCATCATCATCATAACTATGACGTGTGCGTACTTGTGCTTGCATCGGGCTGCTAATCCCGCTCGTCCGCTGGTATCTGTGGGTTTTGCGTGTCTAATGGAATATGTTGAGATTCTTGACAATATCTAGTGTTATTTCAATTTCAGCCTCACCTCGTAATTTTTTTTGGGTACTACCTAGATACT
Source organism: Phaeosphaeriaceae sp. PMI808 (assembly GCA_021365335.1). NCBI lineage: Eukaryota > Fungi > Ascomycota > Dothideomycetes > Pleosporales > Phaeosphaeriaceae > Phaeosphaeriaceae sp. PMI808. The sequence continues at coordinate 339,032 of JAJTIZ010000032.1, read as the reverse complement.
GTGCATGAGGCCTGCAGGGCCACTCCGCCTCGGTCGCTTGATCCCCAGATTCCGGTCCAAAAAGCGGGGAAACCAGGAGTTTTTCCCGAGCCACTCACCGCTGACGCGGCACAATCCCTGGCCTCTACAATGTCCATGTGTCTCTCGTTCAAGGAACTTGTAGCGAAGCTAGCTCATTGCTGTGGGGAAGGGCGCCCTCGCTCAGCTTTGTGACCATTCGAGGATAGGTACGCCTCGAGAATTTAGCCGGTGCAGCGGACATGACTCGTACAGTCGTAGGGCATGTCACAGATTCACGCGCTAATGGTTCAATAGACTAAATAGGCTACCAGGACCATGCCTCGGAAGCTCGCGCGAGGTTTGCTACACATGACTCCACTCTTCCAGGATCTGTTCGGGGATTTCAAGAGAAAAGGCCATGGCCAGTGAAGCATCCATAAGCCCGCCATACTTTCATTCTCTAGAAATAAATCACTCTAATCCAACATCACAGACGACGGCAGTTCGGCGAACACGAGCGATCAGAGCCTGTCAGCTGTGTCGATCAAAGCGCATCAAGTGTGACAGCAAAAAACCAAGATGCTCGGCATGCGAGAAGAACGACACGCAATGCATTCAGCGTCAGCTCGGTGATACGTCTACCTTGGATCCTGGAATTCTTCGCATTCTGCAGAGAATTGACGACCTCGAAAATAATGTTAGGCCCACTGTGCCGCTGAGATCGCCCATCCTTGAGACAGGACGCTCCTCCTCAAATATTCAAAGACAAGAATTAGTCATCACAATCGAAGAGCTGCTGTCTTGGGATGTCTTCCAGCATCAATACGATAGCCATCGAGACTTGAAGCTGTTATTGACCGGCTCTCCCTCAATCGCTTCCCAGAGCGTGACATCTCATGCTTCGGCTGAGACATTATTCAGTTCCCACACGCCTGAATCCCCCTCCTGCACAACTCTGTTGGACAGATTCTTCGAATTCGCGCATATCAAAAATCCTATGCTTGACCAAGAAAAGATTCGTCAGATGGTACATCGCCTATTTCTTGAAGGACCTAGTTGGGATGCAGAGACCTGTCTTTCGCTTTTGGTATGCGCAGTCGCCTCGTTGGCATCTCCATTCAACCTGCCTCAGACCCAATCTGATGCGCATTTGTCTGCAAATGCCCAGTCCTACTTTGTTGCCGCCCAACGTCGTATCGGTACAATCATGGGAACTGGGGACTTCTTAGAAGCTCAGTGTCACTTTTACTTTGGGGTTTATCTTATGATGCAGCTCAAGCCTCTGCGAGCATGGCAACACTTCACACAAGGCCTCGCTTGTTGTCAGCAGTTTACATGCGCGAATCCCGTATACCAATATTTAACCAACTATCCCGCTCCTGCACGATTGACCATGCCTGCAGAGGAGAGCGTATATTGGTCATGTTGGAAATCAGAGCGAGAAGTGCGCATATATCTCGACCTGCCCGACTTTGCCTTCGAAAGCCGGTCATACCCTCTCATGTTCCCAACACCTCCACAGTCTGTACCGGCTAACCAGGCTGTGGCATGGTACTTCTATCTGTCAGAAATCTCTCTGATTCGATTAGAGGATCGCGTTAGGAGCGAAATCAAGAGTGTCTTGAGTGTAAACGAGTTCGCATTGGTTCATGAGCTAGCCAAGTCTACATCAATGGCTGAAGAACTTGCACAAGAGTGGCTTCAATCTTTGCCGTCTGTTATGGATCTTTCTGTCCCACAAACTGATGACGATGTTCTCAAATTCATCCTAAGAGGACATTCCTCTGACCTTTGGGAGGTCATCTACTGGCCTTGGCTGAAGATCTCCATCCATCACCACCTACACACCCCTAAAGTTCACATGTACGTCAGGAGAGGTCTTCAGACTAGCATCGATAGAATTCGCATAAACAAACCAGGTTTCCACCACCGACATCATGGGACGTGGTTAATGATACAGTCATGCACGCGAAGTGCCTTAATGCTGTTGGCAGCCATGCACTGTGCAGAGACAGTACATCTCGTTCCTGAAGGTTGGCAAGCGGCAGTTTCGGATGTACTAGAAATGCTTCGCTTCTGGAAATGTGATGCCCCAGATGTCGCAGATCGTCTTGGGATTTTAGAGGAGCTTTCAGCAAAATTCTTTACATAATTTTTAGATATGAGCAATGTTGCGAGATTTGACAGTGATCGAGCAGTCTTCTACCTAATTTGCGAAGCATCCAGTTCGCTCATTACTCTCCACCGGGCCTTCCTGGGTCACAATTATTGAAATGATAAACACGAGGCAAACTTCATCTTATGATACATAGCTAGATAATGACCAAAAGGGGAAAAGTGACTTATCAAGTTGACGCTGTGCAACCCTGACAAGAAACGCTTGGAAAGCTTTATTAGTCTGTTCAACACTTCGGTTTCACGAGGAATAAGAAGAATGAGCGAAATGTGTGTACTACGTACTAGCTGAGGGATTAAACATCCAGTAAAGGCATTTCTCTCATGGTTGTCGCCAACCGACGGCGGACCACTCACATGATGACATTAGCGTCCCTGTTCATTTCCCCACCGGTTCTAGCAGCAATCCAGACTAGCTGTCTTACAGGTTTTGAACCAGTGGCTAAAACTAGAGACTCGGTATTTCAGCCACAAACCATATGGCGCCCTGGCCGAGGTTCCCCCAGACATGGCCGGAATCTTCGCGCGACTGACCCGGGATGCCGGGATACAACGCACCCCGCATGCCCACTTACACCATATTAGGTGTCTACAGCGCACAACATCGAACAAAGTGTCGCATCCATGACTTTAGTGGCACCCAGCATACCCGCTTAAGCAATCTCTACTGTGGGTTAGTGAAAATGCAAAGAGAGTTCCAATTTATAAGGCAGTATAAATCAGACGTGATGCCCAGGTTCATTCCCCGAGAGGTTTCTTCATTCGTTTGACACACCTTGTCGATATTGGTTCTTCCCAAAATCCCCACTGTACTACATTGTCTATCCCTTCAACATGACATCTTCATCGCAAACTATCAAATCAATTCTCAAAGTCAGCGGAACCAATATAGTTGATGGCGATGGCAGTCACATCATACTCAAGGGTGCTGGATTGGGAGGGCACATGAACATGGAGAATTTCATCACCGGCTTCTCTGGGCACGAATTTGAGCACAGGAAAGCAATGCGTCAAGTTCTCGGGGAGCAGAAGTGCAATTTCTTTTTCGATCGATTCTTGGACTACTTCTTCACCGATGCCGATGCCAAATATTTCGCATCCCTAGGTTTGAACTGCATTCGGGTACCCTTCAATTACCGGCACTTCGAGGATGACTTGAATCCCGGAGTTTACAAGCAAAGTGGATTTGATCTCCTGGAACGAGTCGTCCAGCACTGCCAGAATAATGGCCTCTATGTTATCTTTGACTTGCACGCAGTACCAGGCGGGCAAAATCAAGACTGGCACTCGGACACGGGTCTCAACAGAGCTCTGTTTTGGGAGTTTAAGAATTTCCAAGATCGTGTGATCGATCTATGGGTTGAGATTGCTCGTCGATACAAAGGCAACCCATTTGTCGCTGGCTATAATCCTCTGAATGAGCCCGCAGACCCTGATCATGTCAATCTCCTCAAATTTTATGAGCGAGTTGAGGGAGCTATCCGTGCAGTGGACCCTGAACATATTCTATTCATCGACGGTAACACTTATGCCATGGATTTCTCACACTTCCCTCCTCAACCTCTACCTAATTCCGTCTACGCTTGCCATGATTATAATATGATGGGTTTCCCAACTGGAGACCCCTATCTTGGCACCGACGAGCAGAAAAAGAAGTTGCGCACATCGTTTGAGCGCAAAGTAAGCTACATGCGCCAACATAACATCCCAATATGGAACGGCGAATTTGGCCCGGTATATGCCTCTATTAGCGACGCAAAGGGGTCTACACCCGCAAAAAAAGAGGCAAATGTCAAGCTTGAGAATTCGCAACGCTTTGCCATGCTCGAAGAACAACTTCAGATCTATCGCGAAACAGGAGTGTCGTGGTCCATCTGGTTATACAAGGACATTGGCTACCAGGGCATGACATACATTGCCCCCGACTCGCCATACATGAAGTTAATTGCTCCCTTCCTGGCCAAGAAGAAGCGGCTCGGCCTCGACTTTTGGGGATCCAGCGACAAATCAGCCGTAGCGCACATCTACGACCCCTTCGTTGCGAGCCTCAAGGAAATGGTTGCAGAGCATCTGCAAAAGAAGAAGTATCCAAGCCCGCTGTGGACATTCGACAGGCAAGTTGAGCGATGTGTCAGGGAGTGTTTGATGAGCGAATACGTTGGATACGAAATGGCTGAACTTTTCTCCGGCAAAACAGAGAGTGAGCTCGACCAATTAGCTGGAAGTTTCAAACTGGAAAATTGCGTTATGCGAGAGGAATTGAATGAAATCTTGAGAAAGGACGCTGCGCGTGGAGTTGGAAACTAGGGTTCGATTTTGAAGAGCGATATACCCGTGCTACCTCAAAGGTTCGGCGACTCGATGGAGTTATTATTTGAACCTTAGCTCTTTCCTTTCCACACCTCCTTTTGGTTTATTTGTATCAAATGGCATGCAGATTCCCTGTAGTTCACCTTGTTTTACTAGCTCCTGCTTGTATACAAGCTCTTATGTTCGCGTTCACTGTTGGGCTCGATAGATGGCAGCGCTAGTGTCAATGCTAGTTTCATTTGCGATTATACACTTGATCGCAAAAAAATATAAAATCAAATGTCTTTTAAGTGATTGTTACCCTCAATCAACAAAAATGGGTATGAGACTGTATTTTGAAAATCCCCATTGTCTCCCATCTCTAAAATTACTAGGCAAACTTGCGCACCAACCTCGGCATAAAAGTAGCTTAAATTAGTATCTCCATGGTATTCTTCGACCGAATGCTATTCTCTTGAAAGCATAGAATTTATTAAAAGTACGAGCAACTTTGCTACCATTGTCCTATTGCATTTATTTTTGCATGGACATGATTAACCACAGCATTGACGATTACGAGTTTGACATTTGCCCCAATCAAATACCAAGAGAGCAACTCAAGGGAGGTACGATCGCCTTAAAATATTGACTGTGCTTATGGGACACACAGAAAAAGATTAGCTCAATGTCTGACTCAGCTCCCAGCTTTTTGGTATTCTGCATTGCCTATTTACTTTAATTAATTATACGGTTTAACGCAACCCCATTATCCAAGTTTGCAGATTCCGATTCCCACTAGTCCCGATATTACTTCCCATCGTCGAAACAATAAATAATGCGTCGTCACCACTGTTCCACCACATTTTCATAGCAGAAGCTTGGGATAGAGCATTCGATTTTGCTAAAATAAGGTATATATGCGAAAAAGATTGTACGAAGGTATTGAAACTGATGACAACCTACACAAACAAGGACAGCATAACGGCATTTTCTATCAGCATCCTCGTGCCATAGCAGGACTGACAGCCACAACGACAACCATGATGTGGAAGTCGCCTCATCTGATCCTCAGTATTGCAACATTTCTCGGCTCTCAGCTGGGAGTATGCAGCGATATTCCGGGATCCACAATATCAACGACATTATCTCCCAGCCCATCCCCCACCGTCATTCCCTGGGAAACTAAGATTGACGCTTTCCGCGAATACATCCTCCAACAGCCTGACCAAAACGCCACTAAAGGCTTCTGGTCTGGCCCAGGGATCCAGAAGACGTTTGCTGATGGGCAATGCCTACAAGTTCGCTTCTACAATTGGGACTGTAACTACGATATCCTCTACAAGATGCGAGGCGTTGTCAAGTGGCTCGACGACATAGACGTTCGCAATAACAGTGGGGCTATTTCGGATCCGTATCGTTCCTACACTTATGGGCATTACGTCGACCCAGATAGCGGATGGACCTTCTACGGAGAGTCGCGCTTGTCGTTTGGAGCGTGTGGCAACAGAGGCCCGCAAAGTTCATGCGGTGTAGGATGGTGTGTTGATAAGGATGGTAAACAAGTCAGTAAGATACCAGAAGGGCAGACCCCATACGTAGACCCAAATAATAGGGACAATGTCTGTCCTTGGTTGCGAGGCGATGGGGCTGCGATTCACGAGGCATAGCTGGGTGGTGAATAACTGGTTTGGTTGTCGAGTTCAATCTTCTCCGCGGCGATGGATAGGAAGAAGAGGATATCACTCGAGCCAGCTTTGTGCCACTTGAATTTAGGGCAGAAAACTCGAGCATGTATGTTGATATTATGTCAGTCAATGATTGGCAACATTAGACAAATGAAGATATCACATACTACATCATCACTTTCCATTTCGACACAGCTGCATAAGAGGTATAAATCCATATTTCTTGTTGAGGTTAAGATGAACTAGAATCTCTGGCCTCTTCTTGAAAGCGAAATTTTGAACTTCTTTAGTAGACACAGAGACGCCGCTATCAAGTAAATATACTCCTCAGTAGGTAATCTTGACACATTATAGCTCAAGTTGGCGATGCACCTTTCTTTGATGCTAGAGGGATTCGGTTCTTATCTCCGCGCTTCGTCCGAACGAATCACGTCATCACCGGGTTTATAATCAATCGTCAACCTATGTCCTCAACGAACACAACAAAAGTTCTCATTAACCTACCCCGACTTGATCAGCCTCCAATCTTCTCGCGAGTGAAATGACGTCTGATCGGAACAGAGAAGTTGCTTCGACGCCAAATGAGAGGGCACCGTTACTCGCGCACGAAGGTGTACGACATGACGAGGATGTACATCCGGAAGACCGCGACTCGTCAATCGAATCACAAAAGACTGTTTCTCGGAAATGGCAGTATGCCTGGAGAGGTTTCTGGGTGTTCAACGCAATAGTACTGATTGCCGTGTTTGTGAAAGGATGGGTGGACGCCGACGACGTCAATGTGAGTGGTTTATTTTCGAGTGTACACGTCGTAGACTAATTACAGGATACGGTTGTAGTTTGATCTTAAAGGCGCGTTAAAGCGGGCATTAGGTGGTGGACTAAGTGGTGCTGCTGCAATGGTACTACAGGTTCTATTATTAATGCCTATACGCACGATTATGAACTATCAATATCGCCATGGGACACCATTGACGGTCGCGACAAAATCCCTTTACGAAGATGGTGGGTTGGGGCGATACTATCATGGTATTGGGGCTGCGCTCATTCAAGGTGAATAAAATCTTCCTCTTTTTCGGCTTACCTTTCTACTCCCCAGAGAAATAACTGACCCGAACACAAAAGGCCCTGTGGCACGCTTCGGCGACACCGCAGCCAATGCTGGGATTCTCGCCCTTCTCCAGTCCAATGGATATTTAAAGCAATTGCCATCGCCGATCCAAACTATCTTTGCTTCTTGCTGTGCTGCAGCATTTAGGATGATTCTTATGCCCATCGACACACTAAAAACAACGCTTCAGGCTCAAGGTTCCCGTGGATACTCGTTACTCCGACAGCGCATCAAGACCGATGGAATTGGAAGTCTGTGGTGGGGTGCTTTCGCTACTGCTGCAGCAACCTTCGTTGGACACTACCCATGGTTCGCGGTGTACAATTTTCTCTCCGAAACTATCATAGAGCCACCGAAGGAGCAGATCGGCTGGTGGCTCCTTCGAGCAGCCTTCATTGGATTCTGCGCATCAGTTGTGTCGGACACAATCTCAAATTCATTGCGAGTTGTGAAAACATATCGACAGGTCAATGACACAAAAGTTTCATACACGGAAGCCGCGAAGGAAGTGATACGCCAGGATGGTAGATCAGGGCTATTTGGACGCGGTTTAAAGACCAGGATTCTTGCAAATGGGCTGCAAGGAATCATGTTTTCCATCTTATGGAAACTATTCTTAAGGATCTGGGAGGAAAAGACGAAGAATGGTAAACAAGGCCGATGAAGTTCGTTGAGCTGCTGGTAGGTTTCAACGGATGTAATCATATCTACTGAACGCATTCCAGGGGCGGCATAGCTAGACACAAGAGAGCTAGACATAACTGAAAGCTGTGCATAATCGACACTCCGTTTCATAAATTGCACTATTTTGATAAGGTTGCGCTATCAACTAGTCTAACGCACAACTTAGAAAACTATGCGCTACGGTCGGGGAGCGAATACTCGCTCTTCGAAGTTAATCATCCATCGCTCACCGAGCGCCCTTCCTGATGCAATGGCGGACATATGGTGGCAATGGTTGCGTAATAATGTAGTTGAGGAGAAACACTTGGTATGCATTACCTGCAGCACATGATGGATGAAAAAAACTACAACCCCGAACGAGACATCCCAGATCTGTCTGGAAAAGTTATAATTGTTACTGGAGGTATGTAATAAAGCAGCTTTCTTTTCAAGCGGGAGTATCCCTAATGAGCTTTAGGAAACGCTGGCTTGGGCAGAGAGTCGATATTGGCACTCGCCAAACACGATCCAAGCAGAATCTATCTCGCTGCACGAAATATAGCTAAAGGCATCCGCGTAGTTGGCTTGGTCAAGGAGCACCTACCAAACGCATCCCTAACGGTTCTAGAATGCGATCTAAGCTCACTAGAATCCGTGCAGCAAGCAGCCAAGCAAGTGGCGTCTGAAACGCAGCGATTGGACATCCTCATGTGTAACGCCGGAGTAGTAGCCTGTGCCAAAGGCCAAAGCAAAGACGGCTATGAAATCCAATTTGCCACAAATCACCTTGGCCATGCGCTTCTAATCAAACTGCTTTTGCCTATGCTCCGGACGACAGCGGAACTATACGGCGACGCCAAGATCATAAGCGTGACTTCGTCAGGCTACGTATATGCGCCACGGGGAGGCATCAACTTCAACACGCTACGCTCGACGCAGGATTTGGGCTGGGGTGGCCCGTCAAAGCGATACAGCCAGAGCAAATTGGCAAATATTCTCTATGCGGATGAATTGGCGCGGCGGAATCCACAGGTCACTTGCGTTTCGATCGACCCGGGTATGGCGAAAACGGAGCTTTTCAATTCTCAGGGTTGGATCGTGAGAAAGTTTATCCTTGCTCTGATATGGCTCCAGGGCAAGCGAATTTTGTCGGCGGAACATGGCGCGTACAATCAGCTGTGGGCGGCGACTGTGCTCAAGGATCGTATTCCGGTGAATGGCGGATTGTACAGGCCGGTTGGGGAGTATTTTGTGCCGGAAGGATACCTCAAGGACCCTGCTTTGCGAAAATTGCTGTGGGACTGGACGGAAAGAGAGCTTGAGAAGTACACCCTATAACGTAACCAATAAGAAATCGTTGAGTAGAAAAAGGGAACTATTACGTCCACCGATTAATGGTGTTTCAAATAGCTTGCTTTTAGCAAAGACTAAGCTTCTAAGAAGTCTCCTTAACCACCTGTCCAAGAACTTTCTCATACTCCTCCACACTCTTCGCGCCAACAAGCGTGAAATCCCTCCTCTTCCCTTCAAACACAACATAAGGCACACTATCTACCGCATTACCTACCTGCTCACGCATCGCCGCCTTCGTCTCTAACAACTCCTCGCTTTCGTCCTCTACCAAAGCCTTTGCCTCCGCCTCAGTCAAACCGCCCGCAATACAGGCCTGCAGTAACGTTGCCGGACTAGACGGGTGCGCCCGTTTCGTGAAGTACTGCTGATACGGCAATTCCAGTGCTTTTAGCGCGTCACTTGGTGATTTGTTGTTTTGCAGGTATTGCAGGATACGATGGGCATGTAACGTATTCGCAATCACACCGCCTTGAAAATCGAATTCAACGCCGTCAGCGCGTCCAAGGGTCGTCATGTAATCGATGTACATTTGCATTCTTTCTTTGCTATCGTTGTATCTTTCTTTCTTGTACCACTCGTATTTGTCCTCTCCGCTAGAACTGAAGTCGGGGTATAGCTGAAATGGTGCGAGCTTGAGTGTAAAGGTTACAGGGGAGTCTGCGTTCGCCGAGGTCCAGGATGTGAGGGCTTTTTTGAGGCGAATGAAGCCAAGGTACGTCCTAAGCATACGTTAAGGAGGGTAGTGATAAGCAAATGAGGCAAGTGGCGGTACCAAGGGCATATTGTGTCGAGAGTGAACGTTATTGTCGAGTCGTAAGCCATAGTAGGTAGTGAGGTAGTACGCGCCCTAGTAGGATAAAAAATCAATAGGACGAGAATGACAAAGGGTAAGAAAGAAAGTATGGGGAAGAAGACATGATTAGTGTCTAGGAACACCGCGCCAAGATGCACAGATGTAGGGATCTCCATGTCTCCGATGCACGTCATGCGGGGCGCTGTCCGATCGATTTCAGCTCAGAGTACACTAAATTTCAAGCTATGCCTGCACGGTCTGGAGCAGATTGGATTATAGGACAGGGGAAGGGAATCCCAGTATCGAGATGACGAAGATTACCGAACTGAGAAACGATTCCGTCGAAGATTTAAGATTCAAATACAATACATCTAGTGAGCGCCATTATGCTTTGAGTATGAGTGGGTTGACTTTATTGAATCCATATATCCAAGCCCCTCGAACCCCAAGAGTTTCGGTGAGTGTATGGGAAATAATGAACAATACACCTGAGCGCGGCGCATAGAGACACAGCATGGAACTAGCACCGGGATCCGTTCTATTGATTTAGCTTAACGTAATTTCCTGAAGATTATCAGTATGCGCATTCAATTATTGGAGGTATTGCAGGTGTGAGCCATACCTGGAAATTGTCCCTGCTTCCCCCGTACTTTACCAGTCCACCACTCGTTCTCATTCTGGGTTCGTGACACAATTTCTATGACATCGCCGGTCAAAAAGCTCAAATCGCCTTCTGATTGTGCTTCGTAATCGTACAGCGCGGTGACATGCTCCACAGCAGGCACACCACTGAGTCGTGAGGGTTTGGGCTTCGGTGGTGGAGGCGCCGCGCCTTTGGCCTTGGCAGCAGATCCCCATGAGCCTGTTGATAATGCGGGTGACTTGACATCGCCAACTGGACCTGCTGGACCAGGACTGTATGGTGGTGGAGGGGCTTCTGTATCTTCAGAAGTGGATACCCGGCCCGCCTTTGCTTCCTGCATTTTGGTCGCATATTTGGACTGGCCTGGTTTCACGCCAAGGGGCCGGCCAGCTGTTGCCTTGAATTTACATATTGAGATTTTTTCCACTTGGTCCGGAATGTCTCCTGTCTTTTTCAGGTAAGCTGCCTCAATGTCTAGAGTGAGGTCAAAGTAGCCAATATCGAGGCGTTGCATCCGCTCGTGGAGCGTGTAGAAGACGTTTAGTTGCATGTAGTAGAAAGACTGGAACAGGGGCTGGATGAACTCTCGTTCCAGCATGAAGAGCTTGGGAAGCTCGTCCTTAAGAAGATCGTTGAAGTAGTTGAAGTCTTGAGTAGCCTGTTCTACATCGCTCTCTGCCTTGTAGATTGCCTTTTCATCTTTTATTGTCTTCTCCTTCTTTTCCTGTAGCCTCTTGAGTGTAGCGCGTTGGCGGTCGTAGTCAAGTTGCTTGTGGTCGCGCTTGGCGGCCAGCTTCCGCACAGCTTTGATGATATCCAATAGTTCGTCGGCGGGTCGGATAACACGGGACTCGATCATTTCTAGTTCGGGCTTTAAAGTTTCCTGTAATTCCTGCACGACGGACTCGTACTGATCGCAAGCTTCTATGCCGGCGTCGTTTCCTTCATCGTGGAATGAGGTGGGGTCCGACATTCGGCCAGAGATGGGCTTGTAGACTTCGGCGATGGCTTTAGAGAACTCGATTTGGTGGGTGAGCATGCCTGCAAAGCGCATCGTCAGGCGGGTATTCAGGTAGTTGGACGATATGTTCTACGCACCATTGATGGCATCGAAATACCTGTCGCATGTAAGTCACACATGACTTGAAATGGAGATGATTGTGAGTTGGGAGGTAGCATACTTCTTGGACTCATCGTGGAGTCTTTTGGTCTCCTTTTCGAGCTCCTCGAAGCGGCGCTCGGCATCAATGTAGATGGGGTCCTTTGTGATTTCGCCCTGCAAGACAGCGGTTAGTTCTGAAATGTCCCGGCAGATCCGGAAGCTGGATGGGGATGCATTACAATGTTGAACCTCTGCTTGATAGTTTGTGGCGCCTAATGAACACGTTAGCATTAACCACATTTCAAAGCCCACGTGGTGGTAGTAGTAGTGGTGCCTTGCATACCCGAGTGACGCTCTTTGTCAGGCCCTTCCAGCTCATTGTTTGTGATAGTGGTAGTACTATGGACGATTGATGTGTGGTGAGAAGATAAAGGGGGGTAAGAGTAAGAGTAAGAGTAAAGTAAGAGCAAGGGTTATGAGTAGTGAGTAGTGTGCAGGAGAACGGGAGGCGGAAGAGGCGGTAGCCTACTATCTAAGTATGGGATGCGAGCGTTTGGCGCTTTCTTTGGTGTCTTGGTTGCGCCTGCCTATGACGTGCAGCCCAGTGGCTGAGCCACACACGTGCCACACTCACCCCCGCCACGCTAGACTCGCACCGGTGGCACTATCCACCCTGTTAGTCAGCAAAGTCCAAGCTCCCTTCTTGGAGCGAATTTCCTTTCCGTCACTCTGTCTCCACGTCACCGCCTCTCTTTGCCTCTTCTCTTCTCTTCTCTCTTCCCTTTGCCTCCCTCATGTCTCCCATTGGACCTTCCATTGCGAGGCAGGCCCTCCGCATTGCTTCGCGCCGCTATCCATCATCCTCATTGCGGCGCTCGCTTGCAACCATCAATGTAGATACCACCATCAAGGCCGAGCGGAAGGCGTTCCTGCAGCAGATTGGAGATAGGCCGCAGGATGCCACCATGCCAACAACTGGCCTCAATGCCGATGCCATGATGAGTCCCACTGCCGGTACGATCCGATCATTTTTCTCAAGCTCACCAATCCTTTGCGGCGCTAACTGTCTGCAGGCATATTGAAGCAAGCCACTGTAATGGATCAAGGCTCGCGGCCCATTTACTTGGACATGCAAGCCACAACACCAATGGATCCTCGTGTAGTAGATGCCATGTTGCCCTTCATGACCGGCCTGTATGGCAACCCCCACTCACGGACACACGCCTATGGATGGGAGACAGACAAAGGCGTAGAAGATGCGCGCCAACACATTGCTGATCTCATCGGAGCAGACCCCAAAGAAATCATATTCACCAGCGGCGCCACTGAATCTAACAACATGAGCATCAAGGGTGTAGCTCGCTTCTTCGGTCGTGCAGGCAAGAAGAAGCATATCATCACATGTCAAACCGAGCATAAGTGCGTGCTCGACAGTTGTCGACATCTGCAAGATGAAGGTTTCGACATTACTTACCTTCCTGTACAAAACAATGGTCTTGTCGACATGGCCGAACTTGAAGCTGCCATCCGCCCGGATACCATCCTCGTCAGCATTATGACAGTAAACAACGAGATTGGCGTTGTACAGCCAATGGAAGACATTGGGAGACTTTGTCGCTCAAAGAAGATCTTCTTCCATACTGATGCTGCCCAGGCTGTCGGCAAGATTCCACTTGATGTCAACAAGTGGAACATCGACCTCATGTCCATCTCAGGTCACAAGATTTACGGCCCTAAAGGTGTTGGAGCGTGCTATGTTCGAAGGAGGCCTAGAGTCAGACTTGACCCCATCATCAGTGGTGGTGGCCAAGAGCGAGGTCTCCGGAGCGGTACATTAGCACCACCACTTGCCATTGGTATGGGTGAGGCTGCTCGAATATGCAAAGAGGAAATGACGGTACGTGGATATTCCATTCTTTTGTTCAACACACCACTATGATTATTTGCTTTATACATGCATGGCTTTCAGAGGGTTAGGTGGCTTCGGCCACCGACGCGCCATGTTGACACATGTGCAGGGGTTATGAGTAGTTCCAATTGACTTTTAAGATTGTGACAGCGAAGTGATTGAACATAGCTGACCAGTTGCAGTACGATTCAAAACGAATAACCTCGCTATCGAATCGACTACTCGAAGGACTGTTAGCAATGGAACATACGACCCTCAATGGCGATCGATTGCGACACTATCCAGGATGTGTCAACGTGTCGTTCGCTTATGTTGAGGGTGAGTCTCTGCTCATGGCCCTGAAAGACATTGCGCTCTCATCCGGCAGCGCGTGTACGTCTGCGTCATTAGAACCCAGCTACGTCCTTCGCGCACTTGGCAGCAGCGACGAGAGTGCACATAGCAGTATCAGGTTCGGTATCGGTCGCTTCACCACAGACGCAGAGATTGACTATGTGCTCAAAGCTGTTCAAGAGCGTGTGACATTCTTGCGAGAACTCAGTCCGCTCTGGGAGTTGGTACAAGAGGGTGTTGATTTGAACACGATTGAATGGAGCCAGCATTGAAGCAGAATGTGTTTCAAACCGGAATTTGTATAACATGGGTGGATGTTCTAGTTACGATTGAGATGACTATATTTACTGTACCATATTGCAACAGCTCTGCATTCGTTTGCCAAGAGCGGCTGATGAGATGATGAATGATACCCCGATCGAACAAAGCATTTCTAGAATCCATACTTTCACTGTTGTATTTCTTGTGAGAATGATGTAGCGCCAGGTTGGTTGCCAAGGTGTCACTGCATTAGATGCCAATGGCGTTATGTCCAAAGCTTCCCCGCCAACATCGACATCTTAACATGCAGCATGGCCAGTGTGCCTGAGAAAGTGCTTAACTGGCTGTACAGCGTGCTGACCAGCGTAAGATAGCCAGTGGCACGTAATTCAAGCTGATAGTAACATTGCGTAATAGGAATACAAAGACGTCAAGCGTACATATCACGACGCGGCCGAGGTCCTCTCTCACTATCCATCCCTCTCTCCACGAACAGAAGTGTACAGTGCGTGGTCCTCCACACGTGCCCTTGCACGCGTCAACAGCGAAGACTCACAAGACTAGCGTACGAGTATGGATCTCCGGCGCTTCTCCTCCTGCTCAGTGGGACACTGCCCGTCACCTTTCGCGGTGCAACCTACGGCTTTCCGATAGCAGTATGGGTACCGTATACGTATCCTCGGGAGCCGCCCATTGTGTACATTACCCCTTCGCAAGACATGGTAGTGCGGGTTGGCCAGTATGTCAGTGGAGACGGCCGTGTGTTCCATCCCTACCTCGCCCAGTGGGGGAAATACTGGGATAAATCTACCCTCTTTGACTTCCTAGCTATCTTGCGAGGTGTATTTGCCAAAGAACCACCAGTCCGGTCCAAACCGTCACTAGCACAGCAGCACGGCGCTCCTACTCTAGCCCAACAAGCTCCACCACCTGTTCCTCCACCGCCTGTAGAATGGCGACAGGCTGCGAATCCTGCGCGTCAAGATCAAGGCCCTGCACCACCGCCACGACCACCAAAACCGGGCGACAGTGGCCCTCAGACTCCCCAGCCGACGCGTGATCGATACTCGCAACCGCCTCCGTTACCACCACAGTCGGCCCAGCAGTCACACGTGCCGCCACAACATCAACAAGCACAGAGGAGCAGCCATGGGCCACCGCCACAGCCACATTGGCAGCAGCCCCGACAGACAGGCTACGACATGAGCCCAGTCCAGACTCAAGGGTACCAGGCCAATGCATATAGCTTAGGAAGCCCTGTGAGCCCCATCACGCCTGAACGTCAAGCGCCACCTTCACACTATACGCAATCAGCAACACAGCAATACCGTCACCCTCAACCGCCTCAACGGCAGCAACAACAACAGCAACAGCAACAGCAACAACGGCCACCGCCACAAGCCTACCAACAGCAACAGCAACATCCTCTCCACCCGCCCCCCGCCCCCAAACCCCCAATCAACCTCCTCGACGACTCCCTCCAAGTAACCCTCCCCTCCCAATCCACCACCAACCAATCGCCCACCCCCCTCCCCCCCATCCCCCCCAACCCCGAAAAAAATGCCCTCCTCCACGCCCTCAGCACCTCCTTCGTAACCCTCACTCACCAAACCGTGACCGCAAACACAACCGCCCTCCCCCCCTCCGCGCCCAACGCGCCGCCCTCCAAACAGCACACACACGTCTCCAAGCCGAACTCGCGGAGCTGCAAAACCTCGATGCGGCGCTTGTCGCGAATGAACAGATGCTGAAGGGCGCGATGGGCGAGGCGGATCGTGTGATGGGTGATGCGCGGAGAAGGGAAGTGCCGGATGTGGATGAGGTGCTTGTTGCGCCGACGGTGGTGGGCGGGCAGTTGTATGGTCTTGTTGCGGAGGAGAGGGGGATTGGGGATGCGTTGTTTGTGTTGGGACGGGGGTTGGATAGGGGGAGGGTGGGGGTAGAGGTTTTTGTTAAGGTATGTTTTGTTTTGCTTTCATTTCTGTTCTGTGTTTGGGTTTGGGGAAATGTGGGCTAATAACAGGTGTAGCAAACGAGGAGTTTGGCGAGAGAAAGGTTTTTGAAGAAGGCGTTGATTCGGAAGATTGCGAGGGGGATGGCGTTGGATGAGTATGGGGTTAGGTGAGGGCAGGGGAGGTAAGGTGAGAAGAGTACGGACACGGATTGGCGGACTGGTAGGAAGACTTGAATAATCGATTGATTGCACGTCATGCTTAGCTACCAGGTGATGTTCATTCTATCTACATCCCGTTGACGAAGACCAGATCGATCAAGAGTGAAAGAGGTCGGTTACAGTGACACTTAGTAGGATGGTAGGAAGAGTATTGGATATGCCATCGTAAGGATCCAATGTCTTGGAAACACACACCCAGCCGTACGTCTACATAGGAGTATCCAGCACTTAGGCCATGACTCCTGAGCTCCCGTCAACCGCCCTCAGTGACGAACAGTCCAGTCAAACTCCACATCCGCCCTCGCCCTAACCTCCCCAACTGCAGGATCCCCACAAACTGGCGCCCAAACCTGCTGTCGAAACTGCCCCTCAGCAACATTGTTGCCAAAGAAGTAGTAATCTATCCATGTCAGCAACCCTATCAAAACACATCCATCTGCTCACCAGCACAACAAACTCACAGCAATAAAACCGCCCAGGAAACTCCACCGCGCCCTCCCCCGTATCGTTACAGTGCCCAACCGCACACCCAATCGTGCTACTGTTGCGCCACACCATCTGCGTGAAGTGGCCCCACGCCCCATCCGCAGACGGATTCGTGTACGGATATTTCGTCTCTTCTTCGTGCCAACCGTGCGTTGCTGAGCGTGCAAACTCGATCCACGCCTCGTACGTGCGTGGCGCGGGTGTTACGGAGGAGAGGTTGCTTCCGGGACGTTTCTGGGATCAACAAATGAGCGTCTGCTCGTACGTTTGGCTTGTTTGCGTTTGTAAAGCTACATTGTCTCCGGTAAAACTGAGGTGAGGGAAGGGAAGGGAATTGGGACGTACGTGACTAGGTTTCTTAGTACACTCCTCGACATCCTTCCGCGCGGCGCTGGCGAGCTCGGGATCCCAGACGAGGTCTTGCGCGCAGTGCAGCTTGCGCCAGTACCAGTGGGCGCGCATGACGGCGCTGATGAAGTTTGGATCGTCTTGGTGGGGGGCGTCGTCGGCGATGAGGTCACGTGGGTTGGGGGCGCAGGGGGTGGGTGTGGCGGTTGCTGTGAGGAGTAGGAGGGTGAGGAGGGTGGTGGCGAGGATTTTGATATGCATTATGATTTGGTGGTGTTGGATGAAGTAGTAGTAGGTGGGTGTTGGTAGGGTGAGATAGTAGGTTGTAGTAGGTGTATTGATGTTGTGCAGTTGTTGGTGGTGGAAACGAGTGACTGAGACTGGAAATGAGTGAGGGTGCAAACAGACCAAGAAGGAACGTGGAATGGTGTAGGAAGTGAGGTACGGTGTTAGAAGAGAGAGAATGGCCCATGTGCTGGAGTGATCTTGGCCATGGGCACCTTCCGTCTTTCCTTCACATACAGCCCCACGTGCAAACAAACATATACTTGACATCACGCTAGCCAGCATGGTGACATCAAACTACGACAAGAGAAGGCAAGTCACGGGCCCGAGTATCATGGCAGTACTTGAACATTCAAATTTCTCCTAAGGACGTGCAGGTGCAACAATGCCGTTAACTGTGATTTATTGATATATTTGCCTGATCACTTCCCGTGTTGACCTCCGTGCGCAGTACGATGGGAGCACCTACCAGATCATTTCCTCTTGTCTATTCAAGTCTTCACAAACGTTCCGTGACCTTGGGTCAAGTGGGGGGACTGTACGGTAGACTTAACCTAAAATCTAGATCAACATATAATCTTGTCAATCGGTTGGGTGAAAAGCTGTCTCCGTGTGCCCAAGACAATCCAAGAATATCCGGCGTCAGTGCTACGAGCCACTACCAAGCGTTCATGTTCTTCAACACGATCTTCCTCGGCACCTAGAACAGACGGCTGGGGCTTCGATGAACGAGCCAGGGGTGAAGTATATCTGTTCACGAAGGTTCACGTTGATTAAGGTGAAGTGTTACACTGCAGCGATCGATCATCTGCCACAATGACCGGGACCAATTACACAAATGTGTCAAGTGACATGTGTTCGTGCTCAGCCTTCTTTTAGCCTCTTAGCTGGCCGTCCAATAATCGAATCATCTGGTAGTCCGCTGCGTTTCGTTCCTGGTAAGCTCGAGGTACGTATATCATTATCTTCCTGGCTCACCCGGCGTACAGGGTACTTGATCTTTGAGTCTTCGAAACAATTTTCTGACGGCTTACCGTGCTCCACAAAGTAGTTATGCAGAAGAGCGTCCTCGGCCGTCAGTCGTTTGTGCGGGTCATATTCCAGCAGCTGTTTGAGCAGGGAAAGGCCCTCGGTGCCTGGTGTCTCTGGCCCGGGATTCGGGGGATATTGATTGTTGGTCAGGGTTTGGTGATACCATCGATCTAACGCATCGCCACTCTGTGGACGAGCATATCGTGCAGCGTTTCCTGCGTTTAGCGACGATAACTGAGGGTATTCGGGCATGGAAGTTAGTAATTGCCAGCGTTCCTTGCTTGGCATTCCCATAATTTCAACAATCTTCTGCATCTGGTTACGCTGGAATGGCACCGTCTTCTTGCTGTCCATTTTGGCTTCTTCTCCCTTGAAAATAGGCCGAAGCGACAATAATTCGGCGAAGATGCATCCGACAGCCCATAAGTCAACAGCAGGTGTGTAGTGGCGGCTGCCAAGGAGTAGCTCAGGTGCTCGATACCAAATAGTCACGACAACCTTATCGCCGGAGAATAGGGATTGAAGAGGCTTGTAGAATAGTCGGGCCAAGCCAAGATCGCCAATCTTGACCTTGCCAGCGCTTGTGACCATGATGTTGGCAGGTTTGAGATCGCGGTGCATAACCCAATTTTTATGCAGGTAGACAAGACCTTGTAGAAGTTGATACAAAATGGATTTGATCGTTCGCGCAGGTATGGCCTGCCGTTGGGGTTGATTGTGGTGATGAATAATCTGAAGTAAATCATGCTCGGCATATTCGAAAACAATGAAGATGCATTTCTCTTCGAGGATAATCTCTACCGTATGCACAACGTTGGGATGTGCAAGTTCGGTGCAAAGAGCCATTTCTCTAACGGCAGACTGTGAAATGCCAGAGTATTGCAGCTCGCCCTCCTTGTCGGGCTTGAATCTAATTATGTCAGCTCTGTTGTAAAGATCAAGTTTGGTCAGTCGGCCTACTTTTTGATGGCGAATTCCCCTACACGGCCATTCTTGCCCTCTGCTTTGTAAACACGTCCATAGGTACCACTACTGATGAAACCAACAATCTTATAGCGCTCATTCACTCGCTTCTTGTTGTTGTAGCCCGTGAACATGGCCCGTGTGGAGTCGGCAGGGTCTGACAAAGATAAAAGAAGTATTAGAAATAAAATGAAGAATGTGATGTATTTTTGTGAGATTTTTTTTTTACTATAAGAAAAATGGGAAAAGACGATAAGGGAAGGTCAAGGCAACTAGTTGTGAGAAAATGAGAAAGTGAGAATGAGGGTGGTAGAGTAAATTAACTAGGTAGCCGCATATGCAGGGTAGATGCAGATGCAGACGCACGATGAAGCGAGATGGGGGTTAATGGCGGGGGGGTTGGAGTGAAGGAGAAAGGGATGAGACATGACAGCACACGAGGACGATATCGGAAGGAGGTTGGAGGCGGAAAGGCGGTAGGCGGAAGGCGGGAGGCAAGTGGCAGGGCAGAAGAAGCATGTACCCACCGTTGAAGGCGGTCACTACGCTCTTACGAAGCGTGGCCCGAGCGGCGGAGGCGGAGACGGCGGCAGTGGTGGAGGTGGAGGGGGAGGAAGAGGTGGGAGAGGGTGGAGAGGGTGCAGACGGTGCAGGTGCCAATGCCGATATAGATGTATATGCAGATACAGATGCCAATGTTGGCGACGATGAATTTGGCTCTTCAGGCATATCGATAATAATTGCGCTAATTCCACTATCATATACTAGGGAAGGATACACACTCCCGGTATCTGAAGGTATTAGTTGCCGTCGGTAGTCGTCTCCACTTTATTCGGGCCAGGGGGGTGGGGAGTGGAGTTGCTGTGTAGGTATGCATTACATGGTTGGTTCGTTGGTTCGTTGGTGTTGTTCTGCCCTCGGCTCGTGACCGTGTCTCTCCAAGCTTCCCTTCCACAACAACAACCACCACTGATAACTACAGCTACTAGACACGTCAGTCATGAACCCTCGGTCCTGGTTCGATGGCCTTACGGGGTACTTCCTTTACATTCTCCTTGTAGCCACCTTGGGCCCCCTCCTGTTTGGCTTTCACTTGGTACACTCCCCTTCCATCCCCCACCAACACAGCTCATAACACAGCTCACAACACACTCGCACCAACCACACAACTAACACTGCCAACACAGGGCGAGCTCAACGCACCCGAAGATGTCATTCGCTGCAAAAAGAGATCTATCAAGGCCGCTCTCGCCAGCCCAAGCCTCCCGCAATGTATCCAGATGACGCCAACGGAATGGGGCGTTGTCGGCTCCATGTACACACTCGGAGGGTTGATAGGCGCACTCTCGGCAGGACCTGTGGCTCGCAAATACGGCAGACTGCGTACTATGCAGATGACCACCATCTTCTTCACCATCGGTCCCGTCTTTGAAGCCCTGAGCCCCAGCATTGCCGTCATGGCTTTCGGTCGATTGCTATCTGGCGTCGGCGCTGGCGCTGCAGTCGTCATTGTGCCCTTATACATCTCTGAGATTTCCCCTCCCGCGCAAAGGGGTTTCTTTGGCGCTTTCACCCAGATCATGTGCAACGTGGGCATCCTGTTCGCCCAACTGCTGGGCTACTTTTTGTCTCACGACTCGTATTGGAGGTACATCCTGGCTGTGGGTGGTTTTGTTGGCATTGTACAGGCGGTGGGGCTGCTGTTTTCTGTGGAGAGCCCCAAGTATCTTGCTGAGCAAGGCAACATGACGCTTGCCAAGAAAACGCTGCGTAGGATCAGAGGCGAGCATGCTGATATTGACGGCGAAGCCAGTGACTGGGGCGTCGCTGAGGTACAGGATGTTCATGGTGAGCACTCACATGGACTGGTTGGGCTTTCCTTCTTTTACTGACCATCTACAGAGGAGGAACAGACACTTCTTGGCAACGAGGACGGCCCATCACGAGACACTGGCAAACAATCTGGAAACGAGGAAAAGCTCAGCATCATGCAAGTGTTTGGCCATGCAGACTACAAAAGCGCCGCATTTGCTGTCATCATGGTCATGCTTGCCCAACAGTTCAGCGGCATCAACAGCATTGTCATGTATGGTGTGTCTCTACTAGCAGGCTTGCTAGAATCCAACTCAGCACTTCTCAACCTAGCCGTCTCAGCTCTCAATATTGTTGTCACTGCTGGAGGGGCGCCTCTGGTTGACAGATTAGGTCGCAAAACATGCCTCCTCAACTCTCTGGGCGGCATGGGTGTTAGCTCGTTCCTACTCGCAATCGGAATCATCCGATCCATTCCTATGCTTTCCGCCGTCGCAGTGCTACTATTTGTAGCGAGCTTTGGCCTAGGACTGGGGCCAGTTCCATTCATTCTTGCAAGTGAGATGGTCGACTCGGATGCGGCTGATGCAACGCAGAGCATTGCGCTTGGGGCCAATTGGATTGCTACATTTATTGTTGCGCAGTTCTTCCCACTAGCAAGCGCCAAGCTTCATGGAAATGTCTATTTCATATTTGCAGGCTTGTCTGGGTTTTTCTTTGCGTTGATATCCTGGTATGTGCCAGAGACAAAAGGAAAGAAGAATGCAAACGAAGTTTGGGGTCGTGGGCGCCGTGTGGACTGAGATGGTAATGATGATGGAGAGTGCGAGGTTTGATGTGTAAGCGGGCATTTGCCGGCCTCGGCTGCGGCTTCGGAAGGATACCGTGAATCTGGCAGACAGATGATAATCGAAGTCTCCCACCGCGTTCCATTACTACGCCAACAAACAATTTCCTACCTACCATGACCGACCTTCCCTCACATGCATCTCCCGCCCTGCCGCCGCTTTGCTCGCCGCAGCCTGGACAGCTGGACGGCTTCGACTTAACGACGCCAAACGGCAATAGCAATGGAAATGGCAATAGCTACACCAATACCAATACCAATAGCCGCAACCTGCCACCGTCGATAATAAGTCCTGCTTTCACACCACCCGCGACTCCTGGAACATGGACGCCGTCAAGTGTTCGCCCACCTCGGTCTATACCCGTTGACACGTCGGCATCATCAGCCAATGCGCCACGACCAGAGCTACTGCAACAACTGCCTCAAGTAGATTGCGAGGTCCGGGCGCGAATACCGACAACAACGGGGCACGAAATGTGGCTGCATGTATACCGCAACAATGTAGACACCAAAGAACACCTGGCCATTGTATTTGGTGGCCAAATTCGGTCCAGGTCGCTGGATGCTGAACGAGTGGGGGAGACAGAGCTGGATCGCATGACAAGAGGCGCATACACTGGCCGCCTCTATCCCGGCCGAACAAGCTCGCGAGTAGAACAACTGAAGCGCGCAGAGGGCCTACCAAGTCCTTCTCCCTCACCTCCGTCTCCATCTCCATCTGTCTCTGCGCCTGCTTCGGCATCGGAAAACGGTGACTCGCAAACGATACTACCCTCAAACCTCCCCTTGGTCCGCATTCACTCGGAATGCTACACAGGCGAAACCGTCTGGTCTGCCCGCTGCGACTGTGGTGAGCAGCTCGATGAAGCTGCACGGCTCATGGCTGACCCCATGCTTTCGCCTGCTGGCGGCGCTATCATTTATCTACGCCAAGAAGGCCGCGGTATCGGTCTCGGCGAGAAGCTCAAGGCGTATAATCTGCAGGACTTGGGCAACGATACTTATGAGGCCAACATTTTACTACGGCACCCTGCTGATGCGCGAAGCTATGGCCTGGCTACCGCCATGCTTATGGATCTGGGACTCGGAGGGGAAACCGGCATCAGGCTTTTGACCAATAATCCAGACAAAGTCCATGCCGTCGAGGGGCCGGGTCGAGAGGTTGTAGTCCGGGAGAGGGTAGCTATGGTGCCGCTTGCATGGAAGACGGGCGGGGCAAAGGGAATCAACAGTGAAGAGGTGGACAAGTATTTGAGTACAAAGGTGAGCAAGAGCGCGAACACAGCACGATGCACTATAGATGCTAATTTTGACTTCAGATCGAGAAATTCAAACACATGCTGGATCACAAATAAGGCGGTACGCTTAGATATACCCTGTTGTTTGCCTAGAAATATAAATATTTCCAAACGGAAACATTCGATGGTTGAGAAATGTGCATAGGTTAAACTTACTTCTATACGTCACCAGACACCCAATCGCATCCATTCAACGCCGATGCATGCCGCCTTCCTCTCTTGGTCTAATCCGACCTTGGCAGTCATGCCGTCGTATGACGTGTTCCACAGGGCGCGTTCTATTGACATATAGACTGTCATTCTAATTGAAATATATATATATTTACATAAATCAACAAAAGACAAACTACACTGGCTTCATCGTCCCCATCAATCAACTCTGCAAAGCTACAAAAAACAATGGCAAACAACCAATCCCTCGCCCCCTCCATCGACGTCAAGGACCTCAGCTACAAATTTCCAGACGGCACCAATGGCCTGAAAGAAGTCTTCCTTGACCTGCCGCCAGGTAGTAGGACGCTGTTAATTGGCGGTACATTTCTCCCTCCCCCTCCCCCACCTTCTCACCCATCCTTCCAGCTAACATACATCCAAGCCAACGGCGCAGGCAAAACAACCCTCCTCCGCCTCCTCTCCGGCAAACGCATGGCGCCCGCAAACACTGTCTCCATCGCCGGCGTCGACCCCTTCAAATTCGGCCTCGAAGGCGTAACATACCTCGGCCTCGAATGGGTCCTCAATCCCATCGTGCGCACAGACATCGATGTCCCCACGCTGCTCGCCTCTGTCGGCGGCGACCACTACGCCGAGCGCCGCGACGAGCTGGTGCGCATCCTAGACATCGATCTCGCGTGGCGCATGCACGCTGTATCCGACGGGGAGCGGCGGCGCGTGCAGTTGGCGATGGGCTTGTTGAGGCCGTGGCGGATACTTTTATTAGATGAGATTACCGTCGACCTAGATCTGCTGTCTCGCAGCAACTTTTTGAATTTCCTAAAACGCGAGACGGAGAGGCGGCCCTGCACCATCGTGTATGCGACGCATATTTTGGATAATCTCGCGAGCTGGCCGACGCATCTTGTGCATATGAGTTTGGGGCAGGTGAAGAAGTGGGGGAGTGTCGAAGAGATGAATGTCAAAGTTCAGCAGTCGGGAGGATACACTGGGAATAGTCAGTTGGGGGAGTTGGTGCTTAGGTGGCTGCAGGAGGACCTTGATGAGAGGGGGCCGAGGAATGGGGGTGGGAAGGGGGAGGGGAAGACGTATGAGAATTTGGAGGGGAAGGGGGGGTATGGGGCGGAGAAGAAGAGGTAGATATGTATGTCTGGCGTAAAGGATGTGATGTTTGGTGATGAGTGGAGAAGGTACAAGTGGTTTGCTTCAACAATGCTGCCATTTTGCTGTTTTAACAGGCGTTTTGGAGGTCACTCAACGATGATACCCCTTTTTTATAGTTCAATTGCATTGGAGTTGGGATGGTGGTAAAGATGCAGAGTAAATAGTAAAATCCGAGGAGAATATTTTAGATATTCACATTTTGCATTAGCCAGAGCTATATTGAGGAACGACCATATCATAAATGCCTAGCTCATATTCAGTGAGGGTGTTGGTGAACAGGTTTGAGGTAGAGTTAGCATGATTTCACTGATCAGTAAGTACTAAGTATACTTCTTCAATGTTAACAACCGCGAACTGTCTCAAAGGCCTGAATGGTTGCTTATAAAGCAACAATTATAATGAGTGTGGAACAAATCTGTGAAAATGGGATAATATATAATAGAAAGTTGGGAATAGTTACCGCAACGGATAGGGGAATAGGGGGGGAAACAGCACAGCCGAACTAAGTTCCTGCCGTGATTGTTGAAAATGATATATTAACTTGACTTGGTCAATTAATCCTCGTTTATTCACACAATCCACAATGAGGCAACACCACAAAAGATTTTTTCAAATAAAAATTGGTATTGAAACTAATCTGCATAAATGCGAATAAATGCAACAAATATGTCCAAAAAATATATATAACAAGAATCAGAAACCCTGCATTCATACCATAAATCGTTACTCATCAAAAGGGCCCTTGATTCGTTACATGTCATCACACCTAGTTTCCAAGTTTGCTAATCAAGAAAGCCGGAGCCTCGCTGCTGGCCTGGGGACCATACGACAAATGCGCCGAAGTAACAACCAAGCTACCCGTGCATACGAGATCGCCGCTAGCACAGAAGACCTTCAACTTGCTCTGAGTGTAATTGGGAATACCGCCGTTGTTCTGCTTGTTCTTGGTGTATCCGAAGAGCACGGTACCGACGATTTGGTTGCGGACAGTGGCGGTCAAGTCACCGATTGCGGCGGCGGCGAGGGCGGCGCCTTGGCTGTGAATGGGGTTAGTAAGTGTTCGTGAGTGGGTGAAGGGGGGATGGGAAACGTACGAGTAGCCACCGGAGACGACGGGGGTGTTGGGGCACTTTGTGTTGGCTAGATTGAAGAGGCGGACACCTTCTTTGATGGCAGCTTCTGAGGTACCGCGGGTGAGGAGGTTTTCTATGAGACCGGCGGTGTAGGCGCCGCCGACACCTTGGACCCAGACGTTGGCTGCTCCGTACTTGCTCTCGAGGGCGTCTGCTACTGGTACGCCTAGGCTGCCCTGATTGGATTGTTAGTAGTGTCCTGTCGAGAATTGCTAACCCAAATTGCTCATCGTGGGTATAGTAACCCGTTTTGAGAGATAGGGAGCATGGAAAGAATATACATACCAAGTTTCCTCCTTCGGTGCTTCCACGTGCAAAGATGAAAATGGCCTTGGGGCAAGCACTCGCGCTTCCACTCTCAAGCTCAGTCTTGGAGACAGACTCGCGAGGTACTAGCTCAATGCCAACCTCTGGTGAGGAAATAGGGGTGGCAGCAGCTAGGGAGGCGAGCAGAGAGACGGCGATGAACTTCATGATGAATTTCTGTTTGTTTTCGAATAGTTCTTTGGGTAGTGGCTATCGCGAAACAAAAGATGATGAGCGAAGGAAGTTAGTGATTGTAGAGGGCAAGTGAATGTCGTTGTAGTTGAGATCCGCGGATATCGAATACTACGTAGGGAAACCAAGAATACTTATACATTTCCTTGCCCTAGTCTTTCGAGATTCTCCTTGAAGATGCTACAGCATTCTCTCCACTGAGAGAGAAGTGATAGGGCCAGATAGGACAAGTGTGTGTGCTGCTAGGTACGGACAGGCAAGAGCATCCAGGTACTGCGGGCGTTGATCCCAATCGGGGGTTTGATTTCTACAGCGACTACACCTGTAAGGTATATCTTCCCTCCTGTATGCAGGTTCTAGCAGCCACCCATATTTGTTTACTCCACAAAATGATGGCTGCATGCTACAGCACGGACGTCTAGCCTCAACCTCGTAGTCCAACATGGAGAGACAGCCTGCTCATTTCCACTAGATAGAGGACCTAATCGCAGCTTAGCTGCACTTGTTTCCTGTTAGGGCAGTTGTGGTGGTGCCTTTAGCATTGCGGTCAATGCAGCGCCGTTGCGGGACAGTGCAGTCTTCGGCAGACTGTTGCTGGCATGGCCCACTGAATGTTATTGTTAGGGCATTTTGTTTTGCTCTCTGAAATGCCCCGACAGAAGCATGGAACAAAAGGGCGCATGAACTGGCCCTGTGTTGGGTGCAGCCCGAATGGAACTCGTGCATGGGTGGAAATAGTCTTCAATATGGGCGCATAATGCAACTTTGGCGCCTTCTGCTTTCCTCCAGCCTCGGCTTCGCCCTGGAAATGGGAAAGACGATTGGCCCCATGTTGTCCGTAGCCCTGAAATATGGAGCAGTAATAGTCCGTCTTAGCCGGCAATACAGCAGGCTTTGAAATCCGGGGCTTATTAGTCTACGTTTTTGCCTGACTCCAAAGGGACATTGCCCGGTCCTAGCATCGCGTCTTCCCTTGAAAGGAAGTTGTCGGTATTTCGAGCACGTGGGCTTTTTTCGGCCGTCCATCAACCCCGCCTTCTCCATCTGTCAGCTTCAGCACTAGCAGTTGATGCGATCGGGCGCTATGCATACTCGGGCGGGGGTCTTCCTCTTTCTCTTCATTGAAATCAGGAATGTAAACCCCTCTATGGGTAGGTGATACAGACAGGATATGGCGTAGTGTTGGGTTCATGGTGTGCGTGGTTTCTGTGTCACGCTAGAAGCCACTAGCGCTGATTGTTATCTGGTCTGGTTTCCCCACACAAGTAAGCAGTCTACCACAGCACACAGTACCTATGCTCATGTCAACCAAATCCTACAATTTTCAACGGACGGTCTCCAGAGAAATTACTCCTACTATCATGAAAAGAATCTACTATTTTTGCTGACTGATTCTTGTCTAGTTTTCCGAAGTATTCTGAAGTATTCCGCCCTTTGTTTCCAGTGCCCCAGAAAGTAGATCGGCTGGCGAGTCAGAGTACATTTCCTGGAGAAGATCCCGCCTTTGTCTCAGCTAGTTCTTGTGCATACATAGTACATAGTCACCAGATCCCGGCTGACCAGCCCATCAGGGAAAATCTCCGACCAATCGAGATGCTAAATTTTCGAGTACGTTTCTTGCCGCGCTTCGTAGATCGCTACTTTGCAACCGAAGGCTTATGGCTTCTGCAAATTCTGTCAATTTAGTTCTTACTGCTAGTATGGTTAACGACAGTAACCCGAAACTCGTCACTTTCATCTACATTGGCACGGCAATTTCAGCAGCAGGTGTCTCAGCAACACCATGATGGTCTTTAGTATCCTAAGCCTGTTCAAGAGAGCCAAGGTTGATATGCATGCCCCGCACTTCCTTTCCCCTGATCACCAGTAAGGTACGATTGTGCTGATTGACAACCCTCAATGAACTCAGACTTAGTCTTTTGAGGACAGCCTCGGCATCTTGCCAAAAGCGCCTACGGTTCACACTGTGTACATTTGCCACCCGTCGGTCGTGCCCTAATACTGTCTGACATGCATCAAATAGCATTAAACCGAATCTCCATGAATCAAGCTCTGTTCCACTTGTATGAGTAAATGGAAAGTATAGCGACAGGAATATGCCATAAGATCTGGCTTTGAGATTTCTAGCAAGGTAATCGCATAGTATTTCAGCCTCCAGTGCATCATAATGCAGAAATGAGGAATGTAGATCTACTTCAACTTCTATCACATGTCCATAACTACTTCTAGACCTTGATTATTGATATTTTGCCCAAAATGTAGCTAAACCCAATTTCTTTTTCGTGCATATGGTGCTAGATTATGTAGAGCATATGATACCACGCGTATGCAAACAATTAATTTGTAGATGAGTTCTAGAGCTTATTAGGTACTGCGGCATAGTAATCATGCACATGAAGTATGGAGCAGGTGCCGACCCGCAATCGGTGGATAGATCGGAATTGAGTGGACTGAGTACTATATCGCGAGTTGGTGCCCTAGTCTACATGCCCATCTGACCTTTCTCGGGGCCCTCTAACCGGCGTAGGGCTTACCTAAGTTTCCTCTGATCATGTGCACTCTGATACACCACAGCGATATCCTAGAAGCGCCGATGAATTCTCGTGTAAAGAGAAGTTGGAAACCAATCCAACCACGACACAAATATGATGTGATTAGAGAGATGGCTGCATGAGTATGCAAACGATCACATAAGTTTTGATACTCACCAGTCATTTTTGGAAACTCAATGTACTATTGAATACTATGCGGCGGGGTTATCCTGTCACTAGAGCTGGATACTGTCAGGTCTCCCTCCCTTCACAGTCACAGTAGTTACTACAGGTGCTAGCGCCTTGGCACTCTCATTGTATATCATCGGAGCTGCCCACTAGTTACATGAACCAGTCTTGCTCCCCACTTTTGCAGTCCTTTTGCGCTCACGCCACTGCGAGCCGTGATAGGTACTCTCTAACTACCTAGTACCATTGCTTATGATTCGATACGATTGATATAGAATTTGCTCGAAAAGCCAGGTGCATATCCTCGACGTTATTTATACGGGTCACAGCTGATGTTTACGTGGCTGCTGCGAGATTGTGGCAATCAGAGATATTAATAATATTGTGTAAACAGGTTTGTTACACTCGACAGACAACGTTGTACACTGGATATTTTGGTACCAATGTGCTACAGAACAAGGTCAGCTGTAGGACTGATTGCAGAGTATGTAGCTAACTAGCGAGTGACAATGTCACAAGAAGGCCTTTTCATAACTATTCGTATGATTGTACACGAATCACATATGTCTGAACAGATTCGGGTCAGATAGATTTGCACAAAAGGTCATGTTGATGACGCCAAGGTCCGATCACTGTACAAAAGATCGGGGGTGCAAAATTGCTAATCCCAAGTGAAATCTTTGTTAGTGGTCACAGCTGCAAATTTGGTCACCTGTTTTAGTCTAACCACTCCTTCTATTCACAATCGGAACGAAGTTCGTAGTGTAAACTATCTCAAGATTCGCATTGGCTTTCACTCTTACTTTGTTATTCTGTTCATTTGGCCTTTTGGAAAAAGAATTGCGCCCTTTGAATTATTCTCGCAAACTCCACAGGATATATCCTTTGAGGAAGTGTCGAGTAAAACTGCAAGGAGGCTTCTCACTATCAACTTGTTTCTTCAAGTGCACTCAATTTACAAATAACTTCTGTGTGTATAGCATCCGAATAAATTCCGGTTGAAGGAGTAAACTTTCACGATAACTGTTCATCGAGTCAATAAGCAAGCAGACATTCTGACGGCGGCTCGCATTTTGTGGTCTCCTTGCGCCCTTTTATACATCAAGGGTAGAGTTACGTAATCATTAACTTGCCTTGTGTGTCCTTGCGAGCCATTGTGTGACGTGTCAGATGATGGAGGTCCGCTAGAATTGCTTCGCGTCATTGCTAGGTAGAGACATGTACAACCATGACAGCGGTCGTCGTAATTACCGCAGGTCCAAAGCCACATAGTGACTGAACCACCATCAACGCATTAGCATAAGCGATGTTTGTTGCATAACTTTGACTGATGAATCATAAAACAAGCTCTTGTGTCAGCTAGTTCGGCTAGTCCTACATATATTGGAGCACGTTCATCTAGATATGGTTCCCTTTACCAGGTACGGCGCAAACTGCCAAGGGTTGAAACGTTTTTACTCCTTGTTCTTGCCAGGATATCTGATGTGGTGGGCGGGTGATTCGAGTTGACATCTGCTCGTGATGATGGATTTGAGGTGCCTGGATGTTGCATCAATTGTCGCAGAAAAAGCATTCACATCATCCTTCGGAATTTAACCTATCTATAGACCACTACGCGAGGATGTGGTTCATATTTCTACTCGCTGAGGCGGGATGCTGAACTAGTATTGTACGCGGTTGCGTACGATTTGGTCATTGTCTAGGACATAACTACAATTTGACTTGTGTTGACCTCGGAAGGATTGCGACAGCAAATTCTGCAAAAATTCACCAAGCGCACGGTGATCTTTGCCCTCGTCGATAGTGTTGATATTATGATCAACTCATGCATTACGCTTAATTGCCAAGTTGTTTCGGTAGCTAAGCATTTTTTCTGGATGAAAACCCAACTTTGCGTTTACCAAGTGGTTGATTTTAATTAGGAGTATGTTTGGCCGTCTGTGAGGCTGGAGCTGTAAGTTTAACGTATTGTGCCTTGTGTATCGGCGTCTTACGTAGTAAATCTATCCACGCGACTGATAGCACAGGATAAACAGCGACATAGCCCAACCTTGGTGGAGAGCCGAGGCACATTTCAATGTTGTCGAAGCGCAAACTCCAACTATTCCAAGGTTTAGTGATCATCACTAAGACCTTCACACAAGGCTGTAGAACCTTCGTACCACAGTATTTTGCCATTCTTCAGACTTCAGAATTCTCGATGAGGCTCGGCATTTCGGCACGTCTTTGGGGAAGTTGTTGTGTTCTTTTGCGCTAAGGTATCACGCTACGTTTGACTGCATGCTACAGAACATCTCGAAACATGCTGGAACAAGCTGGAACCTCTGGACCGGCTCGCCTTGCCTTCGGTAGTGTCCAATCACCATTCTGGCGGTTGAAAGTGGGCGCGTCTCCGATGAGGTATGAGCTGCGCATCGTGAAAAAGTGACGGAAAAATCATAGCTTCGTCAGGCGCGCGCAAGGAACAATTGTTCCGGGCTAGACCCCGAGTCCTGGCTCCTGAGACGTCATGCGCAGTAACGAGGCAGCTGGCACATCGTGAGGCTGTGCATTACTGCTGGTAAATATGCTATGCAAGAGCATGGCTCTATAAAAGCTGGTTATCCCTCACGATAGGTCGATATTACAACTTCAGCCTTTCGCTTTGACAGTTCAGTTCTCATTCTTTCGCTATTTTTGCCGCAGGACCGGTCCTTTAACAATAATTTATACCTATCACACTTTTAACACAACCGATCAAATCGCCTCAACAATCATGAAGTTTACTCTCGCCGTCGCTCTTTCGCTTGCCTCTTTGGCCTTCGCAGCCCCTGCGCCACAGAATGCCAACAGGCCTGTTCCTAACGGTGCTTGCTGCACTCCCAATACAAGCTTGAAGCAAGACGTGTGCAAAGTCAATGGCTCAAACGGTCGCTGCGTACCTTCGGGCGCAAATGGCTGTAAGTTCATCCTGTCATTCATAGTACGAGCAGGTGCTGATATTATTACGCAGGCGGAGGTGCCCTGACATGCATCGAGGATGCTCGATTGACTTGCAATGCCGCTGTCCTTGAGAGGGGACGTCCTCTGTGCAGACTTACCGGCGAGAAGGGTGTTTAGATTAATCATGTACAGAACGATCAATCTAAATATTCTGGTCATGTGTTATTTATCAAAATCTTCAGAGTCCAGTTCGTGTATTGAATG
Organism: Phaeosphaeriaceae sp. PMI808; assembly: GCA_021365335.1. Classification (NCBI taxonomy): domain Eukaryota; kingdom Fungi; phylum Ascomycota; class Dothideomycetes; order Pleosporales; family Phaeosphaeriaceae; species Phaeosphaeriaceae sp. PMI808. Next base: position 306,596 of record JAJTIZ010000032.1, on the reverse strand, counting down.
TGACCGTATCGAGAGTGCAGATTGCGTCGCGCAATCGCGAAAGCTAGTAGAAACAAATGCCTGAATCAGGTGCTCCAACTAGTGCTTTGATCAACGACACAAGTAACCAACAAAAGCTAACATGTCCATTCGTAGTGTAGTGTATTGGGTTGGTCGTGTACACTTACAATTGCGCTAGAACCATTGAGGCTAGTGATGACCTTAAAAGAACAACTAGCCAGCCCGCCTTCGTCGCCAGCATTTCCAACAGCAATAACCTTCGCATTGCACCAAGATAGATGCATGTTTCGAATCACTAGACTTTTCGGTACATCTGCGAGGATGGCAAAGACTTCACTTGATCCTTTAATCGCCGTGGTCGGCGCCACTGGCACTGGTAAATCAGATGTATAGCTTCCGGTTTGCCCCACGCGCCATTGAATCTGAGTTGATCACTGTAGATAGCTGGCCGTGGAAATAGCACGCAAGTTCAACGGCGAGATAATAAATGGGGACGCTATGCAACTCTATCAAGGACTTCCAATTATTACCAATCAGATCACGCCAGAGGAGATGAAAACCGTACCGCATCACCTGCTTGGATGTATTGGGCTGCAAGAAGAAACTTGGGCAGTAGGGAAATTCGTAGGAAAGGCTCTTGGTGTGGTAATAAAATACAGCCTGAGAGTCGTCACTGTTACTGATGTATGGTAGATTGATGACATTCGAAGCCGTGGGAAAATTCCGGTCCTTGTCGGGGGGACACACTATTACACCCAATCACTTTTATTTCAGGACACATTATCCGATGAGCCGTCATTGGACTTAAGCAATAGCAGTAACGATTTTCCAATCCTTCAGGAGAGCACAGATATCATCCTAGCAAAGCTCAAGGAAGTCGACCCTCTTATGGCTGATCGTTGGCACCCCAATGAAAGACGAAAGATACAGCGCTCTCTAGAAATATACCTCAGGACCGGAAAGCCGGCTTCGCAGATATATGGTGAGCAACGAATGAGACAAGAGCGAAGGCCGAGTATCCCAGATGGAGCAAGAGATGCGAGAGACACAGGAATGCGTTTCCCAACCCTGGTTTTCTGGGTACATGCTAATAAGGATGTATTGTATCCACGGCTTGATTCGCGCATTGGTAAGATGCTTGAAAAGGGTCTCTTGCAAGAAGTTGAAAAGCTCACAAGGTCAAGAAACGAAGAGGGGACTCGTACAGGCATAACCACAGACCAAAGCCGTGGCATTTGGGTGTCCATAGGATATAAAGAGTTTTTGAATTATCAAAGTAAATTGGCCGACAACAAAGTGCATTCCGAAGAACTTGAACGCATCAAATTAGAAAGCATTGAGAGGATGCAAGCCGCAACAAGACAATTTGCGAACCGACAAATCAAGTGGATCAGGATCAAACTTCTCAATGCTTTTGCAAGAGCAGGCCAACGTGGTAATGTCTTTTTGCTTGACGGCACAGACCTTTCAAAATGGGAAGACGACGTGGTGCAGCCTGCGGTGCGCATTACAGATCAGTTCCTCTCTGGACATACACTACAGGATCCTTCCTCGCTTTCTGCAACTGCACTCGAGATGCTTGTACCAAAACGCAGTTATGATCTGGGTCAACGCCCCGATCTCTGGCAAAAGAGAACATGCGATACTTGTGGCATTGTTGCAGTTACGGAGAATGACTGGAGTTTGCATAATAAGAGTCGAGCGCATAGAAGAGCTGTGGGTCTCGAGAAGAAGCAGAAGAATAGTAAACAGGTGGTGGAGCAAAGCCGTGAAGCTTTGCAGGCTGATACGGTTGATGTGCTAGAATCCTACATCCACACCTTCCCTGACAACGAGGCTACGGGATGAATACATTAAATATACGTACATCTAACTGTAGCGGAACAACTACCGTAACAGAACAAAACATAGGTACTTTAACTTTTAAGCAATGTAAATGTCAGCACACATCTTCTTTATTCTGCTACTCACTCGGGCTATATACTCAGAGTATCCCAGTATTACTGCAAGCCTACCAATACGAAAATTACATTCCTATTAATGCCTTCCTGCCTGGTCTTTGAAGGATGTATTTTATTAGCGCAAAATAGACCAATGCACCACATAACCACTATAACGTCTACACTACTATCGCGACCCTTTGCGACCCTTTATATAAGTCTGATAATCCGTTAGTATTGTGAGAAGTCAAATTTCGCCATGAGGCTGAAATCGCGCTCATCTTATGCGGGATCGCCACGCCGCCACCCCGTCCGGTACTTTGATTGAAAGCTATCTAATCAAAACAACCGACTAGCTCTGCTAACACATCTCCGGATGCTCCAGCACCATACTTCAGATAGAATTTACCGCTTACTAATCAAGCACCCTGCATACTCTGCCGTCAAAGACATTTGCGGCGACAAAGCGTTCTAAGTCTCATTCTTAGCCCGTACACGCCTATTTACATCAACATGCAAGTAGATTAGGGCTGATTCTGTATGCTATCCAATAAAAGTCAATGTGCGAATTTCACACGACTATCAAGGCTACACCGAATGCGAGAACTCTAGACGGAACTAGAATATTGAAGGAGACTCGTGTCGAAATGGACAAACTAGACTCGCGCTTTCTCTAGTCTGTCCCTGGATTTTGTGCAGCTCTTACTAGCTTTTGGATCCATCTTCGGATCTTTTTCAACGCAGTTATATCGTGCTCGTGAGCCGAAATCGTGAAGTCTTCGTCAATCCATCCCGGCGTCCCCGCTGTGATAAGGGAGGTTCCAAATGGCTGGTATGAACCGAGATCAATAATGACAGGATTATCGCATTTGTCAACCATGATATTCATTGGTGTGATCTTATTGTGCGCTCGTCCAAGTAAATGAAGGTGGTAGACCGCAGACTTTAACTTGTGCATGCAGTTTTCAATGTCAAAGTTTTTTGCGTCCTTCACTAATCGATGCTGGAGCGTAATTGGAAGGCGGTCTAAAACAAGGCCGACGATACGACTACGTTTAATCAAGCAGCCATGATACCTAACGATGTGCGGATGTGGGTTACGCAGAAGCAGTTCCATTGTTTCAGCTTCATGTAGCATGAGTTTCGGTAGTAGACATGTACCTAGAAAGTCTAGGTGCAGTTTTGGCCTCTTGATGAAGAATCTCTCGTCGATTAGAGTTGAAAATGCAGTGATGCTCGAAGGAGCCTTAGGGTACACATCCTCATCGGGAAGACGCTGCAAGCTTTCTTTGATGTTTTTCTAGTTTAATTCGCACTTTCGAAGGTTTGACTGGCCGAAGTAGGCTATATATTCATCGGTGATATAGCCGAAAGACGAATATAGGAATATTGGATCACTATTCTTATCGTCTTCTTCAGAGAACGCTTCATAGCGGGGGGAAAGGTCTTGAGCCGAGTAGACTGGCAGTTCTTCATTGATCATTTTAAAATTCTTCTGCGTCGGCGTGAGACTGACGGAAAGGGTGAAAAAGAATAGCTTCCACGCAACACCGTAACTCGGTGCATTGCGGAAAATAGTTTCGCCGGATCCGGTACTCTTCGCGGGCAACGTACGTTCTATGCATATTTGGAGAGCTAATACGCCAGCGTCTGGCTGAATCGATCCATGATCACTCACTGTGCCTACTGTCACCAGTGTACAGCATCATAATGACGGCCACATATCTAATGAGACGTGTCTCCTCCAACGCACACCAAACACACGCGCCCGTTACTCGATACGAATAACATACTGCAAGCGAATTGCAATGAAATGCTCTCGGTGCGCCTGCTAGTACGCATACATGCTCTGTGGAACTGATGCCTTTTTTCTTCGTATCATTGGTCAACACGAGTGCGTTCTCATGACAGCGATACGGAGACTTCTTTCAGGCATGACGTGTTAGCATGACAGTGCACATAATAACAGGTGAAGGCAATACGAGCTCGGATAGAATAATGGCGGCCAGGCATAGGCATGACGGTCATTTGTAACAAGCGTAGCGGGAAGGACGCTGAAGGGTTGTTACATGCGCGTGTGACAAGTCCCCAAATAACTATATATTGCCCCGACCCATAGCATCCGAGTAGTCCCCTATACCTTCCGCTATTACCACATTTGTGCCACTGGTGCTCTTCAAGGTTCTGCTGCAATCGCCTTTGGCGTAGCACCCGTACGCTTCTTGCCAGGCTTCCCTTTGTCTACGGTGACTTCGTCAATGTCTAGAGCACTCTTTGGCTTGCCTTTGGCTTCTATGGCAGCCTCCTTCTCAGCACGATCCATTCTTGCTGCTTCTAGATCCTCAAACCTCGCCACCCTCCTCACCCTTACCCTTGCTAAGAATACTAGATTTAGTAGTTCGACGAACTTTAGCTTCGTTGTTCATGTTCGATAGAAATTGAATGTAGTCCTAGTCGAGGGCCTATCAAGCAAAGGATATTTGAGCAGCATTGCTGAGCTTCTGTACCAGTCACGATAGGCTGTCTTCAACGGACCAAACACTACGACGTCGCAGGGCTGGAGCTTATGCGAGGTATAAGAGGAAAGGCGGTATAGAAGAATATTATTTTCAAAGCAGAACTCTAGAATCTCAAGGGTCTTATAAATGCCAAAGCCATTAATAATTAGTATGCGTGGTTTGCCGTTAGCCTGTACCTTTGTCTAAGGGTCAAATACTTGTTTCATCAACTACAAGCTATTATAAGAGTTAGCATAACCAGATTCAGAGCGAGTGTAGACTCATCTAGGGGTAGGGTAAGTCGCCCAGTTGTCTCGATGGGTAGAGGCTAGCTATATTATCATTAGTTTCAAGCACTCACCACTTGCAGAGATACATTCAATAGCGGACACCATTGTCCGTTTCACGCCCGCATCTGGTTATCCTTACCCACGAGGAATTTAATAGAGCCTAGCATAGAGAGCATAACGCCTATCTCGTCCATATTATAGACATTTTCTAGCTTAGATAGTCTTTGTATTTCTAATGTTGAGGCCTTTGCCATCAATCGTGGTTCTAGGCACTATTGTGCTCTTACGCTATTCTACCCACACCAACGGCGACTACAGTAGCCTGAACATGTAGGATTGTACAGAAAACAAGACTTGTATGCACTCAGAAATTGTGGCATAAAGTGGGCTTTGTTCAAATCGCCAAATAGCAGCTTCACCCTGCAGCTAGGTATTTCCTATTTGGGATGTGAATAAGCATAAAGCATGTACAGCTTGGCATTTTTAACACTGCTATCAGAGCCCATTTCTGACTCATTAATTTTAAATAAATGCCTACACTTTCTCCCAAACAAATTCTGCCCTCAGGTGTCACCATCGAACGACTGTGTCTTTTATAAGCATTGCCGCCTTTACGATTGCACAACGACTACGGCAATATGCCTTTCAACTACAAAAGAGTTGAAAGCCAAATCGTTGAGCACGTCGATCAAGTTTTTGAACATGAGGAGACTCATGACGAGCGCTACCGTGCATTAAAAAAAGAGAGACTCTACAGCAGAGTCCGATCACTTCGTTGGCCAACAGCTTTCTTTCTCTTATTTGCAGTCCTCGCATGCGAGCTGTCAACACTAAACAAACAGCCAATCTCACTACCTATCGGGGCAGAGCTCAATAAACTCGTGCCTTCCTGTATGTTGTCGGCATTTTTACCAGTGAATGGCACTAACTTGGAAAGTTACACGAGAGCAGAAGATCTTCCGAGCAGATGCGCGATATGCTTCTGACCACAAAACGGAAGCGTCAATAAGTGCGACGAAGGCTTATTGGTTTGGCCTCATGCCTCGTAAGCCAAACTGATCACGCCTAATCTATTCGTTGATATCTGATATGTTTAGGTGGCGAGGGCTTCTTGGACATTCCCGACTACAAATCTTACGTCCTCCCACCACCAATGCATTTCAAAGGATTGCCCGGAATGGAAGTCTACAGTATCGCAGTATATCACGAACTGCACTGTCTGATGCATATTGCCTTCTTCATGGACAAGCTCATCATGAAAATCCGGAATAAAGATTTTACTATGGATGAGGGAGAGATTGGGCATAACGACCACTGCTTCAACTACCTACGTAATGCGGTTATGTGCTGCGGTGATACAACACTAGAAGGCCAAAGTCAGGCGAAAATGTTCGAACATGTGGCTGGCACGGACGGCACCGGTGCGGTGCACGTTTGCCGTAACTTTGATGAAATATTTGCATGGGCGGAGAGAAGGAACATTACGGATGGGAAAGAGACGGCGTAGGGAGGGAAGTTGATTCAGGAAGATTTCAAGAATCATACTTCACTTATGACTCATTAGGATTGTTTATGTTTTATTACCCAGTAGTCATCCACTTCGTATGGCACTAGTTCACTTTCTAATACCGTGGTTTCAATTCCTATTTCATTTTGGGATTCGGACTTAGCATGGCCACCATTTTCGTTTGCACTCCATTTATAAACTCTCGTTGGTAGCTGTGTATACTTGTGGCAATCTCACGAGCACTGAGTTGTTACTGTGGCGCTTTACGAGCTTCTGCAACTTCCAATTATACTTCGCCAAAAGCTTGCTGGCAGTATCGCCTTTGGTTTCATGGCAAAATGAGAAATGCTTTCTGGGTACTTTTTCTTATCAAGAAAGCTAGAGTTAAGCTCACGGACACCTCGAGAGCGTTCTCTCCACAACACTGCGCATATGTAGAATATATCTCGGCAAGTCGTTGAGATGTTGTATTTTCTTGGACTTACCAAAGAGTATTTAAATCAAACATTATGTTGCATCGTTGTCGAGAGATCCTCCTAAGGTTCTTCAAGTCTGCTCCTCAGCCCAAGACAGCGGTTATTCACGGCGAACATCCACGTCCTTCAAACCGGTATCGGACAAATGTCAAAAATACGCCCTATTGTATGTACCTTAGCAGCAGCATTGGACAAATAATCAAAACCCTGCCCTAGTTTCATGTAACTTTTCCAATTAAACAAAACCATAATCTTCTTGACGTTCTCTCTTTGTAAGCAAATGGGGGGCCCCAAAATCCGTATCTGCATGCTTAACGCAGATGCTCCCGTGCCCACTGTTTTCGCCCAAAGAGGCGCTACATATGGCCGCATGTTCCACACCCTCCTAGCGAACGTATCGCCAAATCTCGAGATACAATCGTCGGATTTCAATGTCATGCTTGGTGAATACCCCACGTCACTAGAGGACTTCGACGCCATTATGATCCCTGGCTCGATCCATTCGGCGTATGACGATTTACCGTGGATCCACAGATTGGACGAGTACATCCGCAATGTGTACGAGCATCACCCGCGCATCAAGATTTTTGGAAGCTGCTTTGGGCACCAATTAGTTGCGCAGAGTTTGTTGAAAGAGTATGGCGTCAGGATTGAGGCTGATCCAAAAGGATGGAAAGTCGGTGTGAAGGAAGTTGTCTTGAACGAAAGACTGCTTCGTGAATTTAGGAGGCACCCCGATATAGACTTCCACGGCAATAGGGTTGGTGGGAAGATGCGGCTTCAATTTGTGCACCAGGACCATGTTATCGTTCCTTCGCCTGGATCTCTTCCAGGGTCGTGGATGACACTTGGTAGTACGGAGCACTGTGCAGTTCCGGGGCTATATGAGCCCGGGAGGGTTTTTACGCTCCAAGGTCATTTTGAATATGATCGCTTTGTGAACAGCGAGGTAATTCAATATTGCTTCGGAACATCTTGGGAACTTGAAAAGTTGAATAAAGCTCTTGAGGGGACTGCTGGAGACGACGACTCATTGATGGCTGCTCAAATGATTGTTGAGTTCATGCTGGAGGATAGGACGGAACTCAAGACCAATGGCGGATTGCTAACTCCTCCGATGGAAGTCTAAGGAGGGTCTGAAGCTCCTCCGATTTGTGCAGTGAAGTTTCCAGATTGATGCTGACATCGCAAGTCTCAGTTATTGCTTGATTACAGAAACCTACTATAGCGGAGATTATTTTTGTGCTCGACAGGGTTCTTACATATACCATCAAGAATTGTGAATAGTAGTGCGGTTGGTTGAGACTAAGTCTAGTGGTAGAAGCTCTAAGCTGAAAGAATAAACGACTCAAATATGAAATGCTATTCATCTTGTCTTGATCGTGAATAAAAGCAAGAAATCGGTCCTTCCACCAATAAATCACGGTAAGCGCGTTTCACTCACAAATTTCGTTCACGGGAAAGAATATCCCACCCAAGAAGCCGCCAAACCTCTTCTTTGAACCACTTTTCTACGTTGTCTTCAGGGATATTTGCTACACTACGTAACGACCCCTGACGTATGGTAGCCATTGGCTTGGTAAGGACATCGAGGAATTCGTCGTCAGGATTGGTTCCATACATGCAGGTGACTAGGGTTTGTTGCAGTCGATCCTTTGCGGTCGAGCTGAGGCGACCTTTTGGAGCCGAAGGTAAAGATTTCATACTAAGGGTTCGGCCGAGACGAGCTGAATTCGATTTTGGATTCCTGGTTGTATTGGTTCTTGGCGAATTCATATGATGCGGTGCGAGGCCCATCGCTCTCTCAAGAATGAGTACTAACGCTTTCACCTCAAAGCGAATGCCAGAGATTTCGATCTCTCGTCTAGATCTATCGGCTTCATCCATTGGTTTTATTGGTTCTGTAAGACTCTCATCGATACTTGTGCTACGTTGTCGACCAAATGTGCAGTAGTACAAATGCTTTCCAACGCGTTCGATGAGATGAAAAGCGAACCCATCAAATATTTTCTGATGGGTAGAGTTGTTCTTATCTAGCAAGCCGAGTAAACCAATTAGGAAATGGGCTATCAATTGCGCCGGCATTGACTCTTTAACCACCACTGCAGGCGACTTGGATTTCCCTTTTTTAGGGAGAACGGGTGTTGTTGAAGCTGCGTGAGCTGTTTCTTGGGCGCATGATTCGATTGCAAGAAGTACTGCCTTGAACATGGCGACCAGTTCGCAGATCACAAGGCCTGTTAATCGATCGTCGCCAGATATTTCTGACATTCTGCTAATCCCGACGAGTACTGACATGAAGGCACGCGCAGATACTGTCAAAGCGAGCGCAAAGTCGGATTTGTCTTCCCCCAAAGGCTGTGCTTTTGGAGGAGATCTTCTTTGTTGTGAAAGGCGTTGACAGTTGACGGCAAGAAGGTCGATGACTTTGGCCAGCGCAGACGATACTCGAATGAGGTGGTGGCAAAGTTTCTCTGCGTCTGGTGCTGTCTGCCTGCAGAAAGAATGTGTATCATACAAAGCTTCGATGAGGGCCGCGCCTTCTAGAAAATCATTAGCTAGGGGTTACTACAGTACTATCATTGTTAGAGTCGCTTACCAGTACCTAATCCTTCCAGCAAATCATAGTCGTTTTCAATTCCTTCCTGCGTCTGGGTAATTGATGATTCAGCTGTTGGGCAACATGGCTCTTTTGATCGCTTGGAAGTTCGTGTTGGTGGTGTGTTAACTTTACGCTGGGTTGGGGTAGGTGTTGTTCGTTGCGACAAAGCTTGATTCGACCTTTCTAGTCTTATGTTGATGCTGCGCAGTCGTTGGCATTCGTCCTGAGTTTGCTGACAACGGTTCTGCCAGTAGCTGACGAGATCAAGGTAGTGACCAAGCTCTTCTGTATTATATGCTGGCTGCCCTGGCTTGAAACACTCTTGTAATTGCAGCACATAATCTAATCCATCAGTCAGGCTGCGCTCTGGGACATATGCCATCAAATACTCACCGCGAATTGCGACATCGCGAGGTTTGGACTGAACGATAACAAAGGCAAGGGCGATTTGCGAACAGGACGGGACCATGGGTGAAGCTGAAGCTGGCCCACTTCGCGCCATTACGATTGACTTCCGGTGACTAAGTATAGTCAAGTAAGGGCACGCGAATCAAATGGAGGGTAAAATTGATCAAAGCCAATGCAGATCAAGTGTTGTGGTTGTGCAAGTATGGATGAAAGTTGCCCATAGAGAAGTTGAGAAGCAGGGAAAGAGCGACATGACATCGCAAAATAAACCTCCCATCACATGAAAGGCGGTCAACATGCAACACACATCAAAATTAACTGCGAAGTTGCGATGTGTTGAACAGTATGATACATTCAAATAGTTACACACCTCAACGCATGCGTTCTGTTCGCCGCTTGTAGGGCAGTGGTTCCACCCTTCTCCTCTTGAGCTCTACGCCGATCTGGTCTTTGAGTCCAGCTCGTTCCATGACGCCTGCCATACTTTCGTCCCACTGGGTCCGGAATAATGTCGCTGTTAAAGGACTGAGTTTTTGCTTATCAATAAAGCTTCGCAGGTTGAAATCGTCGCGCTTTGACTTGCTGATTTGGACCACATCCAGTGTCTTCGTTTCCTTCTGCTCCAGAACTATAACAGCGAGACGGTGGTATGGGGAGCCCTTGTGTGCCCATGGAGCGAGCCATGGTAGCGCGATCTTCTTTGCAGACGCATCTGCACACTTGTTGTCCTCCTGTTCAATACGTTGAAGCGGAATGGAAGTTTGAGTAGGTGAGATGAGGATGTTGGATGCAATGAGGTGGCAACGGGAAGTAAAGCTGTCAGTCTCTAATACTGGGACATCAGCATCCACAATGGCGATTGTAACAAGTTTCTCGCCAGGTGTGAACGTCTGAACATTGAGCCGCGGCATCTTCTCACTGATGGATGAGTCCACAAACTCGCCAGGAGCTACCGGCTTTCGTCCAAAGCCAAGATCGATATCTGCTACGATATTTAGTGTCTGTAGTAGGTCAGGCACGACGCTCATTTGTGTTAGACGCTGTTCAAGAACAAGGCGTTTGTACGCTCGCCACTTTTTGTCGGCAAGATGTCGATAAATTGGTTTATTCATATCAGCTGCCCTTCAGTTAGCTCGTTCAAGGCGGCGAGCAAGCAGGCACCGTACCTTGGCCATCCTCGAACTTCTTCTTTACCATGGGGTCATTGATATCGGCCTCGATGACCAATTGGTCCAAGTGTCTGCGCATTCTTTTTAAACGTATACCTTGACTTGAAGGTCCGTTCGTTGCAAGGGTCTGTTGGGTGAGATTTTTGATTCTCACTTGCTGTGTCTGAATCTTGCTGATCTTCTCCTGTCTATCTTCCAACAGAACCTTTCTAGCTTCCTGGAAGCATTGGTAGGGAAGTTGCTCGAAGGGGATTTCGGTAGCCTTTTGCAAGGCAGATCTGCGCAGGACAGCACGGCGACGACGGGACCCGATAGGCTGCAAATGCTCTCTTCGAATTAGACGGCGTTCCTGCTTCTTGTTTTCTACGGTCTGAGGATCCAGGGTCCCCCATTTTTTCATGTACTCTGGAAATGGCTGGGATGGAGCCGGAGGAGTTGGTGTAGTATCGTTTGAAGGAAGAGGAGCTGGCGGGGCTGGAGTGGCAGACTTTGTGGCCAGCTCGTCCTGGGTGGTAGCTGACGAAGAAAAAAGGCGGGTGGAAGTGCCATTGGCGGCGGGAAGCGTGCGCAGACATCGTAGACAGGCACTGAACTGCCGTATCGGCGGTTTTACGGCCATGGCAGCCATAGCAATTGCACGACGACGTGTTTGGTGCGGGTAGAGTCGAGGTGGATGGAAAATGTTAAGGTGTAGCGGTCCGTGCACAGTCATCTTTGGCGTTGGTGCAAACCTCCGAGAGCAAAGTCCGGGAAATTTTGACTTTAAACCTGACGCTGACTGAGCCCTCGACGTCAGGCATGGCTTCCACGAGGATCTCAGCGCCAATGCGGGGCGTCGCATATCAATTGAGCAGATCCTATACAACATCCAGCATCACCACCAGCACCAGTAGCACCCCCAGCTATGTGCCCATCACACCATTCGAGGACCAGACCGTGGTCGCAACCATGCACAGATTCCCCTCCCTCGAACCTCTCCGATTCGAAGCCTACCCCGCAAACCACCTCAACCTCCCCACACGCAGAGACATTCTCCACAGGGCTGTCGTATACGAAGGAGACAAAACTCGTCTGGGTACCGCCTCCACCAAGAACCGGTATGAAGTACGGGGCTCAGCACGAAAAGTGAGGCCACAAAAGGGTTCTGGTAAGGCGCGTTTGGGCGATAAGAACTCGCCTATGCTCAGAGGTGGAGGTGTTGCCTTTGGTCCTCGGCCGCGCGACTTCGCCACGGGACTGCAAAAGAAGGTATACGACCTGGCATGGCGGACTGCTCTCTCCTACCGCTTCCGCAAGGGCGAGCTTATCATTGTGGACAACGCTATGGAAATAGAAAGTCCGTCCACCAAGCTCCTAGAAGATATCTTCACCCACCACAAGAAGATTCTCGGCAAAGGCAGGAGTTTGCTCGTTACCCTGGAAGAGCGACCACTTCTCGAGGATGCCCTGGGCCAGATGGACCGAGGCCAGCAGACACTTACGTGGGAAGAAGTCGACGTGAAGAACCTCCTCGAGCTCTCCCGCGTCATCATCGAGCGCGACGCCCTATACAACATCCTCCTCTCACACCAAGAAGACCTCACACACACAAGCCTGCCCCCACGGCACAAAAGCCTCATCCGCTCCTCCCCACCTTCAGAACTCGAAAACATAACCGGATGGGCCGAATTTCGCGACCTCCAATTAACCCCGCGCAAGGAACAAGACGCAGCGCGCCCCACCGCCTACGAAAACGTAGCATTGAAACAATACCATCTCGCCGCCGCCCTTCCAGAAAACAGCATACAACGCAGCGACCTGACCATCAGCGCCTACAACCTCCTCGCCGAAGCAAAGGAACTCCAATTCGTCCAATTAACAAGCATGTCTTTTGCAGACTACGCCCAACTCGCGCCCGAAGACGCAGTAGAACAATTCCCGTGCATCCTCGCCCTCAAATACCAGCACGAAGTCAAACTTGACGCCGCAACACAGGCCAGCGAGACATCGCGGCTCGAAGGCGACGTTCTCGAACTCGAAGCCCGCGCGCTGGAAATCCAGCAGTTTGAAATACAGTACGATGCCGTGTTGCTCGCTGCGCAGGTGCACGAACACTTTGCTGAAGCGCAGCGCCTATCCGGCGACGAAGAGGGTGCAGATAACCTTAGGGATCTAGCGGGTGGGGAACGGATGATGATTGAGGAATTGGCTACGCAGGTGTTGGAACATCAGTTGGCGTTGGCGACGCTGCGGGTTCGTGTAGAGAAGGCGAGACGCAATTCTGCGGCACGGAAAGAGGCGCAGGGTGAAGTTGATGCGCTTACGGCTCAGTTAGAGGCTAGGAAGGCTGAGCAGGATGCGGGGCAGGAGGCTGTTGATGGCGAGGAGGAGGGTGAGGTGTTAGAGGTACCCGCCGCCGTTGTTGAGGAAGTACCTGCGCCGGCGGCAGAGCAAGTGAAGAAACAAGACAAGTAGATGATGAGTGCGTGGTTTTTTTGGTATCCATGCTTCTGTGTACAATACATGACGCCATAACGCCTAGCTATGCTTGTAAAAGATTCAAGTCATGACTGACCTACAGTCGAGACATTCAGCTTTTCATTTCCATATCTACCTCCCGGCTCACCATCTCATCTGCGTCGCCCTTGAGGTTAAAAACTTGGTTTTTGACTTTGGCAGCTAGCAGGCCCATGTCTTCCTCTCGAGCAATTTTACTACCCGCAGCACCTAAATTGGCCAGCTGATCCTTTTCGTTTCCGCCACCTTGCGACATGCTCTTGTAGCGTCTGCTACTTGTTGTTTCCTGTTGTATCTTTCTTGCCAGATCGCTAATCTGCTTGGTTCCGTAGTCACGATTAGAGATGAGGGGTGACGAGGAGAGCGTCTGCACCCAGTACTTGTTCCACAGGGCTTCCAGGATGTTGGCATCGAGCGAAGACTTGTAGTGGGACACCTGGAGGGGATAGTAGTGTGCGGCATGTGCACCAAAGTCTTCAATCTTGCCGAGGGGAATCGTTTGGAAGCCATCGCTATCAACGCCACCATGCCTTCCTGCGCCTGGTGACGCTTTCTCCTTCTCTTCAATGTACTGCTGTGGGAATGTGCGGAAGGCACCGATCTCCACCTTGCCAGCTGAGACGGTGCGGTCGGGATCGATGACAATGGCGCAGAAGGGGTCTTGGAACTGCTGTTGTGTCTTTTGGGTGTTGACGTCGATGCCTGATAGCCAACAGCCGTAGCCTGGATGCGAGTGGTACCATCCAACAGCGTTGTCACATTGGCCTTGCTCTCGTGCCCGCTGCAGGAACTCAACCATGTACTCGTTTGCTTCGTCCTGGGCATTCACTCGCGTCTCCGTGCCTTCAACAGGAAGTCTGAATGCGTCGGTGACGACAAACGTGTGTGCCTCGATCTTGCCGAGCATCAGGCCCATGACTTCGAGTGAGCCTCCGGAGCGAGCGTGCATGACCATCTTGAGAAGGGCAACGGCTGAGATGCGGACAGAAGTAAAGTAGTGGGGATCAGTGCGCCATGGGTGGGCTTCATTGATAGACTTCTGCGCAGAGGCCGAGTATGAGTAGAGGGCATCCTTGGTGGCATCCACGAGCTTGACCGAGTTCTCGAGCTCTGCGTCTTGTATCAGTATGGGTTTACAAAGGCTTATTCTCCATATACACACCCCAAGTTTTGAGTGCGGTCGCCATGGTAAAACACGTGCAAGTTGCAAGTTGCAAGTTACAAGTTGGGGTGGGTATGTTTGGTCGTTGGTGGGGAGCTGCTGTTGACCCCGCCAAGAGTTGCAGGCATCCGTCTACCAGACACATCACATAATTACAAGGCGTCCAGTAGATAGAATAAATCGGATATCAGTTATTGAATTCTAGCAGACATGAAATAGCTACTGATCCTCCCAGCCCATTCTATCATTCATCTTCTTTGCTTCCTCCTCCATCTTCTGCACCCACCGTTTCGTCAACTCGTCATTCTCCCTCTTCAACTTCGCCTTGTCTTGCTCTGCCATATTGAGCTGTAGGGTTAGTGCCACCATTTCATCCTGTATGTCTTCGACAAACTTTCCTTTGCCTCTCAGTTCGTCCACACGATCCTTGCCTCGTCGCTCCAGGCTCGCCTTGGCCTTTTCAAGTTGCTCTATGCGCTGCCTGTGCTGACTGTCTACGATCTTAAGAGCAGAAAGCTCAGTGTTGACGGTGCTGAGTTTGGTTTCTAGCTCGCTACGGGTTTTTTGCGTCATGGCGAGCTCAGTGCGCATCTGCGCAAGCGAGTCTGGAGTGGATGCATCTCCTGGTTCGTCTTGTGCCTTGCTTCCTACTGTGCCTGCGGTTCGGTCGGCGAGTCTTGTGTCTAGAGACCGTCAGATGCCAACCAGCCTTTGACACGCCCAATAACTTACAAGCTTGGATATACTCTGAGTGCCGCTTTTCTCGCAGGTCACGCACCTCGATTGCAGAGAGGTAGTCCCCCAGCGCATTACTCATGGCGACAGGTGGAGCAGTGATGCGTATCATCATGTAATGATATCTGCTCGCTTCCGCGGCGAGCTTCAAACGTGATTGGCCGGTAGTTACACCACTAGCCCATCACGTGTCTTCAGGAAAAGCTATTGCTTCATCCAAGACTCACCCTCTCCAACCTCCAAACAATATCGTAACAATGTCTTCTCTTCACTTTTCCAGCACCACTCGCGCCCTCTACCGAGTCTTCGTAGCTCCCAATCTACGCACCAAAACCTCCATCCCACTCCTCTACGCTCCAGCATTCGCACCGCCTTCATCGCACCCATACCAACCACCACGTCCTTACCCCCACACCAGCATCCGCACCAAGACATACACAGTAGACAAGCAGCGCCATGCCATAACCGACCACTACGTCCTAAACAACGCCATAGAATCCGCCCGCATCAACTTCGTTGACGAACATGGTAAATACAATCCCAACGTAGCCATTGAAGATGCTCTCTCAGTCGTAAACAAAACTACGCACTACCTCGTCCAAATGACGCCCGTCAAAGTCGACGATTTCGGTACGCCGGACCCCGACAGTTTGCCGACGTGCCGCATCGTTTCCAAAATGGCGCTCCGCGAACAACACGAACGAAAGCTGGAGACGCTACGACGGCAAGCAAAAGGTCTATCAGCGGGGCCGGCGCCCAAGAATTTGGAACTCAATTGGGCGATTGCGAGCGGGGATTTGAAGCACAGACTACTAAAATTGAAGGAGTTTTTGCAGGACGGGAAGAAAGTGGAAGTTATGTTGGCACCGAAGAAAAAAGGGAGGAAAGCGACGGAGCAGGAGGCGGAGGGGGTGATGAAGGCCGTGCGAGATGCTGTGGCTGAGTGTACGGGCGCGAGAGAGGTTAAGAGCACGGGCGATGTGGGAAGTGTGATGGAGGTAGTGTTTGAAGGGAAGAAGAAGAATGAGAAGGGCACGGGGGAAACGACGGATGGTGAAGCTTGACAAATCGAAGCTCAATTAACCTAGTATTAATTCTACACGTTCATGCCTAATCTCGCCAACGTCTCCTTTCGGCCTAAAATCAACATGATGTCGTACAACCTCATACCCTGCTCCTGCCCAGTGATGGTCTTTCGCAGATAATGATAAACATCTTTGCTCCCAGCCTTGCCCTCGGGTCGTTCGTCAATGATATCACGAACCTTCTGATACAGGGCGTCCTTCGTCCATTCATCTTCCGGGATATCCATGAGCTTCTGTGATCTCATTGGGATGTCCGACGACGTTGTCATTGGTGGCGCTTCATGAAATGGGCGGATAGGTGTGAAGAAGAAGCTATTCCGGTATAAGAATTCGTTCGCGTTGGTGTAGTTGTCTGCGTCGACTTGTATGATACGGGAAATGTATTCGTCCGGCGAAGGAGTGCCGACGACTTGTCTCCAGTCTTTGTATTGTGATCCTGGTGACATGAGGAGGCGGGCCACACTGTCAACCATTTCCTGTAGTTTTTGGCCGCCAGCTTGGGCACGAAGGGTGGCGTGTTTGCGTTGCAGGAAGTGCAATTTGCCAAAGGTGACTGTGGTGTTGCCTTTGGTGAACTTGAGGGTGAAGTTCTTGATCAAGGCCTGCAAGTCCATGATGTCGCTTTTTTCCTTGTGACTCCATCCTAGGAGAGCGGCGAAATTTGTCAGGGTCTCTGGGAAGATTTCCATGTCTTTGAAAGCAGTGATATCTGTGTCAAAGTTTCTCTTTGAAAGTTTGTTCCCGTGCTCATCGACTAGAAGTCCTACGTGCGCAAATTGTGGGGGTTCCCAGCCAAAGGCTGCATACATGGCGATGTGCTTGGGTGTGCTGGGCATCCACTCGAGGCCACGAATGACGTGAGTGATTTCCATGAGGTGGTCATCGACGACATTGGCGAGATGATATGTGGGCAAGCCGTCGCTTTTGAGTAAGATGGGGTCTTCAAACGAGGACTCGGTGACGTGGGCGCGTTTTTTGAGGGGCTTGAAGGATCCGTAGACGAGGTCTTTGTAGGTGGGATACTGGTCGGGTACCAGCAAACGGATGGTATGAGATTCGCCTTTGTGAGCTCTATCGTCGCTTTCCTCCTTTGGTATGCTGGCACAGGTGCGGTCGTAGTCTGTGGCCAATCCAAGCTGGTGTCGGTGTTCTGCGAGAGCATTTAAGCGTTCTGTGGAGCAGAAACAGCGATATGCATGGCCAGAGTCGAGCAGGCGGTGGGCATGCTTCTTATAAATTGCGCTTCTCTCAGACTGTTTGTATGGGCCATATGGCCCTCCAACCTGAGGCCCTTCATCCCAATGCAGCTCAGCCCATTGCAAGTCTTGGAAGAGGCGTTGTTCGGCCCCGGGAATTGTGCGCTTCTGGTCTGTGTCTTCTATTCGAAGGAGAAACTGGCCGCCGGTATTCTTGGCGAGGAGGTAGTTGAATAGGGCGGTGCGTAAGGAGCCGAGGTGGAGGTAGCCTGTGGGTGAGGGTGCAAAGCGAGTGCGAGCTGGTGTGTTGGAATTGGAGGAGATGGAGCGCCGTGAAGCACGTGAGAGCCTGAGAAGGCAAGAGCGACAGGTATATGCAGGCAATTGGGGTCGTAGAAGCAGTGAGTAGGACATGATAGGCTAGATAGTGAGTTTGATATTGCTCGATTATGTTTGGGTGAGGGTAGGTAATGAAGATTTGTACGGCGGGCCACTCAGACCACTTTCCACTTTTTACTTTCCGCTCTACGGCATCTCGGGGTTTTTGATATCAGATTTGCCCGCCCAAAGTTGCCTATCCAGCCTACAGCGCCTACCCAGGCGTAATCTTTTCACATCCACACAGTTTGATATCGTCACAACACACAAGGCAATAGTACGACATCCCCCCGTGCATATACCAAAACTATGCTGACTCGACGCTGCAGTGAACGATATCGAAGAAGTAGATCTCTATGGTAAGTTTGTAGCGTGTATTTTGCTATCTTTAAATTCTGCGTTCGCTTTTATGCTCTATTCTAACAACACCAGAGGTCCTGGGTATTACCAGCAGCGCAAGCAAAGCCGAGATCAAAAAGGCCTACCACAAGGCTGCATTAGCACACCATCCGGATAAGGTCGCCGAAGATGAACGCTCAGAAGCTGAGGTTCGCTTCAAGG
The DNA here is from genome assembly GCA_021365335.1 of Phaeosphaeriaceae sp. PMI808. Lineage (NCBI taxonomy): Eukaryota > Fungi > Ascomycota > Dothideomycetes > Pleosporales > Phaeosphaeriaceae > Phaeosphaeriaceae sp. PMI808. Next base: position 288,093 of record JAJTIZ010000032.1, on the reverse strand, counting down.
CCGCCAAACAAGCCTACGAAATCCTGAATGACGACGACAAAAGGCAACTCTACGATACACATGGCATGTCTGCCTTCGACCCCTCCAACGGCATGGGTGGCGGCGGCGGCCCTGACATGGACGACATTTTTGCTCAGATGTTTGGCGGCATGGGAGGCTTCAGTGGCATGCCTGGCATGGGTGGTATGCCAGGTATGGGCGGTATGCCCGGCGGCCGAAATGTACCACGGAAAGGCCGATCTGTTGAACAAGAGTACGAAGTTAGCCTAGAAGAGTTATATAAGGGAAAAACGACGAAATTTTCAAACACCAAAAACATCGTCTGCTCCATTTGCAAGGGTAGTGGCGGCAAGCAGGGCGCCAAGAGCCATGCATGTGGGGTTTGTAACGGTCGAGGTACGTGCCCACCTAACCTCTGCCCTTATCTTGTCACATATATGCTGAAGACCTGCAGGAGCAAAAGCAGTCCTCCGCCAAGTTGGCCCGGGTCTTGTCACTCAAGAAACCGTGCCCTGTGGTAACTGCCAGGGGTCCGGACAAGTCATCCCGGAAAAACAACGATGTAAGAAGTGCAAAGGCAACAAGGTCATCGAGTCCAAAAACGTCCTCGAACTGTACATCCCGCGCGGCGCTCGTGAAGGCGAACGCATAATACTTGCCGGCGAAGCCGACCAATTACCAGATCAAGAGCCTGGCGACATTGTCTTTACGCTCAAGGAGACCGAGCATGACGTGTTTGAGCGCGCAGGTGCAGATCTACGAGCTGAGTTGAGCATTACTTTAGTCGAGGCGTTGACCGGCTTCAACCGCGTTGTCCTTACCCATCTCGATGGACGAGGAATCCAGCTCAATGTCCAACAACCTAACGGCAAAGTCTTACGGCCCGGACAGGTTCTCAAAATCAATGGCGAAGGCATGCCAATGAAGCGAAGCGATGCCAAGGGCGACCTCTACCTGGTCGTCGATATCGACTTCCCAGAAGATGGCTGGCTCAAGGACGACGCCGCCTTACAAAAGGTGAAGGACGCATTACCTGCACCCGAGCCCAAAGACGAAAAACATGATGAGGTCGAAGAAGGTGAAATCGAGTGGGATGCAGATATGGAAGAGTTCGGCGCAGGCAGCGGTGATCCGCGCGCCGGTGCTGGCGATTGGGAGGACGAGGAGGGAGGAGAGGGCGGACCACAATGCGCAACACAATAGATGAATAAGAGACGACTGACGATATGCATGGCTCGGCGTTGGAGGAGGCAGTCTTTACCTGCCCCTTATATCAGGCTCAGAGCGAGGATATACGGCAATTAAAATAGGGATCTTCGTTAACAGTGCGTGGATTAGGCTTTTCTATCCTACGCTCTCTTTCTACATTCTAAGTCATCAATTGCGTGACAATTGAAACATGCTAAATACTGGCCCAGTGATATCATCTAACAATCCTGTTGATAAATTTAACACCTTCCTTGCGTTGATTATCAACTTCTACATAGCTTTTATCTGCCCGGAACACAAAATTAGATGGTCTTTCGTGGTACGGCGGCCATTTCGGAATCTCTGGGACTATGCTAATTGTTAGAACATCGGCACAACTCTCCTCAGCCAGTGCAAGCTTACCACCATGACCATTTGGATCTAGGTCGTACGCAAACGAGGTCCACATCCTCATGACACGTCTCGATAGTTCAACATTTGCTGAACTGTTGCCCAAAGGCGTGATACGCTGTTCCGTGTTGCCAAATACGAAAGGAATCTACACACGTTCAGTTCCAAATTCGCAACAAAAGTAGCCAGCTATATAGCTCTCACCTCCGAAAAGTGGTTTATCCCAATCGTACTCGGCGTATTATTGAACTTGGGCGCATCCCACCGATACGAGTAAACATGATTCGAAAACTGACTCATCCTCTCAGCAAGAAGCCTCCGTGGCGCAAACATTGTTATATCCGTTGCAATGCTCTGGTACCGCTTCCACTGCAGTCCATTTTCAGGCCATGTCCTATTTCCCCAACCATACGGCATACCTAAACTAGGATTGTTAGGATAAATCTTCAACAGGCTCTTCGCGTCTTCGACACCGATGTTCCAGCGTTTAGACGTAATTAGTTGTTGGATAGCCTGTTCGTCGGTGTTCACGCCTGACACGCCGAATCCCTCGTCTGTGTTTGTTCCGAGGATGATTGGGATCTTTGCAAACTTTCCTTGGGCTAGGCTTTGCTGGCCGTATCTTGGGATGAAGCTGCCATCGATTACATGGAACCACTCCAGGCCTTGGTAACCGTATGGGGCAATGCTTTCGTATGATACGTTGCGTAGGCACTGTAAGGTGTTGGTCACATTGGAACATCCAACTGTTCCCGCCAAGCTGTCGTACATGCGTTGGTACCTATAGTCATTTAGTGTGAGCTTGTACTATACAAGAAACAAAATTCACTTCACTTACCAGTCCGTGCCATTGAGTGGTGGCCCAATTGAACTGCCGCTCTCCATAATAGCAGCGCGAAACAGGCCCTCGTTGTTGCCGTCATAGGCGTTGATGTGGTCGCCGACTGAATACGCCCCAGCAGATTCGCCCCACAGGGTCACTTTGGTAGGATCACCTCCGAAAGAATTAATATTCTTGCTGATCCATTTGAGAGCGGTACGTTGATCCCTCAGACCAAGATTTTGGTTACCTGATTCGGCTATTTCCTTGCTGTAGAGAAAGCCAAATGCCGCCATGCGATAGTTGATGGAGATACCAATTACAGGCTTGTTATTAAGAACAGACTGCTGAACAATGTAGCTCATGTTATACCTTGATTTCGTCAGAGCCAAAATGCGAAATTTGAGGCACCGATTACGGACTCACCGTGGATCACTAGTTGCACCTTGTTGCCATCCACCCTAAAAGTCTTGATAAGCTCTATGATCCATTTCAATTTTATGGGGGGTCTTACTCCATAGATCCATACAAGTACAGGTAAATCAGTTCTGTTTGTCATGGGTCGAACAATGTTCAAGTGCAAACAATCTTCGCCCAACTTGGTCCACCCTTTCCCGACCAGAGTGTTTGTATCCGACCCATATCCGTGACAATCAAGGCCATATTGTGTGGCATTGTAAAGCTCGGAGGGTGTGTCCTTGACCAATTCAGACGGTGCAAAGCGCAAAGGTTTGGGTGCATACTTAATGCCTAGAAAGAGATCTTGGTTAAACTCGGAGAGATGACGGCCTTGGAATATGCTAGTCTTAGAATGTACAATCGGAGCATATCCGAACGCCTGCTGGACAATGCAAGTGCAAAACAAATTGAAAAAAAAGTTTCTCATTTTTCTATAGTTGATACATGAATTCTTGAACATTGCGCTTTGAGTGCCTAGTTATGTGTACGCGGACTTATAACTCACGGAGATTTGTCCGTAGTAAATCCGTAGTGCTTATCTAGGGCTTCAAAATTGCACCAATAAAGAGACGGTTCACAAACTGCATTACGACAACTTATTACAATACTAAGTCCTGTTTGAATAGACTTTCTCAATATTTGATGAGTCGACGGATAGCTCGACTGGGGTGAGTCTCTTACTGATTGGAAAGCTCATCATAGATCGAAATATTTGAGAAACCTTCTCTCTTTAACGCTAAAACTGGGCCTTCACAATAGAGGGCATAGTATTAAAAGCTAGTTAAGTTTGTAATAGGCTAGAGCACGCTAGCACTCGGCTGGAAACCTCGTGCACCTCCACATAGGTAATACTCCAGCACATGCGCTAGGAGGGGCTCTACCCCACACTCACCTTATAAAGGATCTCCAAGCAAGGAAACCTTCTAGGTGAGGAAACCTTCCAAGGCGCGGAAAGTTCCCGGAAAGAGGAAACTTCCGGACATGGAAATGTTCCAGGATGCAGAAAGTTTCTAGAAAAGGAAGTATATAGAGGAAAGGAATCTCTAGGCTTATATACTATTAGTTTCACCTGTTCTCAACTTGCAATTGCCCTCAGCGGCCTCGCCCCTTAAAACCAAAGACGACCCCACTCTCCGTAACATCAATACCAAACAACTTCAAGAGACTGTACACTTTATGAACTTTTTACTACACTAATACAATTATTGTTGCCAGAGTGGAATATAGCTACTGGGAATATCTGCCCTAGGGCTAGTTACCTGCAATAGACGCCGATTTGTAGCAAGATTAAAGTATTTCATGAAAGCTTTATATCTGACTTGAATCCGTGAAGGGACACATCGCATCTAATACATCACCTAGCCAAGTACAAATATCGCACTCTAACAGCACTATTGATTAGCAACTCTTCCTTTGATCAACCTCTGTTTTCAATTTATATCAAAGTATTGGTAGTGGTTAGGCAAGCCATATTAGAGGAAGGTAACAGACTACTTGAGGTATGCCATCAAGTCATGGTTAACGTCTTCCATGGCCGCAAACGTTTCTAGTGAGATGACTGGATGAGCCGCCATAGAGATAGAATATTCACTGAACAGATGCGCTGTTCAATCAAAGAGAAAATTTGCCATGATCAGCGCTCGCTTGTTCCAAGTGAGCCAAATTATATGGGCTATGCAGGAACAACCTCCAAATAGGTAATGAAAGCAATTGTCTAATAGGGAGATATAACCTTGGCTGGCTATACATCACTCCACATCATTATCTTTTTATTGAATTTGTAGGTCTGTTCATATGTCGTGCACTCTTTTCTGTCCCCAGAGTTATGCCAGTGAGGCGGTGGGCAGTTGCAGGCATGTAACCTCGTGTTCGCGGTCTCAAAGCTTATTTTGGCCTCTCCGCACTGGTTGGTGCGACAAGCTACTCAAGGATCTACATGCCCGCCTCCTTTCTTGTACATTCCTTGGTGCCAATAATTGTCTCTACCCTTTTTGGCTGTCGGGTATATCTGTGCGCAATATTGGCATCTCGGCTTGCACGGATATTAGATTTTGACAAATCAATCAGGTAGATGAAATGCAGCTTTTAGGTGTAGGTAAGGGCATAGGCAGTAGGTTTGTTTAAAGTAATTGGATGACTAGGTATTGTTTGTGAGCGAAAGCAGAGACGAGTTCATGCCAATTTGCTACTGAGAACCAACTGCCTTTGGACTCAGAACTTAATCATCGCACAAAAATAGATAACAGCGAACAGTTGAGTCCGCATAGCAAGCAGAAACGCTCAAATCACCGAGCATACCGATATGTACATTCACGTACCAAACCTACTATCGTTTCTCCATTAAAATACCCATGTTTTAACCTGACAAGTGAATGCGTTTTTAGGAACAATGACCTAGGTCGGAATTGCCACTACTATACGTCACTATATGTGCTCGGCTCCATTATCACGAGGATTTGATCGACTCAAGGTTACGGTAGCATCTGTCTTTTTGTTTCTATGAGTATATAACTTCATCGCTCCCGCCGCTCAAATTTATCACCATCATCCGTCCATCATCGCAACTTCCATCCCTCGGCATATCCCACCACTTCTCAATCCCCAAACTACCACTACCATCATCATGCGTTTCTCTGCAACCACCCTCCTCGCTCTCACAGCCAGCGCCTCTGCTGCTGTTCTTCCCCGCTCCCAGTATGGGTCCTGGGACGTGGTCCTCGAAGAGAAGTCAAGCGGGGAACAGTACATGGACGCAACCTTCACATCTGATGCGTACCCCAATGGCCTGAGGAGCGCCTGCATCAGCAATCCTACCGCAACACCAGCGTACTTCAGGTGTAACCGCGCGGCTATTACCTACTCATACGATGGCACCAGTAAGTCCGACTCGATTCCTTTTTTTAAAGGGACTACATGCGCATAAGGAAGATAAGCTAACCATGTGAACAGCCCTCAAAATGCAGCAAAGTATTGAACTGCCAAACACCCAGACTGTCTTCGGAGAGGTCGCATTGGAGTTGACGCCCTCCCCATACGAGGACCTTGACATGAAGCAGGGCAGGGTCACCGTCCCGGTCAACAAGGCTATTGCCTAGGCAATGGATGATGTAACAGACAAAAGGCCAACAACTGGTAACAGTGTATACTCTGTGTAATGATGGAATATATCAACAAATAAAGCTAGTTTATAATATCAGAGTGAGGGTGTATCGCTCCATTCTACCTACCATTTATATTCGCCTAAAGTTGCCCCGTTTAAGCATAGCGTTCACTATATCTAATTAGGTCTAGTCCACCACACCGCCCTCCCCAAAGTACATCTCCAAAGTCACAACTTATCCTCATGCTTCCCTTAGCTGGCTCTTTACCTCCTCTGCTTTTCATCGGAAAACCATGACCACATGCTAAGGATATCTTATGTGAAGTCTGCCTTACAGTGGGAGATAAATTGGTGACGCTAAGCAGGTAAGATTCCAAGGTTCTAGGGTGTCAGGGCTTCTCACAGCTGAACGCCACGTTGAACCTCATTGGTCGACCCACACAATGAATACATTAAGGCTCTAAAGCTGAGCATCAGCAGGCGGGGTCTGCATGATGACGAACCCTGGATTCAAGATACTTTATAATGTTGAGATTCCAACATTCCTGCCCCAAGTGCAAAGTATTCACTAAAATTGTCTCTCCTTACACAATGTTTCGCTCAGTTTTTCTGGGTCTCGCAATCGCATTGACCGCAGATGCACAGACCCTCCTCGCTGCCATATCCAAAGTCCCTACCCTCTCGAATTTCACAGCATTCTATCGTGACAATGCGCTCTTCGCCAACGCACTGCTAGGAAACACTTCCAATTATCCAATTACTTTCCTAGCGCCAAACGACCAGGCATTTGCCAGTTACCAAGCACAAAATGGAGCATCTCTTAGTAGCCTTTCTCCGGCCACTCTTTTGGCAATCATGCAGTACCATACTCTGGTGTCGAGCCTGAGTAAAGACAACCTAAGCAGTGAGAGTGCAGGGGCAGGTTTCACCGTGCCAAGTATGCTCAGCACGCAAAACAACAATCGAAGCGTGGGTATCAGCATGGCGGCAAGGTTTGGCGGTCCTCAGCGGGCAAATGGACAAGTTGTCTTTATTCGGAGCACTGGAATGGGCTCGAGTCGCTTTCTGCTTAGTAGGCAAAACGGAAAGCCACAGAATTCGATCCGCTCCGGTTTATCTTCCGATCTCAACTTGCAAGCTCTTGACGGCGACCAGGGTGTGTGGGATGGGGGCCGTTTCCACATTGTCGATGGTCTACTTACGCCTCCGCAACTCTGCACTCGGACGATTCGTAATGCAAACCTCACGTTCTTAGATAATGCTTTGAACCGATCTGAGCTTTGGCCTACGCTTGACGGAAGTAAGAATGTCACGTGCCTTGGGCCGAATAATCAAGCGTGGATTAAGGCGGGAAATCCTGACAGTACGCTCAATACGACTGTCCTTTCGGATGCGATCAAGTTCCATACTTTGCCTGAGGTGGCATATAGCGACTACCTGTATAACGGACAGGAGTTCAAAACTCTACAGAACAGCACGGTAAGGGTGCGTGTGGAGGGAACTGGCGCGAACAAGAACATCTGGTTTAACAATGCTAAAATCGTCGATGCAAATGTGCTGTAAGTTTGACAAAAAACTTTTCATTTTCACATTGGAAAGGTTACGAAAGTAGTATGTTGGTTCTGACATGTTGCATAGGACACACAATGGATTGGTACATGTTCTAGATGCAATCATGATACCTTTGGAACAAATGAATTCTGGGACTCCGACTCCAAATTCGACGCCGTCACCAACTAAGTCAGGTTCAGCCAGCAATAGCACAGCGAGGGCCGGGTCTGCTTTGGAGTCGAGAAGAAAAGAAAATGGGTGGGTGTTGTGGGTTGCAATTTGTGCTCTAATAATGGTCTGAGGTGGGCTCTGAGAACTATGTACATGGTGATTTGCACATACCGAAGTGTTGCAAGCTCGACCATGTGGTAGTTTGTTTTCTGTTGTACTGCCGAAAACGTAACAATGCCTGTCATTTTATGTATGCCATGCTCAAGTTAGTAACTGTCACTACCCATGTTTTCGCTACGGGGCTCTGTTTAGTAATGGAGGTTAGCATTTAATATGAAGCTGTTTTTATTCTGTTATGGACCTGACCCGTCACTGGAATTGAGAAACTACTCAATAGCTTTCTATAGCATATGCACCAACATTAGGAATTTACACCATTCTGACCCTGTTGTTCTTCTTAAAACTTGAATAACCTGAACATCAAGTGACTGTAACATTGATTCATTTTCAATCTCACTAAACATGAAAATACAATCTTCATTTCTTTTTCCAGAAAATATGATTGGCTAATGAAACTCGAATCTATGACGTTGAGCAGAGCTGTTGAACACCTCTACAGGCCGCTGTAGAATATCCTACACTATACAACCTACACTATCCTTTCAACACGCATCGCCTTCAAATATTAAGTTTAATCCGTAGACTATAATTGTGTGCAATTTCACAATATCCAACGCAGCCACATCCTAACCCCCACCAGCCCCCGTCCCAAAACAGCATGGTGTCCCATCTCCACAACTAACCATCTCACCAACCCCAATCCGACCACCATCCAACACCACCACCACCAAAAGCCCACCCCCCCCCCAAAAAAAAATGTCACCTGACAACAACGACGACGACGATGCAATAGAAGAACACTCCCAATCACACACTCGCTACAAAAACGAAGACACAACTTTGACAACTCCCCGCGAACTAACAGGCTGGTACGCCTACCCAATCGCAGCAGAAGTCTTTGCCGTAGTAGCCGTAGGTCCGTCGCACACACCCCCAACCACTTATCCTTCATCCCCAAGTCTCACACAACATCCAGGCGCATTCCTCCCGGTCATCCTCGAGCAATTAGCGCGCGAAAACGGGGTGTTGTTTTCAGATGCAAGTACGCCGTGTGTCCACGTTGATCATGATGTCGACGACGGAAGGCTGCGGATGCGCGAGGCAGCGCAACAGCAGCAGTGCGTTGTGAGGTTGCTGGGGATGAGGATGTCGACGAGTAGTTTTGCCATGTATTCGTTTGCGGGGGCGGTGCTGGTGCAAGCTATTACGCTCGTGTGTTTTAGTTCCTTTGCAGATTATGGTAAGTCTCTTTGTTGTTGTATTTCTTTTGCTTCTTCGTGCACGATCTGCGGAAGTAGGTAAATGGTTGTGGGGGGGGGGTTGTTAAATCCATTGATGCGTTTTCCAAATGCTTACAACTTTTCCCAAGGCCCGTATCGCAAAAAAATGCTCATAGCATTCGCATACCTAGGCGCCCTTTCTAGCGCGTTGTTCATCTTCATAACACCAAAGATATACTACCTAGCCCCCATCCTCGTAATCATAGGCGTTACAAGTCTCGGCTGCTCCTTCGTCCTGTTAAATGCTTTTCTGCCTTTACTCGTCGCCAACTCTTCCTCCAGCACCTCAACATCCCATTCCTCCTCAGACTACGAACTCGAACTTCTCAACCCAACCCCCGCAGACGCTCAACCCATGCACCACGCCTCCTCAGCCTTCCACCGCGATCTTGCGCACTCCGCGCAGATTTCAAGCAGAGGCGTTGGATACGGGTATATATCCGCCGTACTCGTGCAGGTCCTGAGTATCCTCATTCTCTGGCTCTTTAGCAAAACGCGCATACAGAAACAACATCCCAGCCTGCCCATCCGCGTTATCCTCCTCTTGGTTGGAACGTGGTGGGCACTCCTCACTATCCCAACGGCGCTCTGGCTTCGGGCGCGACCTAGTCCGCCGCTGCCAACGCGGAGTACCCGTTCTTCTACGCCGTCGAAACTGCGCACATTCGTATTCTACACGTCTTTTTCGCTGCGCTCGTTCTGGCACACGCTCATTCGCGCAATTAGTCTTCGGCAAACGGTGATTTTTCTCGTGGCGTGGTTTCTCCTTTCTGATGCTGTAGCGACCATCTCGGGAACAGCAGTTCTGTTCGCGCGGACAGAATTACACATGGGCACTATTGCCATTGCGCTTCTTTCGATAACGTCTATTGGCTCTGGCGTAGCCGGTGCATTTGCTTGGCCGCGCGTTCAGAAGTACTTCGGCCTGGAGCCAAAGTCTGTGCTATTATGCTGTATAGCAGGTATGGAGATTATTCCCTTGTACGGGCTTCTTGGGTTTCTGCCGGTTTTCAAGAAGCTGGGGTTCATCGGTCTTCAGCAACCTTGGGAAATTTATCCGATTGCCGTAATTCATGGAGTAGTTATGGGTGGCATTTCTTCGTATGCTCGTTCGATTTATGCTCCGTTAATTCCTGAAGGTAGGGAGGCGGCGTTCTTTGCACTGTATGCGGTGACAGATAAAGGGAGCAGTGCAGTTGGGCCTGCGCTGGTAGGTTGGATTGTTGATCACATGGGAAGTATAAGGCCGGCCTTCATGTTTCTCGCGGTATTAGTTGTGTTACCTGCACCGTTGCTTTGGTGGCTCGATGTTGAGCAGGGGAGAGAGGACGCAAGGGCTATGGCAGAAGGGGATGGAAAGGCAGGAGGAGCATATGAAAGGATTGGTGAAGAATAAGTGAATGAACTGGCTCTCTAGGTAGACATATACCGGTATAGATATGACATTACGATTGACGATGGATTGGTATCTGTCCTTGGTATAGTGAATATGATGCGCCTGAGAATGCAGAAAATGTGTTCAACGCCGGCTGGTGCAATTATGATGGTGGCTTCAGGCTCTCTCCTGGATCCTTGGCCGCTTGCTGTCTCTGTCCCCATCCTCGGCAAGCCGCTTTCTCTCGCCCAATGGTTTTGCATTTGCTCCTGTAGCACCCTCGCGGTCTGCATCGCGATTCTGGTACGAATCAGGCCTGAATCGCTCGTCAACACCATAGTCGTTCTTCTCTCTTCGTGGCCGGTCGTTGCCGTAGTCTCCCCATTTGCCTGTATCTTCCGACTTCATGTCCTTGTATCGTGTTCTGCCCTTCTTGCCGAGTTTTGTCATATCGCGTATTTGCATGAACTCGGGCAGCACCTCTCGATTCGTCTGGTCTTCGAAGCGGGCATTCATGAGGTTCCTCCGATCGACACCAAGCTCCTTTAGCTCGTCGGTGAAGAAGGCACCCTTGTGGAAGTATTTCTGCATATACTGCATGTCGCCGCGATCGGCACGTTCGTCCTTTTGTTGGTCAATGAAGGCGCGGTCTTCAGCCTCGCGTTCGGCCGCTGACAGGTTGCGACGGCGCTCAATCTCTGCGCGCTCTTCCTCTGCTTCCTCAATAGCAAGGCGCTCTCGTTTGATGCGCTTGAGCTCGCGCAGCTTCCAGGCAGCATATTCCGCGTCTGGGTCGAGCCCATCTGTGTCGTCAATGGCGTTGATGTCGGCTTCTTCCACATCGTCGTCCCAGTCCTTCTTCCCCGCTGCCCTCTCAGCCGCTCGCTGCTCTACCTGCGCCTGAACTAGTTCTCGTGATTGTTCCTGTCGCCGCGCCTCTTCCTCTGCTGCCACATCTTCTGCTGACTTGACCGGCGCGGCGACCTTGTTCCGCTGGTTTTTATTCAGGAATACTGGCCGTAATAGCTTCTTGGGAGCTTCCTCTTCGCTGCTGGAATCCTCGTCCTCTTCTTCAGAAGATTCATCCTCACTGCCACTCCCACCGCTACTCTCGCCTCCGCTGCCGCCTGCACCCTCTTCTTCCTCACTTTCCGTCTCAAACTCGTCTTCTAAAGCTTTTCGTTCCGCATCGGATTTCTGTCGCGCGGCAAGTTTCGATTTCAGGGCAGCCTTGGGGAAGGATGAGGCTACGGGTGCGGGCTTGGGCTTTGCGAATGGCTTCGGCTTAGGCGCTTCTTCCTCCGACTCAGATTCTGAGCTTGAGCGCTCCTCGACTTCAGCTGCCCCCGGCTTTCCTGCAAATTGGCGTGTGCGCACCGGCTGCACTGTGAGCTTTTTGGACTTGGGAGGCGGCATAGTATCAAAGGCCGAGCAGGCAGATGATATCTAGTTGCATGTTTGGGTAAATAAGTCAAAAAGACTTAGATCAACATGGAGGCGGCAGCTGGATTGACTAGCCGCCTTGGCGCGCCATAGGGCTGAGCACATCGATGACAACCCTAATTGGCTCAACATTGCCTGTACCCGACTTTGCAATGAATCCAATTTACAGCATTCTTTACTAGATATTTTTTGCCTGTTCAATAACTGAAGGCCACAAAAACTAGGTACAAACAAGATGATCTACCCGATCAACGAGCGCCATAAGCCAAACAACACCATGCCCTCAATTAGCCGAGTATGAATGATTAGCCACCACCAATGCAATTTAGGCAATTATATGCACTTCTTAAAACTCGATTCAAGGTAGCAGCCCATTTCAGGCTTCATTTCTACTTTACTAGGTAGACAATCATCCCTGTCACACCTGACACGTCCTCCTATTTCCATGGCTCACGACCCTTGTGTGATACCCGAACCAGATGACTGGCCTCAACGGGAAACTGATTCCAACAACGCTAGCCAGTGTTGACTTCTAAGGAATTACAATAGATAAACGCCGATGGATGCTAATGGATAACGCAAAGAGGAACATGGTCAAATCAATTGACCAGTTTCGCAAGTGAAAAAAAAATCGCCCCTCCAATGCAATGCACGCTCAAACGCAGCAGACATAAAATTTCAAAAAGGAAAAAGGACGGACCCAGGGAGGAAGGGCCGACTGTATAGATATCGATACATTGAAAGGTAATTGTGTTCATCACTCAACGAAAAATCGGTTGTTGAGGTACAGGTAATTGGTTGAATTGGTTCATTTCAGGCCACGGATTGCGATCCATGTAGGGAAGCAGGCCAGCACGGCGCTCGGTCGTCGGTCTTCCTAGTGGCTGATATTGCATTTGGTTGTAGGCAATATTCTGGGCGGGATTATGCATCGAAGTTGGCGGCGGCGGCACTAGTAGGGTGTGTACTCCACGTACGGGACGATAGGGCGACTGACGTTGGTTCAAGAAATGTGATGGGGATAACTGCCTTGAAGTTGTGGACGGGTAGGAACCGCTTACAGGTGAGGAGCCGGCGGATAGTGGGAATGGACTAATCTGTCGAGTTCTCTCCGAAGTCGGTGTGTAAGTGGTAGGGAAAGGTGGTGTGGCTACCGAGGTTGGGGTGCTAACAGGGTGCTGCCATTGTACCGGAGGAGGATACACCATAGCCATTGAACGGCTGCCAGGCACTGGAAGGGGCAGGTCTGACCAGGACTTCCCTTGGGCAGGCTGCATCTGCTGCGGTGGGGGAATTGAAAGGCTTGGAAGTGGTGGGAGTCGGTTGATGGAGGGGGGAGGATCGAAAGACCTACCCACAGGCGTCTGCAGTGTTGGAATAGACGGTGCATTACTGTACGGACCTGGCGCGAAACCATGTGCCTGGCGTTTCACTGGTAGCTCAGTATTATAGTCTGCACTGCGTTTGCGGACAATGGGACCTAGCCCAGGGAGGGCACCAATCGGAGAAACAGTTGCGGATGTTGACTGAGGCTGAAGAAGCGGTGTGTTGGAGAATGACATGTGATTGGGAGAGTACATGACTGATGTTGGGGGCGAGGTTTGTTGGGCGGTTGGTGGTGATGGTACGAAGTTCTGCTGTACAGCAAGCAAAGGGGTGTGAAGGCCAAGTGGACTAATGCTACCTGGAGCAGGTACCTGGGAGGCCCTACTGAAGTAGGTTCCAAACTTGCCTAAGATTGTGTGCCACTCTTCCCACTTCTTCTTTGATGTGTACAGACTGTAGCGCATGTTGCTGAGGAACTCGACTTCCATGATGTGCACCTCCTGGACGGATATTCCAGAGACTTCGGCCCATGTTTTGTTTGTGTATGTGTTGTCATCTAAAAACTTGTTGCCGAGCATGAGAGCGACGGTAAGTAATCGGTACTCGCTGCCTGGTTTGCCCTTGACGGTTGGGTTGGTGAGTTTGAGTCTGTAGACAAACAGCAGGGCTAGCAAGATGACATTTTGGGCAACCTGGGTGGTGGTCAAGATAGTGGTGACCCATTTTTTGAACCCAATAGTGGGGTGTGCGTCAGCGACGAGAGGTTGTATTGCGTGTGGGGACGAAGTTGCATCGAGCACCTGCTTGAGAGTAGTTGAACTTTCGAACCAGAACAGACACGTGATCTACAAGAGTTAGTCTTGGCATTCAACCTTGATGTTGGGGAACTCACCTCTGCCGCTAATTGAGGCAAGCCTTCCTGAGGGGTGTTGATCGTGGAGGGTATTCGCAGGTTTGGTGCGATAGACCACTTCTTCCTCGGTGTCTGAGAAACTTCTTGTGATGGTTGCTGGAGCTGCTGCTGCTGCTGCTGTTGTTGAAGGGTTGGGCTTATTGGTGCAGCAGATCGCGAGTTTCCAATTGCGGGTAATTGGTAACCATACTGGGGGCCAAGACCTTGATTTGATGGCAATGTGACTAGGCGTACAGCAGAATCTGGATAGCCTCTTGGAGGTGTAAGAGGGGCGCGAGCGGTGACCCTTAGCGAATCGAGCTCGGAGCCGTTTGCCATGCGGGGCATAGGGAGCTGCATAGTGGAATCCAGCTTGGAGGATGGGTGGGAGTCGGAGTTGAAGAAGGTGAAGGGAGGCTCCCGGGGGAGAGCGTGAGGCATTGGGCGTGGAAGGTGTAGCTCTAGCATGTGGATGGTATGGTGTGTCGGGTGTGAGGGTGAGTAGAAGGGAGGGCAGCGACGATCAACGAGGATGGGTGGGCATGAGCGAAGCTATTGCCGTGGCAGTGTTTGCTGGCTACGGGTCTTGACGGAAGAGTGCGATAGGGTGAGAGTGAGGATGAATCAATGAATCAAGCAAGGAGAAGGTGCGAGGTTGTTGACGGTTGCCCTGGATGCAAATATGTGTTGTGTGGGTGCCAATGGGGAGCAGATGCAACCTCGTTCCCGGAACGGAGGGTGGTCGTGTGTTGAAGTTGTTGGGGATTAGGGTGAGTGGTGACAGCGAGAGCAATGAAAGGTAGGCAATGAAAGGCAATGAAAGGCAACAGTGAAAGGTAGTAGTGAAGGCGGTTTGATGGCGGTAACTAACGGCAGGGATGGCAGGGTAGTGGTAGTGTAAAAGTAATAGATTGAAGGTCTAGCAGGGAGGCGGATTGTATCTGTCGAATGGTGGTGGCCCAAACACGAGAGCTGGGCAGTCGCATGGCTTAGGGGACCCGTTGCAGGGTGAATACCGTAGCCAGACAGGTACATATGATACATAATTCATGAAAAGCGGAAGGTTCCAGGTGGCAGGACCCCCAGAGAGAGGCTGATCCAGAAAGAGAGCAGCTCTGACATCAACCGCGCCTACTCCTGCTAGCCTTGGAGTGCACGGTTCATGCACATAGACACACACACGCACACCACACACTCACACTCTCACACACACAAAGCAGGCGCGACCGGGGGGTGGGGTGGGGGGGGTCACGCCTGCCTTGGCCCACTTTGAACCGTCTCCACCTGCACTTGCACTTGCACTTGCACTTGCGCTTGCTTGGACTTGGAATACGCGAGCGAGACGCCAAGGCTGCTGGGTACCTATGATGAATGAATGAATGAATGAATGAATGACTGATTGATGACTGATGAATAAGGATTGAATTGAATGATGAAATGTCAGACACTACTGTACTCTACTGCTCCTAAGAGTCAGGCCAGCAAAAAGAGTTCCAGATTACCAGCATAATCAACCAACACAGGCCAGCCTCAGCTGCTCCTTCTACTTTTACTACATCATCATCAACATCATCATCATCACCATCACCATCACCATCACCACCGTTACCATTACCATAGCCAGTCTACCACCCTCACCATCATCACCCCATCCTCGCATTCACCATCGTCGTTTTTTTTCTCTCGCCTAGGTACCTCTCTTGACTAGTAGACTCACCACTTTATCCCAGTCTGGCTAGCCTAGCCACCGACGGTCTACCTAGCCTACTTAGCCCAGCCCAGCCCGGCCCAACATAGCATAATAGCATAACATGGCATAGCCAACCTAGACCAATTACCAACGCGATGCACCGGGTCAGATGGGGGGTCGTCCGGCTTGAATAATCAAATCCCATTCATTCTTCTGTTTCGCGCTGCCTTGCCCGAAACGACCAGCCCCGCCCCAGCTGCGCCGCGCAACCACAGTTTGTACAGCCTCAGCATCCTGCTCCCCTTCATTGGCTTCTTACGCCGACCAGGGCTGCAGCCAGCATTCTTCCTCTGAGCCTCTGCTGCTACCGCGGGACGCTCATCCTCGCAGCCAGAAACGATAGCGCTGGCCTTCCTCATCAATCCGCTGCACCCATGCCGTGTGCCCACTCTCTTCGGAATCTCGGTCCACTGCATTACCACATGAGGTTGACAATGCCGCATGCCTGACACAACCACCTTTCATCACTGCCATCTGGCATCACCTCCACCCACTCACCAAAAAAGAGACAGGACCAACCCACAATCATCTGAGTCGTCGACTGCCTGCTTGGCCTTGCAGCAATAACTACCTACCAATATCACCCTATATACATAGTACACTGCCTATCTTATTAGACGAACCAACAGACCACCACCAGTTGCTGACTTGCCATATGCGGCTGATCTTCTCACTACTACCCGACCATCCCACAAAGGCGGGCGGTCTGGAATGTCGTGGCGCGCCCTGTGACTGGCCCACCACCAATCGTCTTGGCCGTCCTGCCCGTCCTCGCCGCTGGCGATGCGTCAAGAAGCATACAGACTCTGCTTTGCTTGCTGCCACCTGCGGTGCGGCCACCAATATCAGGAGCGATACGAACATGTCGAGCCGCCATGTCCATCCAACACGCTTGCGGCCATACTTTACCCTAACCATCCCCTAATTCCGAGCCCCAAACCCTGTTCCATCCAACGCGAAGCTTTGCAGGCTCAGGTTTGAGCGGGCTGCTGATCTTGCAATCCTCCTGTCTTCGCACAATCATTTCACATCCTGTAAGCACCCCAATCACGTCCGCCTTGAGCTGCTGGCCCTCACCGGGCCCCGGCGCTTCCGGCGAATCAAAGCCTACCCATTCCGACGCTACCTACCACCATTTCTTCCTTCACCTCGAGACAATTTGCACCGCAGCTCCGCCTTTACAACGCCCCTGGCGAAACACGTATCGAGGCTATTACGCGCACTCACCCGTCCGCCACAGTGCATGCACTGCTCACCCTAGGATTCGTATCTCCTTATCCTATCCGGGCGTTGTGAAATCCACATGGATCCGGCTTTGCGATTCTGTCCTGAAGCTAGTGACAATGCCCTTAAACTATGTATGGTTGCTTTTGCATTTGCAGTGAACTCCTTTCTGGCCAGGAGCGCTAGGTACCTAGGTACGTCAACCTAACCGTGCAACCGTGACAAGTTTTTATCGGCCACGAACACGCGACGCAAGGGCGACGCATTCATCAGGACCAAGACTTTTGACTTGTCCAAGAGGGGCAGCAGATGACAAGACTAGGTTGATGCCGTCAATATTCTCTGTCATACAACAATAGAGGGTACTATGTGCGTAAAATGAACAGGGAATATCGGCCGTTCTTTTCTCGGGCAGTGAATATCAAGGTGTAAAATAAGATACCTAACTACATAATATACGTAATCTGACTGGCGCAGCGAGTGGGTATACTTATTGCATGCAACAAATACAGCGCTGCGCTTTCCGCTCACAGTTAGTAGCTTATATTTCGGTGGAGTACGTTGAACATGGATACCATCTTACGCAAGGACTTTGTACTTTAAACAGACAAAATCCTCAAACATGCACGTCTTCAGCTCCATGCCGGGAAAAAAAAAACGTATCACATAGATAACGGCGTGGAATGCCTGTATTACTGCGATTTTGGTGGAACTTGTTCACATTACCGTGTGATACACAGGATGCAAATCGCAAGCATGATCTAAAAGTGCTTCAACATTATAAATGAAAAATTACTGGCTGCTATCTCTGAAGAACAAAGCGGACCCCAAGCGCCACCCTTGACACAGACACGCCTGGGCTGCATGCAGAGTTTAACAAAGTCAATCAACAAACTCGGAACCAAAAGCTGATATCATATCATGGAAACAGCGATACTCGTTCCGGCATAGAGTGGGCTAAAAGTTACTTTCCAGGATGCACGCGGTCTCCCAAGGCGTAAGTAAGCAATCATGTACGTGCGTCGTGCGGACAACAATCCCCCCTCTCCTCGGCACGGCTTTCACATACGAACCAACCACACACAATCAAAAAGGTTACGACTCTTACGACTCGTTTGTGCCCTGCCCAGAACTAACTCGGAAAATGCGCTGCGTCACTCAGTCAGTTCAAAGTCAATCAATCAACTCAGTTCCATCACCCCCCCCCCCCTTCCCTCCCCGTCTATGCCCCTTCTAGCTGTGATGTGAGCAGGTTAGATACATTTGGCCCATGGCCGCGCTGATACAATACGTACTTACGTTCCGCGCCGCCCCCCTTCGACCGGCGTACGCAGCATGCATTGTCCGCCTGCCGCCCCCTCCCCAAGGGCTAAAGTACTCTATTGTAAACGAGTCCGTCTGCCAACAAATCGGGGTTTTCCTTGTTCCGTTCTACAGCGAATGTACGGTACAGCCCCCTGACCAGTCAGCCCCGTTCGACTATTGACTATTTGACACTTTTGTGGCGACGACGCAATACCGGTGCCGGTTTTGATTGCTTGCTTTGCTGTGCTTGTCCTGCTTGCACGCGCGCACACAGCACAGGACAGGGAGAATACGTATGCTCCTCGCCGGTCGTCGGCAACGCTTGACTTGCAAACATTACAAGCCAGATAGACCTGGATCGTGTTTTTTTCATCGTTGATCACGATATCGCTACGTTATCCACCCCCAACCCGCAAACTGGTCCTGTCCAGTAGATGGCCTAAATTACAATACCTACTTACTCCGCACTTTTTGGCCTTTCCGGTCATGCCCAGCTGTGCTCACACTTTTCGCAATCATGCTGATGCGCGCAGAACCAAGACACGCACGCACGCAGCATATCGCGGCAAAAAAAACGGACTGACTACATGTCTCGGAGATGGGGGCCTAGTCCGCATTACAAGAAACCTCTTTGTTACGCTGCCGACAGAAAGGCCAGCCGCACTTGACACACACGCACGCAGCCATACTATCGTTAAAATGATTGAGTTTAGCCTGCTTTTTTTTTGGGGGGGGGGGGGGGGGGGGCCGGCCCCAGTTGTCAGCTTTCTCGTCTTGATGGAGTAGGTAAGACGAAATCTTCAGTTTTATTAAACGAAGGGATATATCTAATTACGCTCCGTTTCGCGGGATATGTACCCAGGCACGGCACGAAAGCAAATGATCGGTCCCAGAAGAAAAAAAGTTCGTGAGGATAAAAGGTAAATCAATTTTTTTTGCTGCACGCACCGGGGCTAGGGTAAGGCTGCGAGAGATATGGAGGGAGAAGCGAGTTGGGTTGGATTAGTTGGGTAGGTTTCATGGATGAACGAGAGAGCGTACATATTAGATAGATAACGGGCAAGGTATTCACCGATAGCACACGACTGCCAAGCACACACTCGTCCTTGGCAAAATGCGCGAGCAGATATCGTGATATTATCCTTTTCACTGTGATATAACACACGCAGCACACGTATAGTCCAGATAACGTACACGCGCACACGTTACCTGCCTAGAACAGTTTATTATCAGCACTAGCCTTCGCCGCGTCTCTCCTGGCGCTCTGCTTCCGCCGATCCCTGGCCTCGCCAGGCGGCTTGAAGAACAGACTGGGGCTTTCACCCTGCTTAACCGTGTAGGCCAGGTATCCCCTGTGCGCGGGGTCGCGATAGTACTCGATGTCCTTCCTCGCGGTTGCGTCGGGGAGACGGTACTTGTATTTTGAGGAGAGGCGGTGCATGAGGGAGGCGAGGGCTTCCTTTTTTGTTGCGTCGTCTGCGGTGGCGGATTGGAGGGATGATAGGATTGGGGAGGAGATGAGGAGCGGGTCGGAGACGGATGCGAGGGAGATGATGTGCGGGGGGATTGGAGGGAGACGGTTGGGTGCGAGTGGCCTCGGAGGACGCGTTTGATGGAGGTGGGCGAGTAGAAGCGGGTGGTTACGGTGCCGCCGAGGGCTTCGATGCGGGCGATTGCTTCGGCTGAGGCGCGGGAGACGACGATGTTGATGGCTGAAGTGAGCTGTAAGGGGTTCTATGTGGTTTCTTTGGTAAGTAGGTGGAAATGGGCTATGCCGTTGTAACAAATTACAACGGAACATATGATTGTGACGTACCCGTGCCAGCAGCTTCACCCCATGTCGCTTCACCCCATGCAAACATCGCGACTTTTGCAGCTCCTTCATGGTAATCGGCCTCGAGGCATCTAGCCGGCCCTGATCAATCCACGACTGTATCCGGTCCAGATTGATAGGCGACATTTCCACCTTGAACGCATTGTGCTTCCCCCGCCCACGTTCTGGCTTCGTGATGGAAAGCGGCGTCTGACCGCCCTCGAATCCCGCCGGCACTTTGCCGTGTGCATGTTGACCTTTTTGACCTCGTCCTCCCGTTTTGCCCTTACCAGATGCCGGTCCACGACCTCGTCGAATTTTCTTGTTATATGCGCCTGCCCTGTCCGACAGGGAGGAGAGAATGGACGCGCATCGATGCTGGCTGCTGAGTCCGGGTATGGCTGTCTTTTGCCATATAGGTAGGAGCGAGAAGGCTACACGCGTGGCCTGTAACCGTGGTGGCATTGTGGTGTGTGAAGAGGGAATTGGGGTTGGCTTGGTATAATTGTCCAAATTCTGGATGCCAAGACAATATCAACACTTTCGCCGCTTTTCCCTTTTGGGATAGACAGATGCCAAAGCTCTACGCGCACATGTCATCACTTTCACTTTTGACTTTGACAGCAAACACACGTGATATAGGTAAACCTCATGCCTCGTTTTCAAAGGCGCATTATAATTATATCCTTGGCCACAATCAACATACATAGCAACAGTAACTACTAACCAACACCCTTCAACTACACCTCAACACCGCCGCTATGCCCTCTCTTTTCCAACAGACAGCACACACTCTCCACATCTATAGAGGAGGAGCGTTGGGGTCCATCATGCACTGATCAACACGCATAAGCTGCTTACCAGTCTTCTTAGCAATCTGGATAAACTCGCGCAGATAGCTGACCGTAGACGGGTACAAATAATGCAACACAACCAAGCTACCGCCCTTGTTAACGTCACGCTGGAAAGCGACCTTCTGCTGCTCAGGGGTGCTGGTCTCCGCCCACAACCAATCCTCAACATCGACGGACCAGTTGGTGATGGTGGCCTTGTTGCCCACAGCCTTTGTAAGACGGGATCGCATACGGGCTCCTTCGGTACCGAACGGAGGACGGAAGTACGATGTCTCGTATCCATCGAAGGACTTCTTCATGGCCTTGATATCCTCGTTGTACTCCCAGTCGATTGAAGCGTAGTCTGGAAGACCCTCCATCTTGGGGTGGGTGAAAGAGTGGAGCGCGAGCTGATGGCCGGCGGCCCTCATCTCCTTGTACACGTTGGTCAGGTTGGTGGACTCGTCAAGAAGGGGAGCGCCGACGGTGAAGAAGGTAACCTTGATGTTCTCTTCACGGATAATCTTGAGCACCTCCTGGGCAAGGCTGGGCTGACCGTCATCGATCGCGAAAGCAAAGCTGTTGGGGCGCTTGCAGGCGAAGACAAGCTGGCCAGTCTCGTCCTTGGATGGGATGGCAAATCCAGCGGGGACGCCGGGGACGATCTCAATCACGGAGAGGGTCACTGGCTCGGTGCTGTAGAAACCCTTGAGAGCAAAGCCAATGACGCGAGACAGCTCAATGTTGAAGTGGTTGATGGGGATGTAGATATGGCCGTCCTTGGCATAACGAGAAGCCTCAGCAGAATCCCATGTCTCGGGGAAAGGAGCAATGTCAGCGTTGCATCCGGCGTTGTGCTGTTGGAAAGCAACAGTGAACTTGGTGCTTCCGGAGTAGGCGATATGGAGGTACGATCCCTTGTATTTGGTGTAATCTCCGCAAGTGCCAGAGACTTGAGTGTAGAACGAGTAGTCAGCATCGGGCGAAGTGATGGTAAGCTTGCCAGCGTTGTACTTGAGTGTCATGCCATCATCACCACCATGGTAGTTACCGAGAGCGTTAGAGTCGGCGTTGGCAAACTTGTCAATGACGAGAAGAGCCGCAGCAGTGTTGCTTGGTGCAGCCACGGTGCTGGTAGGGGTACTAGATCCACCATTGGAGGGAGTGACGATCCACTCTCCGGTGGTCCCACAGTAGAAAGCCATAGGGCCAAAGGAGAAGGTGCCAGACATTCCAGAGAACAGAATGGTAGTAAGCTTCTCCATGTTGAGCGTATTGTACTTGTTGAATGGCACCAGGTAAAGCTTCTCGGTTCCATCGAAAGTCCATCCCAGGTCAGCTGAAGTCAGAGTTTGGGTCTTAGCGGTGGCGGGGTCACAGTTGTCTGAAGAATCAAGCTCGACGTTGATGGTAGCACCACGAGGAGCCTTGATACGCAGAGAAATGCCTCCATACTTGTTCTTAGCATTGACACAGGGGAACTGGCTGTAAAAGTATGAATCTGTCTTGGGAACAAACTCGACACGGTTGGTGGAGGGCTTTCCAACGGTAACAGACTGCATGGTAGCATCATCAGACGTGGGGTAGTTCATGGCATTGTAGAACAAGAATGTCAGGCGGGACTGTGAGATCCAGTCATCGATTAGAAGTGGCGAGCAAGTTCCGGATGCAGTTGCAGATGAGACAGTCACCATAGTGCTGCGCGTTGCAGATACGCTCGCACTGGACGCCCTGCTGGAGCTTGGGGTACCAGAGCTGGACGCAGCCCTGGAGCTGGAGGGGGCAGCAGAGCTTGATGCGGGCCTGGAGCTAGAGGGAGCAGCCGAGCTAGATGCGGGCCTAGAGCTGGAGGGAGCAGCAGAGCTGGATGCAGCCCTGGAGCTTGATGGGGCAACTGACGAGGGAGCAGCAGAGCTAGGGGAACCAGTCGAGCCAGAGCAAGACAACGCAACATTACTGAGCTGCCATGTAACCGATGTAGAGGAGAAACCAGACCACGACATTCCGGCAATGGCATTGCCGTTTGCGCCAGAGAACGATGTGAAGGGGATGGTGACGGTCTGAGTGTTGCCAGTAAGACCAGTAACCTGATAGTAGTATGAGCTGTAGCTTCCTGCGGTGCAGGAAGATTTTGTCTGGAGCTCAATGACGATCGACCCCCCAGATGGACCCTTCAGTGAGAACTGAAGACCAGTTAGACCGTTGCTGGTAGCGGCCTGGCACGGGAAGGTCTCGTAAAAGTATGAACCCGACTTTGGCTTCATGCTGAGCACTCCACCGCTAGCTGAAATGGAGGTCATGGTACCGTCATCTGGAGGAACGTCAGTCACACTCTTTGTTCAAAATAGTACGCTAGATTCTTACCACTGGTCCATTCACCCAGGCTATTGGTGTTGCTCGAGTATTTTGAGAAGTCGTCGATTTTGAGGGCCGTCTGGCAGGCGGCAAAGACACCCTTGCCAAACGCAGCCGCGAGGCCTATTATAATTTGGACACGCATATTAAAGTTTGTATAGCGAGGGACTGGAGATATCCAGAAAAGCGAATGTACAGAAGTCAAGTGGACTTCCTATTGATGAGTTTCCGACACCCTACGGCTTGACGGGGAGGGTTCACAGGAGCAGAACGAGAACTCGTGCAGAGCAAAAGACATGGGGAGGCATTTCCAATACATATATGTCCGCACCCAAGTTAGCCGTGTGTGCTGACACTCACAAAATGAGTCTAGCGCACTGGGCGTACAAGCCTTCGCGAGAAAGCCATGGCGGTTCGGGAGTATCTGGATCTATTTGAGGACATGTGGGGCACACTATTGCAGATCCGAGGCTTGCCTAGACCTCATCCGGTTTAGACCAAGCTGTTGACTGGCCAGGCCAACCCCGACCCCTGAGGGCTTGCAGTACCCGGTATCTTGATGAGACAGACGGTGGTCAATTGATTCAACGGCATAAACACTGGAAAGTAGGTGAATTACGGCGCATCAATTGGCCGACAAAGAGTCCATGGCGCCGTGGAACATGCAGAAGCTCGTTGTTCGCATTTGAGGCGCCGTCAAACGGTCGAACCATGGACTCATGGTACAGTATGCAATCGGTAAGCCGACTCATTGAAAATGTTCAGCCGCAGTACTGGAACAATCTCCCCAGGAACCAAATGTAGTCTAGACAGGGCTGAAACCACCGTGACATGATGTGATGGCTACACTAACCAAGCGTGGTGGCGCAACTCAATATACGAGTAGCAATACTTGGCTCGTGGATCTAATGCGTGCTTGGCTTGAAAGCTGCAGTTTCTGAGCAGTGAGAATACGGTGCAAACACTGGCAGTGGCACCACGTCGCCGACGAGCAGCTTTGTTGCATGATGCTGGGGGAAAAAACGCGCATTGGCAAAATGGCGAAAAGGCGTTAAAAGGTGACAACGGCGTCCAGTGACAAGGTTGCCTCTCATGTCAGACAGTAACACATGGCTGGCACGACCTGGAAAGCGACTAAAAAAGGTCTGGTGTCGATCTGGATGCGTTGTCCCCGCACCCATCAACGACAAGAAAAGTCTTTATTGTCATACAGGCGTACCTACCGGTAGCCCGTACCTAGATTTGCCATGTTCCCTACGCCGATCAGAATTTAGTGTGCCGCCAGAAGGATGGTTTCTCCTGCCGAGACGTGAATGCCCCCTGCCGAGAACGCCTGCTCACTAACAACGCCCGCTTAGGGTAATCGGTACCCCGTTCACGTACGTTTCTTTGGATGAGTGTTTGATGAATTCTGGGGCTCTGGCGTTACCTTGTCATGCCCGTCTTACTCTCCAATATTTCCTTGTGCTGATAAGATAATGAGTAGGGTCGAGCCTTGTACGCCATACTCGGCGCCTTTTATTGTGCAACACCAGTCGTACTGCACATAGTACTCGCTACGCAGCCTCATGCGTTTTCACTTCTTATTCCTCGTATTACCCCTGACACTCTCTGCTGTACACATTCCATGTACGCAGCTACTTTCCACCAGCGCCTAGGTTACGACTGCTTGGCTATGCTGAGGCCCCCTGGTATTATCATGTATCCTAGCATTTGCTTGCTCACTGTCTGTTGACACAGCCCCCTCCACGAAACTGTTGACTAGGTACCTTGACTGACATCATCTCATCAATCATCTCTCCCAAAATACACCTGGCTGGTGAACTGAAACATGGACATGTAGGTAAAATTTGCTGCCAGCATCATTTGGCACATTGCGGCTGTGAGGGAGAGCTGATCTGAGTAATTGCCAAGGGCTTGTTGAACATAATCCAAGCATCATACCTTGCTTTTGATCTTTCCAAGGTTGTTGGCGCTTTTCTTTTGCCCCAACACCACCCTCAGGTTTTCATACTCTGCCACAAGTAATTACGTGGTCTTCGGTACGCCCCAAGCAACAGACACTCGCTCGATCATAATTCCCGTTCGTTGTCTTCACTCCTTACGTCCTTGCCCATCCACTTTGACCCAATACCATCTCCCTAACATATCTCTCAGATCTCTACCCGGAAAGCTTCGCTATATGAACACCCCGGTTCCATAATAATGCTCCCTTGTTTGGCTTGACCTACCATGGTGGCACGATTGATATATCCAAATGTAGCCTGTGATTGGCAGGTGTCATGACCAAGTCAGACACTTCAAGAGTTTTGTTTGCTTCAAACACTTCCTGAATCATCTGACTACCCATGGCGTCCGCGATACTGTCCATCAAAACGCACCATGCCTCCAGAGTGGAAAAGGTAAAATCTCCACCAGCCAGTAATTCGCAAGATGACTGAAATATATACTTCGTTCGACGATGTAAACAACTTGTTTACATGCACACAAGACAACATTGCCATTATAGTCACAACTGGTTGCAGGTCAAGCAAGGCTGGTTTAATTTCTACCTTACTTTCACCTTCTAGGTCATCTAAGTCCCTTGCCACCCGCATGCCGTGGGAAAAACCTCTATATTCTGTCTAGCACAGCCCGCTGTTTTATTCTTCCCGCCAGGCCCTGGAATGACGATGAGATGACCGGCTTCTACCACTCACGCAATTCTTCCTAGGACAGTGAAAACCTACAAGTTCTGCTCACCTGTTGCACTAATCGTACACCCACCTGCAACATAAATTTCCATGACCGCGCCGAAATCATCCTCTACTAGTCAAGAACACTCAGAGAACGTAGTTTCGCCTACTCTTATATTCATCACCGTCTCATTGACGGTTCCAAGGCTACAAGACTGCGGAGCGACTAAAGATCGGTTAGTTGAGGTTGCGTAACCTATCTTTCCAAGGTTGACTATAGACACGTGATCTTCCCTGACTAGAATCTGACCACTAACAATGATATTCCGTTGTCTCTTATAATCCCCTTGTTCTGTTGGTACAGTTCTGAGATTGTATTAATGTTGTAAATTAGTGAAAGAGCAGGTCGCCTCTAGGTATGGTTCACTGATGACGCATGTCATCAGTGAATTTGATAGTCACGTTTGAAGATCCTGCACTAATTCCTGCAGTCATTAGGTTGCTACGAAGCCACTAGCTGGTGACTTTTTAGTCTACCAACGCCAGTCGAGCTTCGACTTTTCACTATAGCAAAAGCTAAATCAAAGCTTTCACCTAGAACGCTACTCACCTCTTTCACCAAACCCAAACTCAGACAGTGTTAGTCAGCAACTACAATACTCACCTATCATTCTGCCAGCTCGTCAACTTAACTACCCTTCTGCCAGATCGTCAACCCACCTCACTTTTCCCGCCCAGCAATTTCGACTACCAGAATAGGCGCACAACGAATCATACCAAAGGTCGCAATCGCGAGACGAACAGCCATACCATATTTCCCAGCATCTTCGTAGCCATTTCTCATAACGATGTCACACTCACCTACCTCATCTAATACCACCGGTACCACGCCCTCGTCAGATAGCCAGAGGTCAACAGCGACCTCACTTGAGACATCTTCTTCTCGGACTACGCCAACTGCTGTATCACCAGATTTCAAGCATCTTGAGGATCAAAATAATGAACTCCTCCGTGAGAACAAGCAGCTAAAAGTAGACATCGCCAGCGCAACTTCCCGAGCCAAAACGCGTTATAAAGAGAGACAGGATGCGCTACATGCAAACAGGCGCCTTCAGACTGCTCTTGATTACGAAGAACGAGAGAGGAAGGGAGAAAGGAAAAGCCTGGACTTACAGCTTAGCCTTCACAAAGATATCATAGCGAAGCTACAACAGAATTCACAGCAGCATGCGAGTGTCAACGACGACCAGCTCCAAGCATGTCGAGAGCGGATCACCCAACTAGAGGCAGAGAACCTGGCACAAAGTAGCAAAATTACAGACCTAGAGAAGACAAGTAGTGAAGACAAAACATTAGTGGATAAAATCCGGAAAACTGGTAGTGCTATGCTACTCAAAATGAAGCTTAGACTTAACAAAACGGAAGAACATCGTCAACGACTTGAGGCCGAGGTCACAGAGGAGAAGGCCAAGGTCACGAAGCTAGAGGCAGAGATCAAAAACATGATTGAGGAGGCCAAAAGAGAGAAACCAGGTGTATCATCGTTGACAGGAATGCAAACCAGCAATAAGCTTAACAAGCGATTGCTTTATCCTCAGTCAGACTCTGCTCAGATGGCAGTGGAAATGAATAAGCGGCGCAAAACCCATGAAAATGGTGGATTCATTCACACAACGCCACCACAACATCACTACTCTAATGCTAGTGCATCTAGTGCGTCCGATATGAGTTCAACGCCTTCCAAGGCTGCTCCATGGCCCCTCATGCAACAAGCACAGAGCACGATGCCATCTTCAGGGCAAACTCAGTTGAACGCAGCGCCCCCCCAGATGGACTCAAGGCAGCTGATGGCAAACATGGGTCCCAGGCGAGCATTCAAACAGTCCATTCCATCAGTAGAATCCATGACACCTGCCCACCAACCCCCTTTGATACGAATGCGGACCCCATCTTTCTCATCCTTGGGTTCTAACCAAAACGCTCCGCGCTTCCCTACTCAAATGATTCACCCTACACAAAACGCTATGGGTCAGATGCTTCAGCGTAACATTTTGCACATGCAACAGTCCCAGCAAGGTTCTCGTCAACAATCCCAACAGGGTGCTCGACATCTGAACAACGTTGCAGCATCAATTCAGCCTGGACACCCTCATGGACTCTCGCCGCAAGTATCGCAGGCTCAACACCAAAAAATAGGCGGAGCACACCTGCAACGTCCACAGCTAGCTGTAAATAGTTACCAGATCAACCCCAACACAAGGCTTAACCAACTCGCGCAGAATTTACCTGTGCCTTCTCCAAGACATACATCTATAAGCTCACAAAGCTCAACAATCCAGGCCCAAGTCAGCCGCCCTCCTCCTCTTCCGGTGCGTATCCCAACACGAGTTGCTTGCATCCATTGCCACCAGAACCGGTGGAACGATTTCTGCGACGATGGAACTCCTTGTTTCAATTGCATAAGCACACTCCGAGAATGTGGGAGGGCAAGGTGTGAAAAGTTCGCCCTTGGTACCTGTCATAATCAGAGATGTGATTTCGCGCACGAGGGTGACACACACTATACAGTACTCGCCGATATCAACAAAGCCCTGAAGAAGCGGGTCCCGGTTAAGGAGAAGGCTCAGAGCCCGGCGGAGGCTGCGGGTCGTCCGCGATATCTGTAGTGACGACTGGTGCTTGATCTCGAAACTTGGAGCGTTGGCAGGGATAATGGATGTTTGGAGGGAATGCAAGACATTCCTGCGCTGGTCGTAGTCGTGAAGCGACGTCCTATTCTTTTAGTATATAAAAAATGTAATAGAAAATACCGAAATTCAAGCAATGTTCTTGACAGTGAGACCCTGTTCATTATCAGGTAAAATGAGAAAAACGCAATAATAATGCTACCTACCTGATTGAGACTTTGGAACCGAGAATCCAAGAATAACTTCTATAACGACGATGAAAAATATTCTGGTTCTATCATGGGATCTTTAATCTGTCACAGAAACTCCCCAGGTTGCAGGGGAGGCTGGGCCGATTAGTGGCAAACGTCTCACTTTCCCTTAGGAAGTCTCTAGATAGCTAATAGCACACTGAGAAACTATGAGGTTATTGCGAAAGCACCTGCTAGTTATTGGAAATCTTGATGAGCTTTCAAGATACATATTAGCTCAATACAAGTAAATCAAGCCGGTCACGCGGTTGAAGAAATAGTAGCGACTCGCAACCCCAGTCTCCTCACAAAATAAAACGAACACTAAAACTTCCTCCCTACGCAGCCCCTTGTTAGTTGATAATATTAAATTAAATATAGTTTCAAGATAATAGAAAAGGAACTTTGGATATCTCTTTTTAATTCTATCTATCTAAAATTTTGTATTTCATTTTCAAACTTAAGAAAATAGTGAACTGAAAAAGGTGTGTTTTCCGAGTCGGTACTATTTCTTCAACCGCGTGCCGGTATAGCTACCAAAAACCTTATAGCCGAGGCTTCCCCTCAACTCCAAAGCTCTCCACATTCCGAATTGAGCAGGTGTTGTGATAATCTTTAATGACGATGGTGCCGGGTACTTGTTCTTATATTTATTATGATATGCTGCTACCTATTATTGCGAAATGCAAATGTAATCAATCTACACCTTCATCATGATGTTCAATATCTTTCTTGTTGGGGTAACGCTTGCCGCTGCCCAACAAGTGTACATTCCCGCAAAGGGACCCTCTCCACCATCACGGTGCGCTGCGAATAACACGTACACAACTGCACGTCCATCATACTTCTTTCGCGAGTTCAGCTTTACACAAACTGAGACTGTGCGTACAGCAACATCACGACCAAGCCCTACTGCCATGACAACATATGCACCGCCATACGCTTCGCTCAGCAGTTTTGTTCTTAATATAACGAAAACTCAATGGGGCAATTGGGAACCTGCTTCTAATGCTACGGCGACCGACTCCGGAAGGCCATATGGGAACGCCTCTTGGAGTGCGCTCTGGAATACCGTCCCATGGGTCAATTTTACCAGAGGCATCTATTCGTCAACAGTACAACCCACGCCTGTCCCCAGCAGTGAACTTGTGCTACCTCCCCCTGAAGTCTTTTCCCAGAATGACTGCTACAGCTTCCCTGCTGATTTTATGCTCGGCGTAGCAGCATCTGCAGTACAGATTGAAGGTGCAATCGCTGATGAAGGCCGAACCCCAGCTAATTTGGATTTGATAAGCCTGGCCCGCCCAAACGCTGCCTCAAACTTTGTGTCTATCGAGAATTACTATTTATACAAACAAGACATCGAGCGTATTGCATCAATGGGGGTCAAGTATTATAGGTTTTCTATCCCATGGACACGCATCTTGCCCTTCGTTCTTCCAGGTACGCCGGTAAATCAACAAGGCCTAGATCACTACAAAGATTTGATAGACTTTGTTCTGGAGAAAGGAATGGTACCTGCCATAGTACTTCATCACAATGACTCTCCGCTCCAGTTCTTCTCCAACATATCAGATATTTTTATTGTACCTGGCACTGGAATAGGTTACGTCGACGCCGGTTTCCAGCGCTTTTACAATAACGTGTCATTTGAGGACGCTTTTGTTCACTACGGAAAAATCGTCATGACCCATTTTGCTGACCGGGTTCCGATATGGTGGACGTTCAACGAGCCCATCCTTGCCTCGCGGAACGGCCGGTCTGTGAATGCTGTGATAAAAGCGCATGCCCGACTTTATCATTTCTATCACGACGAGATCAAGGGCACTGGGAAAGTCTCACTGACTTTCAATAATAATTTCGGTGTTCCTCGCAATCCAAACGATCCAGCGGATGTTTCTGCGACGAATCATTTCAATTCTTTTCAATTGGCCACATTTGCAAACCCAATCTTCCTGGGCAAAGATTATCCGGAATCATTCACCTCGACAATTTCAGATTATGTACCATTGACCGAAGAGGATCTACGGTACGTAAATGGAACTGCTGACTTCTTGTCAATCCAGCCATACACAGCGACTGTAATCAGCCCTCCACCAAACGATACTGTTGCTGCGTGTGCTGCAAATGCTAGCCACCCATTTCGGCCATATTGCGTAACGCAAAGTACGGCATCCACAAACGGGTGGAACATCGGGTATCGTAGCTACTCCTACGTTTACCTAACGCCCGCCTATTTCCGCACATATCTAAACTATCTTTGGAATACATTTAAATCCCCCGTCGCTGTGACAGAATTTGGTTTCCCCGTTTTTGGAGAAGCACAAAAACAGCAGAGAGATCAAGAATTCGACAGTCCTCGGTCATGGTACTATCAATCTTATCTCAACGAAGGATTGAAGGCAATATGGGAGGATGGTGTTCAGTTCATTGGTGCTTTTGCTTGGAGTTGGGCTGACAATTGGGAGTTTGGAGATTATGATGCACATTTTGGTATTCAGACTGTCAACCGCACAACACAAGAGAGAAGGTATAAGAAGAGCTTTTTCGATTTTGTTGATTTTATAGAGAGCCGCAGGCAATCATCATAGTTGGACATCCTTATCCGATATCTCTATCGGTTGTAGGATTATACAACACTCAACCTGTTGTTTATTTATTTAACATTAAAATGTTAAATTGGTCCTATATTATCTCGCACTATCAAAAGAGACCGAGCGAAGTTTGGCTCCTTTAGATCATCTTATCAAAGAAAGCTTAGTTTCAATAAGGTCGGTTTTCTACTAACGGTCAGAGATCGACACGCTACATTTGTCTATATCGTCATCATTGAGGGTAGCCGATACTAAATGAAACGAAGTCGCTAGTCGCCTCAAAGAATCATCGCCATGTCAATACCATCATTATCTATGCAATTTAGCCCTTTCTCCCAATTCGTGATTTATAACCTCCTTGCCACTTGCAACATAGCTTGCCCGTGTCAAAAGCGATGGCCAACTCCAAAGCCCATGATCTTAATTGCCCGACCATTGATGAGTTAGAAAAGCTTGCCGCTGGACGCATGAACAAGCAAACGCGTGATTATTTTGGCCATGATAATAGTATGCCGCTTGGTGCTGCACCGACCGTGATGCAAAAGCTTGCACATACCGACGGTGAGCTTGCAACAGCACGTGCATGCAAAGAGATGGGCATTGTAATGGGTCTGAGCAGCTTCAGCACAACTAGTCTCGAGGACGTAAAGACTGCCTTGGGAAGCACACATCCTGGGGTATTGCAGTTATATCTCTTTGAGGAATGCGAAGTGAGCAGGAAGCTAATCCAGAGGGCGAAGAAAGTTGGGTACAAAGCCGTCTTCCTAGCAGTTGACACACCAATTCTTGGAAGGAGGAATCTGGAGATTCGCAACCAGTTTACCGAAACATCTCAACATTGCAAATTTCAACCCAGATGAGAAGGAACTCAGCAGCGATGGTAGTGTCACAGAAACCAACCAAGCGCACAAAAATACTGAAAATGAAATCCCTTCTTCCAAGACACATCCTGAAAATACATCTACCCACTCGCTAAAACAAGCCCTAGTAACATTCCACATGCACGCGCCAAACCCAACACTCTCCTGGGACCGCGGCATCCCCTGGCTAAAAGCGCAATGCCACCCCGAAATGCAGGTATGGGTCAAAAGCATAGCGACCAGCGAAGATACCCTCCTAGCTTGCCACCACGGCGGGCGCCAACTCAACGGCGCACTAGCAACTATAGATACCCTGTCCGGAGTCGTGGACGCATTGCGATCGCACAGACTCAAGATTCCTGTACATGCCGATGGCGGAATTAGACATGGGGCGGATACATTCAAGGAGCTGACTCTGGGTGCGGATTTCGTGTGGGGGTTGGCGTACAATGGACGGGGAGGGGTGGAGTTGTGTCTTGGGTTGTCAGGTGATGAGTTTAGGTTGTGCATGGGGTTGACGGGCGTGACTAAGGTGGAGGATATTGGGAAGGAGTATTTGGCCAGGGTTGATAGGAGTGGGTTTGTGAGTCAGCTTTGAATGGGCTGTGGTTTGATTTTGAGCGGGTACATGGAGTGAGTGGTATTTGAAGGCTTGAATAAACTTTTGATAGCGGCTAGGTACCGATTGTTCCCACCTATTTGTTCAAACGTGCTTCAGGAAGTTTGTCGGGTAGTCTATATAGCCTAGAATATAGATCATCTTACATGATGGCAAGTCCATGAAT
This sequence comes from Phaeosphaeriaceae sp. PMI808, assembly GCA_021365335.1. Lineage (NCBI taxonomy): Eukaryota > Fungi > Ascomycota > Dothideomycetes > Pleosporales > Phaeosphaeriaceae > Phaeosphaeriaceae sp. PMI808. Next base: position 254,846 of record JAJTIZ010000032.1, on the reverse strand, counting down.
CAGACACAATTTTTTTCCATTGAATTATAGACTAGTTATGGTACCGCTACGTCGAAGATACGGAGGGAGGTATCATCACTGACTACTGCAATTTGTTGCGCTTCCAGAGCCCTGCCTGGTCTCCAAGCGATATGGTTGACAGTCTTTGCAGGCGAAAGCTCCACATCAATCATAGTGACCTCAGCCTTATCCATAGCTTCAATAGGCACCCTGGCCATCCCAATTCCACCATTCTCCGTACCAAAAGCGATGATTATATGGTCATGCCAGAGGTATTCATTACACGCCACAGTTGTGACCGCAACACTGGCGAGTACTGTACCCTTGAGTTGGACGTTGCTGTCCGTGATTTGCCATATTTTGATCGACTTGTCTCTTCCAGCGGTTACGAAGGTAGGCTGAACGTGTGGAGTCCATGATGCACTTAAGATCATTCGTGTGTGCCCTTTCGGATTCGCATACTTTAGTATATACTGTGAAGAGTCTGTATCACGCTCCCAGACCACCCACTGCCTATCTCGACCAACGCTGAGCAGGTATCGGCCATCAGGTGAGAACCGTAATGCAGTTACGGTGAGAGAATGTGCTTTTAGTGGTGGCTTGATTTCTAGCCAGTTTTTTGCATCGTACAAACGGATTACGGCATGGTCGACGGAACTCGCCCGGCATGAAGTTGCCACAAGATTACCGTTCCCACTCACTGCTACTGCAGATATTTCGTAGCCATGACCATATAACTTTTCTGTCTCAGGCCAGAGCAGATGCCGTGCCAGATGATCTTCGAAGGGTGGATGGTTTAACTCGAGATTTGATTTACGTATCACAGACGAGGGATCGACGGCTTCACCCTCCCCTTCATCACCGTTCTGTGCTGTCTCATCGTCGTCGCCCACGGCTCGGATGGCTTTATTGGATAAACCAAGCACTGGGATATTGGCGGCATCAAGGAATTCGATATTATTACTTGTTTGAATCCCGCACAAATTGCGAAGCATATCCGCAACACCTTTGGGCTCATCGAAAACGCGGAGGAGTTTCTCGTCTGCCCCAGAGATGAATTGGGAGTCGGTGATTGTGTCGATACAGTTGAGATCATACCCGTGGATTTGCGGGCGTGAGAATTCGTGCCAGGATGTAGATGATTCTTGGTGCCTCCATTGCGAGTATACCCTTGTTGTTTGATCTGAGCTTGTTGTGAGTAGGTATGACCCATTCCGAGACCAGCAGCCACTTTTGACTTCGCGAACATGTCCTGTTATAGCGACTTGTTGCGCCCACATATCATCTGTACCCGAATAATTCCACTTCCTCCAGCTACCAGTGCGTCCAAGAGAGACGACAGAATGACCGCTGGGTGACCAAAGACCGATCCAAAATCCACCGGCACTTCCTGTGGCGCTTGTCGAACCCTTTTGCGCACTAATCTCTCCTAATCTTGTAGTGCAAACCCAAATGCCGGATGTGACATCGCTCTCCCAAATGGCCAGTGAATTGTCTTCTGATGTTGAGAGCAGCTGGAGCTTGCCATGCCTGTGACACCAAGAAGCTGTGTATATCCAATCTTCATGCCCGAGAAGTAACGCTTCAAAGGTAACTGAATATTTTGACAGTGGAGTTTCAACCCAGTGTGCCTTGTTTGATAACGACTTGATTAAACCTCCTAAAGCTGGATCTTCCAGAGCACTGCTTGCCGCAGGAAGTTTGTCTCCGTGATGAATCCTCCATAAACGGATATACTTGTCTTGGCTTGCAGATGCTAATAAAAGATCGCTGCTATCATCATTCAAAGTTTCTCGAGTAAATCCAAGGGCACGGATCCAACCTTCGTGCCCGGTAAGGGTTGCAGAAAGATGCCATTGAGTATCGCGAGACACAAAGACCTGAATTATACTTCGAGTGCCTGCAACTGCCAACACAATAGAAGATTCGTCTAACTGGGCCAACGCAAGATTTAAAGGAAAATACTTAGGGGAAAGTGTTATGGTTTGCGACAATAGTACATCTATTGAAGAGTAGTCGGCATCGTGAACGAGCTTCCAAATTTTAACCGTGCCATCAGACGCGCCAGTAGCAAAGACATCTGATCCTGGAAGAGTGGCTATTTTCGTTATTGAATTTGAATGTTCCGATATGGTCTTGAGGCACTCGAATTTGAAAGGTTGCTCTCGCCGAGCGCGCCACAACCGCAGGGTATTATCCGAGGAGCCACTTATAAGAATTGACACATTGGGAGAGTTTGTGGGGAAGAATTTGACTGCATTGACAGGTTTGGTATGGCCATTCAAGACAGCCCGGACGCCAGGGAGTTGTGCATCCTTCCCTGAGGTCAGACTATGTTATGGTGCGTCATTGGGAGGGCTGACTTGCCTGAGGATCCCACAGCGCGATCGTGTTATCGGCACCGAACGCCAAGAGTTGCAGACCGCCTTCATCCCAATCTGCAGCAGCTGGATTTCGATTGCCGCCTATCGAGACAAATACCGATGAAACGTTCATTCTTCTCTGGCGTATATTGTTGTTACTGTCCCTCTTCAAGCTATGATGTCTTCGAGGAATTCTTTGGCGCTAATACTCGCTTAAGTAGCCCCAAGTAGACTAAAACTTCACGTATCGCTCCTCTTGCGCTGCGCAGGAAGCAGAGTTTGTTGCAGCATTCACCAGAGCCGTATAAAAGATCATTCACTTGCAGGATATGATTGATTGTAGACATGTCGCATGATGATAGTATCCCGATTACAATAGAGTTCTCGTTCGTAAGCCACTTGCACATAACAGGCACCAGCCACCTAACAACCTACAGTGGAGGGCTTGAGATTCTGTTCAGCAATCAGAAAAAGTATTCGCTTTCCATACCCACAAAAGATGATTCAGGTACCCGGGCCAGTATCGCTTTCCTCGTGAGGTACCTTTGCGATAAAGTCATGAAGGACCCACGTAAAGAGCTTTTTGTTCTGGATGATACTGTGTAGGTGAACATGCTCTTGGGTGAAGAGCATTTGCTTACTGGCAGATTAGGCGACCAGGTATATTAGTTCTCATTAATGACGCGGATTGGGAGCTGGAAGGTGAAGACAAGTATGAGCTACAGAAGGACGACCACATTATGTTCGTATCGACACTTCATGGTGGCTAGTTCTCTTGAACGCATTTTTAATATGATTATACTAGGATTGGCCTGCACAGTTGGTACAATCAATTTCCTAGCTGGACTCGACCTGGTCTACCAGCGTTGTTATGGACCAGGTGCATGCTTTGCTAGGTATGCTCAAGGAGGGTTGCCACGTTCTGAGTATTTAAAGATCTTAACGTGCCGTTTCCAACTTTTTTTTCTGAATACCTGACTCTTGCCTATATCACAGGTCTATGGTGCCAATGTACACCGCACTAAACAACGAGGTGCAAGTAAGTCGAGTAATTACGAAGGAATGTTTCGGCACTGGTATTTCGAGGAGAGCAATCCATATTACGGTCCTATGAATCTGTTTGACCAGACTTGATATGGGTGCTTACTTAACTTCATGGATGACAGAGAATACTTGACGTTGTACAATTGGTCCAAGCATGTGAGCGCATAAGCACGTGAAAGCGCGTTGTCGTGAGCAACCCCATAATCTCGCTTACGCGTGTCTTCTAGGTACTCTGCCATGCCACCAATAGATTGCTCACAACAACTATATCTGCAGAATATCAAAAACTTTATGGCGTATTCCAGCGACGATGAAGACCTTAAATCAGCCATTGCTTTGTCTTTGCAGTCGAGCCTCCAAACTAATGAGGCCGCTTCCGACGACGAGGAAGGTGAGGATATGCGACGCGCAATCGCATTGTCTCTACAAGACGCAGAAGGCCCTGACGATTCAATAAAGCCAATATTAGAGCATTCAGCTGGTTCAAAGACACAGGTTGCACCAGCGACTTTATCCAACAGGGTAACGGGCATATCTGGAATTGATCGCAAGGCTATGGAACAGGAGCGACTAGCGAGGTTAGGCAAGAGGAAGCGAGAACAAGAACCGGAACGAAGTTCGAAACAAGTTGCGAAGATGGCTCCTTCTGATTTTCCAAAATCGCTTGATACAATGTCTCCATCATCTGCCGGTACCACGCTTCAGTATCCCAAAGGAGTCATCAAGCGTACCTTCGCCACCAAGTTCCCACGTACTGATGATATTACATTGGAAGAAGTTCTCGAAGCAGACCACGTACAGATTGCGGTCATCAGCTCATTTATGTGGGATTCCGAGTGGCTAAACAAGAAGCTGAACCCAGCCAAGGTGAAGCAGATCTGGATCATGAATGCAAAATATCAAGACGTTCAGCAGCGATGGGTACGCGACATGGCAGATGCTGGTATTCCTAACTTGAGATTGCACTTTCCGCCTATGGACGGCATGATCCACAGCATGCATAGCAAATTCATGCTACTTTTCAGTAAAGACAAGCTGCGATTTGTTATACCAACAGCAAATATGACTCCTGTTGATTGGGGAGAGGTCAAGAATGATTGGCAGCCTGGGGTCATGGAAAATTCAGTGTTTTTGATTGACCTTCCACGAAGGCATGATGGAATGGTGGGAAGTAAGGAGGAGTTAACAGCATTTGGAACAGAGTTGATATACTTTCTAGAAAAGCAGAGAGTGGAGAAGATGGTTGTGGAGGGTGTGTTAAAGTTTGACTTTTCACAGACGGGGCACCTTGGCTTCGTGCATTCCATGTGAGTAAAAGTGTGGTTTTGTGGTTTACACTGACTGATGTGAGTAGTGGTGGGTCTCACAAAGGCGAGCTGCAACATAGAACTGGCTTTCCGGGGTTAATGAAAGCCATTCGGGATTTACAACTTCACGATGTCAAAGATATGGAGCTTGACTATGCAGCATCCTCCATTGGCGCAATCAACAAGGTGTTCCTGCAACGAATGTATCTCGCTGCGTGCGGCGAAGAATTCACAAGCGCACCCGTTCTCCCTAGCATAAACGATAGCATACGCATCTACTTCCCTACCGACGAAGCTGTCAAGAATAGTATTGGTGGGCCAGATTGTGGTGGCATCATCACGCTAACAAGACAGAGCTACAATGCAGCGAATTTCCCTCGCCATTGTTTCCGCAACTACGACTCAACGCGTCGCGGGATGCTTTCGCACAACAAACTCCTGTTTGGGCGAGGATGCAAGCAAGATGGTTCAGGTGTAGCGTGGATATATGTGGGGTCGGCAAATGTGTCTGAGTCGGCATGGGGAGGGCAAAAGGTGGTGAAGAGTGGGCAGATGGGCAATCTGAATATTCGCAACTGGGAGTGTGGAGTAGTGATGGCGGTGCCGAGGGAGAAGATGGCAGAGGCAAAAGGGGTGCCGACAATGAGTGTGTTTGAAGGCACGATTGAGGTCCCTTTTGTGTACCCTGGACAAAACTATGGAGATAAGTTACCTTGGCTTTTCAGAGCAACGTAAGCTACTTAGCAGATTAAGGTTTGGGGCCGGCTCTCGAAAAGTGGTGTATATCTACGTTTAGGCACCTTACTTTTCTCTTTAATTTTTTTATACTATTGAGAACTCTATACTCAATAAAATATTAACACAAGTTAGTTTAAATAATTTTCTATATTATATGAATTTTTGGAGGAGTATGTTCTTTAATTATTGGGAAATTATACTGCAAAGATAGCTGCGCGTTTTCTGAGAGGCTAGTACGGAACGACGCACGACATTGCGGATCGGCCTTACCCACGAGAGTGGTACCGACAACTACATACTTGAACTCTTTTCGCCCTCCTTCTCCTTTCTTACTATGTAGAATGTCCTCGAGAGCCTCCGAGTTTAGGCTTAGGCGAGACCCCATTACCGCGCCGATCGCTTAGCTTACCAGCTCAGCTAGGTTATAACCAAATATTATGCAAGTAAAAGAGCTGCCTCTACACCTGATCCAGCTGATCATCAGCCATGTAGGAATTCTTTCATTCATTCTTTCGTGCTTTTGTATCCATGTCTCAACCGACCCTCTGACCTGACGCCAACGTACAGCTGGACAATGTGGCAGACCTTGCGCGCATTACGCGTACTTCGCGACTCTTCTACTACATGACACTACCGCGTCTCTATGAGCATGTAACTCTGCACGCATACCCCGAGATTCGCTACACAGACCAGGGCCGGCCCGAAGGTTATGGCAGCGGCAGTCCATTTGCCATGGGCCTTAACACGCTCGTGACACGCACTTTCACCAACTATGTCCACACCTTTCGCGTAGTCGGCGACTGGCGGGTGGAGGGCGAGGACGACTACAAGCACGGGCGAGTACCGGACAACAGCATGCTACTGCAGATTGTCATGCGTGCGGTGCTGGATAAGATGAAAAACCTGCGCAGCTTTGCGTGGGAGTTGAACACCAAGCCCCTCAATACCGTCTACGAGGGCCTCGCCAGCCGGTCTGCCACTTTGACTTCCTTTACTCTCCGCTGCCCAACTAGGCGTCTCCCCCAGCCTACCACCATCATTTCGCCTATGCCGAACCTGCGCTCACTTGTCGTCTACGACATGGACCCCCTCTGCTACCCCGACGATCTAACATTCCTGATATTGGCCGCCACTAAGCTCGAAAGACTAAAGTTACACTGGAGCCCCCGAATGCGAGAAATCGGCGAAGAGTCCATCAACCTCATGAACCTTTTTGGCCGCTGCGTGCTCGCTAAGCAATCCCTCCCCATCAAGAAACTCGCCATCTACAACCTGTATACTCGCTTCATTGGCAGCGACCTAGACAACATCATAGAGGTCCAACATCTGCGCGAAGTCTCCATCTTCAACTCAATAGGCTCATCCGACCCCATGACCGTCTTTCTCGACGATGCCTGGAGGATAAACAGCACCCGCCCCATTCCACCCAATCTAAAGATGATCCGCACAGATCACGTCGACTTTGGCCAGGTCCTGGACTTGACCAAGTTCACCGGCCTGGAACGCTTATATATAGTCAGTAACCTGAACAAGGAGCAATCCAAGATCAGCAGTGCAGCTATATCCCCAACCCAAACCTCAGCCACCACGCCACCCACCCCAGCCACCGGTCCAAACGCAGCAGCCACAGCCGAACGACATTGCGCCATGGGCAGCGACTGTCTCGCCGCCATACAGTCCAACCACCGCACCATCCGCCACCTCCTCCTCTCCCCCCACTGGCAAATCTCCGACACCGCCCTCCACCAACTCTGCACAGCCTGCCCCGACCTCGAACAACTAGGCTTCTACTGCGGGATCCCGCCCCTAGCCTCCCTGCGCAAAATCTTCGCCCTGACGCCACGCCTCTTCGCGCTCCGCATGCTCTACGTCCCGGGCTCTGCACTCGCGGAAACGATGTCATCTACGGATACCGAGATGCATGTTTTTGCGATTGCGACGGAGTTCTGGCGGCCCGAGTATAGGGCTGTGCGGTACATTGGTATCGGGGATACGCTTATTTTTCAGTTGGGGGGTGTAGTTTTTCCGCCGAGGGATGCGCCGCGGATTGCTCCGGGGATGGAAAATAGTCTCAATGCGAAGCGGGCGGGGCCGTTGAGGAGGGTTAAGCTTGTTGATCGGGAGAGTGTGAAGGGGATTGAGATTTGGGGGATGGATAGTTTGGAGTTTAGTCCTGGGTTTGCTTGAATGGGTTGGTGTGTTGTGGTACGATTTATGGGCACTGAGGGGAGTACGCAGACTCAGTGAGCTTGGATTGGGGAATGTTGCTTGAATGCGGTGACAGTTCACCATACTTGAGTGCAGGACTTTGGGCTGCAACCTGCTGCACAAGACCAAGAAAGATCTTGGGAATTGCGACAACATGAGTGTTGGCTTCTCGCAGAAGAAGAAAGTGATGGGAACGGCGTGTTACTACGAAGATGTAAGACACGCGATAGGGCTCGTCCTAATCCTTACGAAGACATAATGAACGATTACGTGTATATGGGTTACATTAGGAAGTATCGGCGTGTACTTGGGAATTATCGGAAGAGTACACAGAGGTCGACGGCAATTGCGAAGAACTGAGAGAGAGGTCTCTGGAGGTAGACAAGGCACCGGCACCGTTCCTACCGTGATGAACGAGAAGCGATGGAAGAAGGTGCCTGGATATAAAGGTCTAAAAGTAATATGTAGTGCACCAAATGGTTCTTGATTTTAACACACAAAACAGTCTAGATATGTGTGTCTAATTCAACAAGCGGTGGTATTAAATCTGCTCCAGCCGAGGTATTGAATGTACAAACCGGCTATCAGAACATATATGCAAATAACCACAACTACACCACCATGGCCGCTCTACGCATACCGCGGCCCTTCACTCTTCTCATTGCTCGAACTTGCACTCGGACTGCCAACCGGTCCCTGCATACCCTGCTGCGATACAGGCTGCTGCGGCGGCGCAAAAGCTTGCCCCGGCACCATTCTCTGCGGATACATTGCCGTCATAGGATACGCTTGCTGCTGCATAGGCAACTGATAATAGCCCATTTGCGGCTGTCCCCAAGGCATAACAGGTGGTCGCACATGCGCCTGTCCCGGCGGCGGAACAATCGCTCCATTTGAAATCATAGTCTGCACGATATTCGCCGCCAATTTCTCTGCGTCCTTGCTAACTTTGCTGCGATTGTAATGATGGCAATCAACACATGCCTGTTTGGAAAGAAAAGTTAGTATATTTGCCATGCAATTGAAAGGAAGGGGGGGGGGGGGGAACGACGTACCCAAACGAACAGCGCAAAATGCAGTACCAAAACAAAAAACTGGCACACCACACCCGTCGTCTCAACCGCCTGCAGATGCGGCTTCTCCTGCCATAGTTTATTAATATACGCATCCTGCTCCTGACAATTCCGAAACATGCTCCCATAATCCCCGCCATACGACGAACTGCTCGACGAGCGATTACAGTCGCGCCCACTCCCCGACGAACTCGAGCGATCACTCCAGACCCACGTCCCGTTATCCGCAAACCGATACCGTCCACCACTGCTTGAATACCCGTAGCCCAGATCGCCGAACTCGCCCCAGCTAATCAGCTCGGCTAGGGCAAGCATGCCGAAGAGCGCGGTGGTGATGAAGCCGAGCCAGAGGATGAGTTCTATGGCTACGCGGGTGCCGGGGTGCACGGGGCGTTTGCGCAGGACGAGGACGAGGATGCAGACGGAGCACCAGAGGATGGATATGGAGAAGGAGAGGAGACAGGGCCAGAGGAGGTAGCCGTAGCTGTAGTCGTAGGAGAAGCGGCTGTCGGGTGCTTTGGTGAAGGACCAGGCGAGGGTGCCGATGCCGATGAGGCCTAGTATGATGGTCACGGTTTGGAGGGCGCCTTTGAATTTCCAGTAGCGGTCGACATTGTTGAGGCGAGCGTTGAGGGTTTGCGCTTCGTCGGTTGGAGGTGTAGTTGTCGAAGGGACGGCTGGGTCTGGTGTTGTCGAGGGGGGAGCTGGGTTCGCGGTTGTGGGTTGTGAAAGATTGGACTGGGGCGCCGCAGTGGTGTGTACTGGTGCTGACGTTATGGTCGGCTGTGGCGCCTGAGGCGCTGGAAGAATTTGATCAGTCATTAAATATTTTTTTGGTGTAAATTAGTGCTGTGAAAGCAAGCGAATGGCTACGCAAAAGATTGCGTGGTTTTTGGGAGGAAACGAAGGTTTAAAGCAAAAAGCTCAAAGACGAAATGAAACGACAACGAAGGGAGAAGAGAGAAGAGAGAAGAGAGAAGAGAGCACGATCCGCGCCGCACAAGATGAGACTGATGAGTTGGATGCCTTGAAGCTAATTAACTGTGCCATCAGTGCTAATTTTAGATTGATGCCTACTTAGGACATAGATAACAGGGCTTGATTGAGCTAGTCGCCAGTACTAAACGTCTTTTTCAACCTCATTCCAATGGACTTGATATCGAATGTTAGTCACACTACCTCGATTCTATATATCAAATATTTACCACGCTCACACAACCTTCGGTGAGGCCACGACGGCAAGGCTATGTTGTATGACTGAAGGAGTGCAGCATTGCGGCACAGTGGCGCGTGCCCAAACACGCAGAAGATTATCCACCACTAGACTTTGTTAGCGTCTTGATATTCACAAGGCCAGCCTCTTCTAACCCACCTCGTACTAATAACGTCTGTCGTCGTGCGAATAGTCTCTCTTTTCCAAGTCTGCGATTCGCCTCTCGTTTGCCAACTCGACCATACGACTTGCTTCGCGCTGTGGTATGGGTACAATAGAGCCCCACTCACCCGCCGCATCACAGAAGTCGATCATGTCCAGTCGATCTACTACTATTTGTCAGTAAGGCCGTTCTCAGACTCAATACACAACTCACAGTCTGTCATGCCCCTCGGTTCTGCTCTCCTAGCTTCGTTATTTGCCTGCTGCTGTTGCATCACTCTGTCCGGATTCATTTGCATGAAGCGAATTGGATACCGGGGCTGACTCTTCATTCGTGAGATAATGCCCTGATACGTCATGATGTAATCTTCTTTCTGGGTCCCTGTGATCTTCGCCAATGCAAATTCGACCGGATAGGGAGCAAGGAGGTTCCTTAGCCAGGCTATGTCCGCGTCGCGACCAGGGTAATACTCGAGACCCTCAATCAAGCGTTTCGCCAGACGAAGCGCGAAGAGTCCGATGATCAAGAATCCGTGGTTTGGGGGCGGAGCATGTGAGCTAACTGACGATGCGACTGGGGGAGTACGCACGACGTCCGGTGGTGGCGTGTATCTGTGTCTGTGGTGCTGCATCTTTGAGGTGGAGGTAGGTTTGCAGTAAACTCGCAACGAAAGTCCTACATCCCTAATAATCGTGTCGATTCAATTGTACGGGTTGTTGTAGCCTAGTGAATCTGCTAGTAACAGTAGGAGTGAATATATAGGTGACTGTAGGCAGGTGCAATCGGCGACGACAGCGCAAACATGATGCCATTCACTCACCTGTGAACGACGACCAAGTCAAAAGTACTCACATCACTACATTCAATATCTGACTGCTAAAACTAGGGACCTTCTCGACTGAAGGTCTTGGAACGTATTGATTGTAGTCCCCAACCTAATCCCAACCCAGGCATGTAAGCGAGGATGAGTCGAGATGATTGATACTCGGCGTCACTCTTTGCACTGCATGTATATATATATATGCATCCTTCCCATGTAGTTTCAACCTCATTATGGTATTCTAAGACACTAATGTATCACCTAGTCTTTGCTCGTCCTGAGTGTCTGCCATTGCAGCAATAAGTCTTCTAATATCGAATACACAAATGGATTACCCAAACATCAAAGGAACATCTCCCATCTCCTACAAAATCCATCCAACCCCAATCCAGCAAGATTCCCTCCCTCCACAACTCACAAACCCAACCCCACCAACCCCAGGCTCCAAATCCATATTCGCCTTCTGGCACTCCGGAATCCACTCTCTCCCCCCTTACCTCCTCCGCAACGTCCTCAACTGGCACACTCGCTTCTCCCCCCTAGGATGGACCATCTACGTCCTCGACACACTCCCCTCCTCTCCCCTCAACATCTCCAACTACATCAACACAACCTCCCCCTCCGTCGTCCCCGCAGCCTTCACCAACGGCACCCTAGACGGCACCTACGCCGCACAACACACCTCAGACCTAATCCGATACCCCTTCCTCCTCAAATACGGCGGCATCTACCTCGACGTCGGGATCCTCCAATTCGGCGACCTAAACTGGCTCTGGACACAGCACATCGCTAACCCAGCGTCGCCGTACGACTTTGCTGGCTTCACCATGGGCGATCCGCCCGAAGGGATATCCATCGTTAATTTCGCATTCATGTGTGCAGCGAACAACCCGCTTGTCCGCCGCGCGCACCACATCCTGCTCCGCGTCTGGGACGGCCAAACGAATACCGTGGGCACGCATCGACATCCGCTCGTGTGCCATGTGCCGTTGCTGCGCGTGCCAGAAGAGGTCGAAGTCGATGAGCAAGGGGCGGGGGAAATGGTTATTAACGATGCGGTTATGACGGATTATGCTATTCAGATTCAGTGCATGGGGTCTGCGCAGCGCTGGGCTGATGAGGAGGGTGGGTGGGATGGGCCTGCGTATGTGCGGGAGCATTGTTGGCTGTATAGTATGATTGATGGTGCGTTTGCGCATGAGCAGGTTACGAATTGGAGTGGGCAGAGGCAATTTGAGCTTCTTGGGCAGCGGGTGCCGGAGGGGAGTGGTGAGGAGAGTGGGGATCAGGGGGTTGCGAGGGAGATGGTGGAGAATGTTGTGGGGAGGAGTTGGTGTTTGAAGCTTGGGCATGGGTTTTCGGCGAAGCTCTTTGGCGCGGATACGTTGGGGATGTTGTGGAGGAAGAATGAGGGGAGTGATTGTGGGGACCAGACGTATGCTGGGTGGTTGAGATGGGCGGAGATTTATTGTCAGCAGGATCGTCCACTTCAACCTCTGGAGATTCCGATATACGAACCGACATCCAGGGGGAATTTGCTTGGGTGATTTTGGTCGATACTACTGACATTTGGTCTTGATAGAAAGAGACGTGGCTTCAGATAGTCTATTGTAGCAAAATTAAACCTTCCCGGAACAAGCTCACAGCTTTTCTTGTAGTAATAATCCATATTGTTCATTCATCGTTGTCCCATTTTCGTTATTCTTCAAAGCATTGCCCAGGTAAATCATACGCTCGCTCATACACCCTACATACATAATCAATACAACCCGCCCTTACGCGGCAGACAGGTAGTGTAAACAAAGGCACAGCCTCGCTAATAATACACGCAACGCTCACTGCAGTAGTACGTCACAAATCTAAGCCCATAGCCAGACGCGTCCCGCACGCCTCACTGAAGTCCCTTACTATAACCAATCCAACCCAACCAACCATCACTACGGAACATCCTTCCCCTCCATTCTCCTCTTCCTCCCCTTCCCCTTCCCCTTCCCCCTCCCAAAACACCCCAACCACCACCTCCCCACCACGCCCCTAACATCCACCATAAACACCCCCAACCCCACCAAAATCGGCACAACCGTAACCCAAAACACCCACGCATTCCTCTTCCCCGGCTGAAACTCATCGCTCATTGAAAACACGGCCGCCACCGAGCTCAGGGGCACAAAAAACATGGTCAGATTCGTGATCTTGGAGAGATTGAGCGCGTTGCGATTCGCGGCCGTGGCTTCTTGCATGTTGGAGAATTGGAGGTAGGATGTGAGGAAGGCGTCGGACATGTGTATGATTTGCGCGCAGGCGGAGAGGATGGAGGTCCAGCCGTCGCGTTCCCACTGGGGGATGGGGACCGCGGCGGCGTTGGGGGAGGGGAAGGGGGCTGGAGTTGTTGGAGTGGGTAGGCCCAGCGCGACCATATTCGCCTCTGCTTCTTTCACCATAAGGCCCATTCGGAACTTTGCATTGACAATGAAGCCGAAGAGGGAGTGGTGCCAGTTCGTCAGGGCGCCGGCGGCAAAGTTGCGGAGGTAGTCGCAGCGGTTTGACTGGAGGATAGCGATGTCGGGGGTAGATTGGAGGCGGAGGAGGTTCAGTGTACGGCGACGGAGGAATGTTAAGAATATTGCGATGGCGATTTTGCGGGCTCGGGCTGTGGCTTCGCGGGGGGAGTGAATGCGTGGGTTACCCTCGTGCGCGCCACAGAGGATGTCGTCGAAGATGGAGACGTAGCAGGGTGGATTGTAGCCTTTGGTCCATTTCGTGGGGTCTTCTGGGAGGATGTCGAGTTCGTCGAAGTCGGGCTCTAGTTCGTTGATCTGGGAGAATGCGTATTCTTGCGAGTGGTGGTCGACTGGTAGGAGGGTGTTGTCTGTGAGGGACTGGACGACGTTGCCCAGTCCTGGGTCGACGATTAGAATTGCTTTACGAGAAGCATGTCAGAAAATGAAAGTAAGTGCATATGAGATTACTCTTACAGTCCCATGACCCATCGCTTCTAGCGCCCGTTGTCCAGAAAGAGATTCTGTGGTAGCTCTTGGGCTGGTCGACCAACGGCCCATGTGGATCGTAAAAGTGTACATGACGACTGATATTGGCATTCCAGCGATATTTGGTAGCTTCCAGATGTGAAGGTGCTTCGACACGAATGGCCTGGTTTGCTGCATATCCAATCATGAATTTGTTTTCAGAAAATTTGCAGAACGGACTTCTATGGTTGAACGTAGGTGTAGTCGGATCGGACCAGTGCGCGCCAAACGAGCTTGGTGGTATTCGCAATTGCGATCCAAGTATCTCAACGTAGTTTCGTGGTAGATCTTCCAGTATAAACATTCTTTGGGTTGGAGCAGCGGGTTTTGTGTCTGCAGTGGTCTCGAAGTAACGCTGCAACTCGTATGAACTCTCAAAAGTCTTCTGGCGAGAGTACTCTCCTTCGCAATACTCAATGACTGCTACTCTACCCATCTCCCTCTGGTGGGATGATTGCAAATATATATTCTTAACAAATTCCGGGAAAAGCCTTCGTAGTTGGGTGTGTAGGAGCTCGAGATACTTCTCTCGCTTCTCATCGCTCGCTGATAGCGCCATTGGGGTTTCTGTGAGAGATATTTTGATATCGTCCCATATCTTCATTGCTATAATGAATCAACGAGGAATGACAGTATGCCAATGAGACAGAAAGTGGACTTCGGAAAGTCAAGAAGACTACCCTGACACCGATTGGGAGGGTCGTCCGGTGGTGGGGTGGGGTATAATTATCTGCGAATGATGCGTTCGTTGCGGTAATACAAACTAGGATCAATGTGAATTTTTTAGCTTCGTATCGGACCCTAAAATCTTACACAGGAGTTATTGGAGTTGATTGGGAGATAGTATCGGTCGATGGTGCAAGGTGACGCGAGCGAGCCATACAGCCCCTGCATTCTGTGCTAGGGCTTAGACTTTGCGTTCATTGTGAGCTGAACCACTGCCCTCGTTTCACCTGAAATCGCGTTTTGCCTGATAATAAACTAGGTAGGCAAAAGTAATATACTATCGTTTTGTGATAGGTTTACACATTTATAGTCCGTTATATTCACCTAGCATCCTTGTCGGGGGATCGATTTCCCCACACTCTTTGGGAAACAGGGAGCTAGAAATGGCCCAGCCTTGTTGTACAACCCATACCAGGCACAACTGTGATATTCCATCAGTTCCACAAAAACACTTGTCCTCCACCCAGGAATTGCCTTAAAGAACACACCCAATTAGTGCACATGCCACGCACACCTAAACACATCCCCGTCACAAACCCAGTAGAACACTAGGCAGACAAAATTGCAGACATGGCATTTATATTATCGTGGGTATAAAATGCTCGCATAGCCTTTCCAACCACACCGAAAACAGCCACAGGGTTAGTTCCTTGTAGCTACACTAAATTGGTATGGCTTACGAAAGACAACCAAGTTCTACTCATCATCCTCTAACCCCTCTAGTAAAGTGTGTTCGAGAACATCGCTCAGGGTGAGAACGCCTTTGAGCCTGCTTTCTGAATCGATTATGATGAAACGGTGGACCCTGGATCGGCGGATTGTGTCGTATATTGTTGACATGTTGTCTGATAGTGTGCATGTGAAGATACCGGGGAAGTCCTGGAAGGGAAAGTGTCAGTAGTGCTAATAGTAGGGAAGCTGGTGGGATGGGGGAGAATAGCGTACGTCAGATCGCTTGAGTAGGGCGTCTCCAACGGTTAGGTTGAGGTCGTCGTACACACCGCCTTTGATGAGGGCGATTACATCTACGGCTTCGAAAACGTTGAGAACGACGCCTAGGAACATTAGCATAAGAGACACGCAGGTCGCTTTTTACCACATACCTTTTCTGTCTACAATGGGCACGCTGGATATATTCTTCTTGACGAGCATATGTATGACATCCATGACAGGTGTGTCCATGGATGCAGTCGCGAGATCTTCATAGGTACCGACATTAGGCAACTCTACAAGCGGCTTCCGTAGTTTCTGCGTCTCCTTAACATTGACAGCAATGAACTTTAGAATACGGTATTGCGTTATGACGCTAACAACCATGGTTCGGTGTGTCTCGTCGTCCATGTCAACGATGGGTATGCGGCGCGCACGTGACTCGAGCATGAGACGACATGCTTCGTAGACTGGTCGGTCTGGGTGGATGGCGATAGTCTCTATAGGTTTGACGCCGAGCGCTTTTTCGATTTCTAGCCAAGGTTAGTGGTGATGAGGTGTACTCGAGGAGCAGACCTACCTCGCAGGCTGTTCAAGCGAAACTGGTCTACCCGGGCCAGAGCATCAGGGAACTGCCAGTAGTATTGAATGACGTTGATGTAGTCCGAGGTGGTGAGCAGTCCCGCAAATGTCGAGGTCTTGGAGTCCCATAGCGGCGCGGACACGATGCCTGTATATTCCATTAGCTACTGATGACTGATCAGGGCCAAGGATGTGCGCACCGTTCTGGTTGAGGATGTTGAGACTCTTCTTGACCAAGAGGGCCGTGTCTAGCACGATCAAGCGGTAGCTAATGGGGAGTACGTCATAACTCGTCCTGGCTTTTAAGAAGGCGCGTATAGTTCTCTAGTAGTAGTGTCAGCGAATACTGGTACTCGCAACCTGTGCTATGCCATATATCCTACCAGGCCATCTATTTGCTCCTTATCAAGCGGGGAGAGTGTTGGACGTGCGAGAAGATTCCTGGGGGCCACAAAGACAGAGGCGTCAAGAGGGGGATGGTTCACTGCAGTATCTACGCCAGCCATTCTGTAAGCAAAGCCCTTCTTTCAAGCACTGCATGGGTGCAGGGTTGAGAAATTTGTTGAGCGATGATGCTTGGGCGATGAGAGGAACCATCGGCAGGTTGATGTGGGGTTGGGGTAGCATTAGGGCTCCACTTATTAACCTTAGCCTCAGCCTCACCAGCAGGACAGGCACGACAGGGTTCATTTCCATACCATGACTCGCCAAGTGCAGCAAAGCATACATAGGTGCGACCCTAGGAAATTCTCAAAATCATCATCACCTCCAGCATATACATAGTTACCGCCTTGAACGACACCTAACACAGTACAGCCCCCCTTCTAGCAATCAGAAAACACCTTCATGACCATCCCAACTCAGCCCTTGTGCTTTTGAGCTGCCTTGGTCGCCTCGACGCTGAGCTCAGGGCCTGGTTCAGCCTCCGATTCCTCCATGATTATTTGTTTGGCAGCACTCTCCACCGACTGTTCTGGCTCGCCTATTGACTTCCTCGCCTGAGCAACAATCGCTTCTGCTTCCGTCACTCCTCCTTTGACATTCAACGGATCCCCATCTACCCCAATCGCCGCCTCATTCTTGCGCTGGCGAAGCGCTTTGTTGTCGAATCGAACAACCATACATGACAGGTTGTCGGTGGAAAAGCGAGCAAGGGCGTAGTCAACAAGCTTCTTCGATGCCTCTTGCGCATCTTGAATATGACGGACAAGGTCCACAGCTTCCTGGTCGGAGCAAACGTCCCAGAGCTGTCATCTTTTGTTAGCCTCTCGAAATAATAGCGGCAATATTGCACTTACACCGTCGCAAGCAAGAATCAGGAATTCGTCTTGATCTGCTTGTATCACAGTTTCTGTAGTGTAGGGGTGACCAGTGACCAGATCCTTCATATATGCATCGCCTAGTGCTCGGGTTACAGCAAGGACGCCGTTGACACGGTTGTTGAGTATCAAACCACCAGCACTCGCTACACGACGCCCCTCATTCTCGTCGCTACCTTTGTGATCGTAGGATAATCGAAGCGCTCGGCCATTGCGGCACAAGACAATGCGAGCGTCACCAACGTTTGCCGTGTAAAGTACCCTCTGTCGACTTGCCTCAGATCGTAATCTTGTCTCTACAGTCTGCTCGTTAGCAGGTTCAGAGTTAGCTGCCTCGGCTCCATCTGCCTTGTTTTCGCCTACTTCTGCGTTCTTGAGAACGGAGACAGCGGCTGGAGCAAAAAGAACAGAGCCAGTAGATGATTGTGCGTTTGGAACCCTATCTTCCCATCTCAATACAGCAATAACAGCAGTACATCCACTATTCTTGAGGGGGAGCTTTTCCAGTTGCTGGTCAACAACGGTGAACGTTTGGTCGAGTAACTCGGGTACTGGTGTATTGGGGTTTTTCCGTATGGTATCCTCTAGGATCAAATGCAGCTTCTTCCCGCACCAATCAGCAGCAAATGTGCCAGCATGACCGTCAAATATGGCAAAATATCCGTTATCTGTTTCGACGACCTGTTGTGAAGATGAATCGGTCTGGATTGAACCAGTCTCAGAGGTGGAGCCGCGTTGCTCGCCACCATACGAAGGGGCAGGTGTGCTAAGAAAGTTGTACAAGTATGCATGCGTATCCTCCATAGTCCGTCTGCATTTCTTATTCTTATCTTCTGTAACACCGACACGAAACGTAGACCGTGGGCCCGGGGCAGATTCACCCGCTGAGTTGTTCAGCGAGCCTTGGGGGACGCTGAGTGCGGCATCGGATTTTCCTAGCTTCTGAATAGGCGTCTGAGTAGTCTTCTCTGGCGCACTTGAGTTGGCTGTGGGAGAAGAGCCGCTCAAATGCAGCGAATTCCTTGCGCTTGAAAACATGTCTCTCGCCCGTGAGACGCCGCTGCTACGGCGCTTTTTTTCTGCTGTTGGATTGGAACCGCTGTCACTACCCTTGCGCTCTGTGGTAGACCCGTTTCCTGAAGGCTTTGTGTTCGCAGTAGATGATTCGTCTGCTGGAGTGGGGGCGGTAGCTAGGCCTGGTGAGACGGCTGGCTTTGAAGAGTCGTCCACAGTTGGGCTATTTGTGGTGGTAACGTCTTCGTCCTTGCCAGAACCGAACATTCGGTTCAGCAAGCCGCCTCCTCCAGCTTGGGAGGAGAAGCTTCGTCGTTTGTTTCCTGCCAGATTGAAGGTTTCGCGGTCGCGCTGGATTCGCAATTCTCAGGTTACAAAGGCGCGTAGAATGAAGTAGGTGAGTTGCGTGTTGGTCTGTGTTTGTGACGTCAATGCTGTGGATTAGAGTGTTGTCAGCATCTCTCTGCAAGCGAACAGGCAATGAGTGAGGGGTCGCAAATGTAAGGGCCGTGCGCAAAGTATGCAGGTGCTTTGCGTGCAGCAGTGTGACATACAGTACAGCTTTGATGCGAGAGAAACTTGGGTGCGGCACAGTGGGGGGACGTAAGTAGGTACCTAGCTTCAGCTAAGGGCACGTGAAGTCGTGGGGAAAAGGCGAAGTAGATTCGATTGTGAGAGCTGAGCGAAGGACGATCAAAAGCCGGGTTGATGACGTAATTCTATCAAGGCACAGCGGTGACAGTCATGGGCGCAGATAGAGTCGTAGGAATGGCGATGAAGATGGGCTCATATAGCGAGCATACAAGTGTCAGAGAGTGTGCGGGGAACAGCGTTGGCCGTGTGTGCTACGAAAGAGCAGGCACCCGGTTACATAGGTACTGCACTGTACTTGTGTGCCCCGCCTCTTGTTTCCACCTGGGGGCAAGTTCCTTGTTCCTGCGCCCAAGTGGCTGACGGGATTGATGTCTTGTGACTTGCATCCATCCATTCCTTAATCTTTAGCTACTGTTTAGCATGAAGTTGTTTATTATTGGTTTCATGTGAAGGCTGACCTCCCAAGCTGGTTACCTACCTAGGTAGGTAGTTACGAGGCCACCAGCACCATGGTTTCTGGCTCGCCAGTGGAAGGGGTCGGGCTACACATGATTGCCCTGTAGGTAGGCGCTTGCCCTAGTCACGGTACGTATGCATAAATAACAAATAGGCAATCAAACTGTAGCAATCGCCTTGTTCATTCTGCAATCACTCTCTTTCATACACATGACAAGCCTACAAACAACCATGAAGCTGACACAACATGTCAAAAGTCCAAGTTCCGAGTATGGTGAACCTGATGAGTAAAACCACCTGTTATCGTAATGCCAAACTACCTACGTCCTTTGTTCATCTCCTTAGGCTGTCCAGGCGAGCTTGAAGATCGTCATCATCAGGATCAGGGCCTCCAATGGCCTGCGCTACTCGACCTTCAGGCACAGCAGCCTTCTGCAAACCACTAGGCGTCTCGCCCAGCTATCGAATGTTAGCACCAACTTTGTTGATACATGTAGCATACTTACTGCTTGTCCAAGATCGATGCCTATCTCATCTAGCACTTGATTCACTACATCTTCGCTCTCTTCTTCGTCCTCCATACCCGTGGCGTCGTCGATTGCATCGTCCATCATTTCCTGACGCTGATCCATGATGTCGTTCTCTTTCTCAAACTCCTGAGCGATGCGCTGTAGGGCAGGAAGATTCATCTGCCTGTTCATGCCTGTAAGAAGAGCTATCAATTGTCAGTGGTGTAGGTACAATGTTTACGACGAGATATACATGTTGCGCCCTTCATAGATTGCATCATCTGCTCGTTACTTCTCACAGTCTGTGTTCCATCAGTCGTCATTCGCGCGTGAATGCAGCCATGAACAAGCTACCTGTATCCGTAGTGATATGGCCTGTAATTGTGTGCGCATCTGGTAAAACTTCTGGATGTACCTGCTCTAGCCTTAGCTATGCCCATTAGGCCTCCACGAACTGGACCACCATACCGTCTTGTCCGTACAAGATCTTTCGCTTGTATGCGCAGAGGGCCCATCTGTCCGTTCTTTGCACTCTTTTTGATATCTGCCACCAACTTCTTCTCCTGATTCTCCAACTTCACACGCTCTCTGTCGAGTTCTCGCTGTGTCTTTTCGAGTGCGCGCTGGTGTTTCCTCAATCTTTCCGCGGGCGTCATCCGCTTACCGAACGCCCACTCAACTAGATTCATGGTTACTATAAACGGCTCGAGGTCCTAGGGAGGGTATTGTATTGTTTCCAAAAGATACGTAAAAGGTATTGGGCATAGACGATTCGGCTAGGCTGAGACAGGCTGCGATCACTGCTGCAACTAGCAGGCTGGGAAAGTAGTGAGCTTGTGAGAGTTCTTTAGCAATCCTACAGCATGTAGTCTTCTATCGCAATCTATCCAGATGGTCGTTGACGTTGGTGCTGCTTAGGTGCTCTCCAGTGCATGTGGCATGATAGGTGCATCTGCTCCCATGCCAATGCGTCAGGCAAGCGCGACTGTGCAACCCTTGCTAGCGTTGGAGTACCACTCGACGTAATACCTCGTCGCTGGGATTCTAGACACGTTCCTACAATTATACCCACTACAACATACCCCACTTCTATTACTGCCCGTCTGTTATCAATGCTAGATAATAACTCTAGACATGGTCGAATCATGATATTTGGTGATACCTCTACCTCATTGTGGCGACCTACTTAGTATCGGCTTGGGACATCACCATCTTCAACACCCATCCTCTCTGGTGAATTGAGCTCTTCAGTACCACAGATAGCGCTGCTATATGCTACATCTACGTTACAACCGGAAGATTGTTGTTATGAGTGTTAATTTTTCCCACTGCGAAATCTATATCAAGATATTCGGTGAATCAACTCTCACCATGAGATTTGCTACAACCTTCACAACGTTTTGTGAACTAGTTAATTTTATATCATTTAAATGCGATACCCGTCTACAGAAAAGGTATTTTGTTTTCAAATTATTCCATAGGCTGGCATGCCGCGAAAACTTACATCCAAAATACCCTATCCTTAGAAGTCCTAAGTTTTGTATGGCACTCCGACTTTTCACAATGTGATGAGACTACTTACTCTTCTTCTGTTTATGCACGAATCCAATACCTCCTTGACCCTTTGAAGGAATCATATTAGTGATAGTATCGTGAGCGGTATTAGGTATGAGACTGACCTGGTTTGGGCGCCAAGCATATGTGCGGCGAAACGCGGTAGTCCGAGGTTGCAACGTCATGCCAACAGCGAACTCTCCTGAGCAACACACAACACTTACGTCTCTAGCCCTGATGGCTTACATGCTCCGAACACAAACCACTCATGGAGGTTAGAAGAGACCCGAGATCGTTTGTCTTCTTCATCGTTCTACTGCTCCTGATCAACTCACCGGAGCCACAACCGCCGACGTTCAACGCGCGCGGACGATATCAGGAGCTCATTCAACGTGAGCACGACCAGCTCGGCATATTAAATAGCACACAGTACGGCGATTTTGACGCTAAGAATGATAAATGGCTGAATATTACGGGGTGGAGAGCAGACGATGGGTTTGCATGGGACTTATTGGGGCCTGTCCGGACGAAGGCGAAGCAACAGTCTGATCGAATACTTGGTGATGGGTGGAGAGACGCACTTGATCCAACGTGGGAAGCTCGTGATCACCAGATGCCAATGTACAAGAATTTGTCGGGCTATGTTCAAGGAGAGTGGGTTCGCTCCTCCTTAAGCCGTGTACGGCATCCGGCTGAAATGGGCAACTCTTCGGCCGACCCAGACAGCCCATTCGCTCAGTTGATGGAGTACGATCGGAATCTCACCGGCGCAAGTGGATCAGTTAGACTGCACATCACAGAATTGGAGGGCAAGATGCGCACAGATGAAAACAAGACTATGTCTGAGATCAGTGCAAAAATCGTCATAGGAGATCATGACAGCTTCGGGGGCAATTGGTGGGAATTCGTTGCACATGGCGTACATTTTCTCCGGAGCGGAGTGGTAGTTTTGACTACGACAAGTGATCGTTACGCTGGCATCTTCGGGTTGCCAAACTTTCTGTTCTCTCAGCAGCTCTACTCCGCCTCACAGGCATTTCTGAACCGTACGATATCTGAGACAATCGAACGGCAGAAAAATCGCGCTTTCCCATTATGGAATCCCTGGACGTCCTCAGCTGAAGGAGGCAATGAAGGTCTATTCCAAGGCCACCATTGTGAGGTGGTATTATACCTGCAGGAATCTCCAAGTCAAATTGGTGTTGATATAGACTGGCTCGAGCATGAGATGCGATATCCCACAGGAGCACCGGTCCCTCGGCACCTTTTAACTCAGATGAACCTGGTTGCCTTCTCGCCTGACTGTGGCTTTGTCATTGAGTCCAAAGGACCCCCCGACTTTTCACCTTCGGAAGCATACCATTTGATAGGCTCTAAGACCGAGCAATTCAAGGATCGAGCGAGGCATGGCATAATAGCCTTCGCCGTGACTTTAGCTTTCCAATTGTACTTCATCATACAGCAGATGAAGGAAACCGCCACGCCTTCCATGCGCAGCCGAGTCAGCTTCTACACGATCGCCATCATGGCTCTTGGAGACGGTTTCACATTTCTCATTCTTATTTTCATGTATCTATTTCTAGGCACAGCCCAATTAGCCTTGTATAGCATCGCTTTCATGGCATTGTTCTCTGTACTTTCACATCTACGCTTCTTGATAGACATTTGGGGTGTACAGGCAGCGGAGCGCGCGCGTCAGGACAGACAGCAAGCCTCAACTTTACCAGCCTCAACATCACAGGCTACTGTAACCCCTCCACCGCCGTCCTTTCCAGAGCGCGAAGGAGAACTTCCTCTCCCAGCTACAGCACCTCGCCCAAGTCCACCAACACCTATCATCGTCGCACCAGACCAGGATGACCCTAGTGAGGACGCAGGACGCGCCCCTAACACCAACGATACTACGGCAAACACAAACCCTCGAGCCGAACTAGGAACCCTTTACGGCCGCTTCTGTCTGCTCCTCATTGTCGTCTTTTTTATAACCATACAATTTGCCACCACTCGGACCATGTACCGTAGCATTTATTTCGACACTGTCACCTTCATCTATCTCTCGTTCTGGATACCCCAAATTCACCGTAATATCATGCGAAACTGCCGCAAGGCACTACGATGGGACTACGTTATTGGCACATCGGTGGTCAGAAGCATCCCGGTAGCCTATTTTTACTTGAAGGAGGATAATGTACTGTTTGCTTCAACAGATTGGTATGGATTCGCGATTCTGGCTGGGTGGTTATGGGTCCAGATCGTTGCGCTTGGGAGCCAGGATATACTTGGGCCGCGATTCCTAATAAAGGACGGATGGGCCCCACCAGCATACGATTACCACCCGATCCTACGCGAAGATGAAGAAGGCGCTACTATGCCTCTCAACATGACCACGACCGAAGCCGCGCCCTCGGCCACTCTAGATGCAGCATCCTCATCCACAGACGATAGCTCGACAACGAAGAGCGCTGGTGAATCCAAGGGCAAGGGAAAGAGAATCTTTGATTGTAGTATTTGTGCACAAGATATTGAAGTAGCAGTCATACCGGTCGGGGTAGAGGATAGCAGTGGGGCAGGAATGGGAGGCACAAGTATGATTCTGCAAAGGAGACAGTATATGGTCACGCCGTGTAGACATATTTTTCATACAGGGTGTCTGGAAGGTTGGATGAGGTATAGGTTGATGTGTCCTAATTGCAGAGAGGTATTGCCTCCGCTATAGCAGTAGACCCCAGGATCACATACGCTATACAAGAAGTTAAAGAAAACAATTTTATGATGAACGGCAGCTAATGTCATATGCATACGTCAGTTGTGGCGCAAAATAAAAATAGAAGTCGCTGCAGGGATCATGGAAGAGGCTGTGCTGTGGAGAAAGCGCGCGTCGTGATCGCATGGGGCATGCTCCGCCTTCACCTTTGCATTCAGCTGCCTGACTTGTCACTGCTTGTTGCTGCGTGTCACCTCACTCAAGCCTCTGCAATGCGTGCTTATATCTAGACATTCAAGCAAAGCCGGTCTTCGCATCTTTTTTTCCCCCTGTCTGCTCGCGTATCGTGGAATCCTGAAACAACCCCTACACTCGTGACCCTTGACCACGATCACGCCTCGTCTTGCACCTGTGGATAGAGAACAAAGCTCTCTCTCTCTGTGCAGGCCTGTATTTCGCATTTAGCCTTTGTCTCCCTTCTTCTGCGATATAAAATCTTTGCTACCTAGGGTTGCACTATGGCGGCCAACGACTACTACAACACAACCAACACCCGGCCGGACAATACTCGACCTGGCAACCAGGCACAACCTTCCCCCTCGCCTTTCAACGACGACCCATACTACCAGACACCCAACTCGTCCGGAGCCCTCGGAGGGTACCCGTCTCACGACACGTCCACATCGTACAACGGCGCCCAAGATCCTTTCACAGACCACAACGCAATTCCCCTGCACTCACAGTCAACAATGCAGGGAAACAAACCGGACCATGGAAGCCCCACACAGTATAATGCGGATCCAGAGGCATTCCCACCGCCTAGCAGAAAGAGGAGCAAGAAGAAGAAGGGCTGGTTCAGTGGGCGCATCACTTGGGTTGTGTATACTCTCACCGTAGTCCAGATTGGCGTCTTTGTCGGCGAATTGATCAAGAACGGCACCTTGACTGGCTCTCCCATTCAAACTAAGCCAAACTTCAACATCATGATTGGTCCCTCGCCATATGTGCTCATCAACATGGGCGCCCGCTTCACACCCTGCATGCACAACATCGAGAAAACAATTGAGAAGCGTGTCACAACCTGGCCATGCCCCAACACCACCACTATCGACCCTAACAGTCTCACCTGCACTCTTAGCGAGCTCTGTGGTATGGGCGGTGTCCCCGATCAAGCCAATGTAAAGGACTTCAGAGATCGTAGCCAAGAGCCAAACCAATGGTGGCGCTTCATTGTCCCCATTTTCCTTCATGCTGGTATTATTCACATTGCCTTCAACATGCTTTTACAGTTAACCCTGGGACGCGACATGGAGAAGGAGATTGGGCCCCTTCGATTCTTACTTGTGTACTTTAGTGCAGGTATCTTCGGCTTTGTACTCGGTGGTAACTACGCCGCCGATGGCATCACATCCGTCGGTGCATCCGGCTCGCTCTTCGGAATCCTCGCTCTCACTCTCCTCGACTTGCTGTATAACTGGTCATCTCGCCGTTCACCAGTCAAAGACTTACTATTTCTCCTCCTCGATATTGCCATTGCCTTTGTCCTCGGCTTGCTTCCGGGTTTGGACAACTTTTCGCACATTGGCGGCTTCTTGATGGGCATTGTATTGGGTATTTGTCTCCTGCACTCTCCACAGTCGTTGCGCGAACGCATCGGACAGAATGAACCTCCTTACGCAACCGTCGATACGCAACCCCTCGCCCCCACAAGTGGCGGTGTCGTACCTCAACAACTCTCAAAATTTGCCAAAGCGCCTGTGGGCTTTTTCAAGGGTCGCAAGCCGCTGTGGTGGGCATGGTGGCTTGTTCGTGCAGGAGGGCTTGTGGTAGCATTCATTGGATTTATCTTGCTGTTACGAAACTTTTACGAGTGGAGGAATACGTGCTCTTGGTGTAAGCATTTAACTTGCTTGGTAAGTATCTACCGTTATGCGTTAGAAGCATAGAATGATTGTTAACATTTTAAAAGCCTATTACAACAAACAAGGTGGATTGGTGCAATATTGGCGGCTTGAATTTTCAGGATCGAACGCAGGCTACACCTAGCGCACTACCAAGCCCGAAACCCACGGCATGAGTGAGACAGTAGGAATAGGTATGCAAAAGGCGAAAGAGATATTGAGATACATGAGAGTGTGATACGATTACGGCGTTAAAATCTGACTTGGCCACTTTGAACCGAAGGCCACTGTATGAACCTCAGGTAATTTGGATCAGTGAGTAGACTTGAATCTATCATGAGTAGAAATAATGATACATATCTTTATTTTAAAAGGAAGCCGTTGTTCAGAGTATTTCAAGTGAATGACACATCCCAGCGCACGGTTCTATTTCCTTTATCCACTACTTCACCTTTCACTCACTCAATGACCCTAATCTCGGTTTGGCGATTACTACACTTATAGTATCACCAGCGCAGTTTATACCTCTTGATATTCTCCCACTCTTAGTCTCAGTCATTGACCCATTCAATCACTACCAACAGTCTCACACCTCCATTTATCCTCTTCAACCCGCAAACAATCTCATGGGCAAAGCCAAGCACCTAATGCACTCACTGCGCTCTCGAATCACAACATCAAAGTTCAAGGCCAGCTTTCTTTCCACCAGTCTCTCCTCTCATCCATCTACACCACGCAACGATGAGCAACACCAGCCTTCGTCCACTTACTCGAAACTGCCCTCACTCGTTCGGGACAGACATATCCAGCCCATTACGCCATCAACAGCTCGACCTCGGCCACGGTGCAGAAGTTTGCTCGCAAATACTCCACGTACAGCGTACCTCGACGAAGGAGTCTCGAATGCTCGACCGGTTTGTACGGCTGCGCATGTCTCGGCACATGTAGAATTAGCGGCTAGTCTTGCGACGCTTGAGTTTGCTAAAAGGTTGCCTTTGGAAGAGATTCGTGTGATGAATCGGGGGCCGTGGATTGGGGGAATTTCACATTTGGAAGGGTTGCGGGGTAGTGGTAATGGTGTTGGTGTGGCAGCGGGCCGTACTCCTGCACCATTTACTTTGTTGCGGGCATCAAGTTCTTCTTACCAGGATCATGAGTGCACTGCTGAAGGTCAACAACATGGTTTGATGCAGCGAAGTCTGATGTCTGACTTTCAGCGTTCTTGCGCGGAGACAGTGACGTTGTTGAGCGCGAGAACTGATTCGACATGGTCTTTTGCTTGTCGGTCTGCTCGTCGTATGGAGCGAGTGTGGCAGATATTACGAGATTACGATGATGATGCACCACCCTTTCATAGTTTTTCCGAGTCAGCATTATTTTCAGAATCCGCCGTCCGTATTGATCTAGAGCAAACCGACACTCTCATCGACGAGGTCGACTTTGACGATCTGCCTGATTGGTCCGATGTCGAGGAAGAGCCGGACTACAACACGCGTTACAAGCGAGATGCGAATGTTTTTCCCCTGACATCCACGACACCGGCGGATGTAACATGTACGAACGATACTTTGATTGTACCAGGAGTACAATTTTTACAGATGGTGGCTATGGAGAAGAAACGCAAGAAGACGGATGAGATTGAGGATGGGACACCGACGAAGCGTCAAAAGCTGAGGAGCAACAAGGGAGGAGGCATGGGTCAGCGACGTTGGCCGAGAGGTACACAGTCCCGATCTCCCGGGTTTGCTAGGATTCGGACGAGGCATCAAGGGCAATGTTAAGGCAATTGGACATAGGGATGATATAGTGACGAATGTCGTGTTATTGGAGCGCTTGAACGTTGTGGATTGGTGGCGATGCATTCTCTTTACGATTTGCTCTCTACATCAGTTTCGGAGAAGCAGCTTAGAAATTAAGACCCACGTCATTTAATATATGCTCCAAGCTCCTAGCATGGTGGTAAGGTACACTAGCTACTACGTGCACGCGAGATATTAGAGGTGGTGGTTGGCCCCATAGTCCGCATTGGGAAAGAGTAAGCGCCACCGGCAGCTATGCCCTTTATATGACTAGTGTACCAGTTACATGGCGGCTGAGTCGGCTAATTCAGGAGCCTGGCGTGGTGGACTTGTGCTGCCAGCAGCAGGCAAGATAATCCATCACATCACCCACCACGACACCCATCCAATGTGCGACGACCCGCTTACCTCCACGCCGTAATCTCCCCATTGCAGCTACTTGTTACGACTGTGACTGCGACGACTCTTATTCACCCCGCCCGTGCCCAGGGCTCACAGCATAGCTGGTCAAGATGCTGAAGGTGCTGGGAGGCCGTTTCACTCGCCGGCCCTGGCGATTCTTATTCCCAGCCATCGTTCTCCTATGCTTTGTCTTCACATTGACGCGCAGGCGGCCACGTTCAGGCCACGTGCCGCCACCCGTCCACAAGGCGAAGACAAAGTCCTTCTTCCCACCCCTCGAGACCAGGAGCACAAATAGCATAGAGCTCGACTACTGCCAAAACTTCCCCAAGCAGTTACTCGATGAGATACAGGTTGTGCTCAAGGTCTCGTCCAGCGAAACATCGGCTACCAAGGCCCACCTGAGTACTGTCTCGAGCTGCATCACTAATCTCATCATTGTCGGCGACCAGGAAGAGCGATTGGGCGACAGACATGTCATTGATATCCTGGCAGAGCTGCCCAAGAGCTACGAAATCAACAACCTCGACTTCCAGGCCTATGTCGAGCAGAAAAAAGCCCACACCGAAGGCGAGACCGTCCGAGAGTCGCAGCGAAGTTTTAAGCTAGACCGCTTCAAGTACCTACCCATGGTGGACAAAGCATACACGTCGAACCCAAAAGCAAAGTGGTTTATCTTCCTTGAGTCTGACGTATACTTTTTCTGGGACACTCTCTTCCGCCTGCTTAGCCAGATGGACTCGTCCACACCACACTACCTAGGCTCCCCACACAAGGGCAGCGACGGCCGTTACTTTGCATATGGCGGCGCCGGCTTCGTCCTTTCACAGGGCCTGCTAAAACAGCTCATCCCATCCAAGACATCCAGCCCAGCTGATATTCCACGCGATAATCGACTAAGCTTCAGGTTTGAAGACTGGGTCAAGGAAGAGTCGCGTGGCGACGCTGTACTCGCATACGCCATTCAAAATGCAACAGGCGTCAAACTAGAAGCCCTCCACCCCACTTTCTCCAGCGACCAACTCAGGCTCATCGAAACGACCCGAGACCGCTGGTGCGTCCCCTTACTCTCCCTCCACCAAATAAAACCCGAACAAATGGAAAACCTCTGGAAATGGGAACGAACTCGGCCCTACAACATAGTAAGCCAACAAACTTAAACCATAAACTACGTATCCAATACTAATTTATACGCGCTAGAAACCCTTCACATACTCCTCCCTCCTCTCCTACACACACTCCTTCCTCTCCCAAGGCCCCTCCCGCGAATGGTGGGACAACCTCTCCACCGCCCCCGTCCCCAACGACCGCCCCGCCCACCGCAACGCCGCCTCCTGCGGCTCCGAATGCGCCGCCGACTCAAACTGCCTCCAGTGGTCGTTTTCCCAGACCGTGTGTCGCCACGCAGACTTCATTAAGCTAGGCAACTCTGTTGACCGCGAGAACGGCGGCCAGGGCGAGTTTGTGTCCGGGTGGGATGCGGGCACGTTGCGCAGGCTGGGCTTTGGCGTCGAGGGGGAGAAGGGCGAACGGTTGTTTTATGAGGGGTGTGTTGAGGCGACGTGGTTGACGCCTACGGTGCGGTGATCACTTTTTCCATCTTTTTTTTTTTGGAAGAGAGAGAGAGAGAGAAAATGGGAAATAAACACACACGGTTTTGGCTCACTTTTTACTGCGAAAACGGGAATGTATAGGGTGAGGCGTTTTGTTTTGGCCCGCTTTTTTTCCCTTTGCATGGCGTTTTGGATAACTTCATCACTTTCAGTGCGCCCTTTGGGGACACGATGTGGGGCGATTAAGTTATCAGTAATCGGTTTTTACGACGACAGTAAGTACGCAAGTAAGTAAGTAAGTAAGTAAGTAAGTAAGTAGATGGGGCGGGGGGATTTGGGATCCTGCCCTTTTACGATGCATTGGATGGGGCTGTTGTTGTTTGTTGATAAGGAGGGATTGAAGGGGGGAGGGCGAGTGCGGCCTTGGGAATATGCTCACAGAGCGAGCGGACCTGGGTTTTTGAGTAGGGGGGTGGGGGCATTGAGTGAGTGAGTGAGTGAGGATATGATTTAGCATAGGGTGTATCATGATATACCGCTGGATGTAAGGTTATTTTATAACTTAATTGAATGGCATCACTACTTTTTAACTTTTGCTTGATTGATTTCAGAAATCTCACCCTGTTTGGGGCGGGGGCGGAGTCGATAGATTTTATATGCAATCAGTTTCTTTCATCTACAACTAGATCTTTATCTAGGGTTATATCTTGCTTGCGGGAGGCCTGCTCTACGGCAGTCGTGAATGTCTAGCGGGGGGGAGGGGGGGATGAGGAATGATCATGAATACTTTTTGAGGATCATGAATAGTAAGGCTGCTACTATGCCGTAGATGCAGGTGTCGAGCAGGGTTGATGAGCGATCGAGACTACGTTGGGCTAGGTGCTGTGTTGTAGGCGCTTGTGTTGTTCTTGTGGGTACTGTAGGAGTAGGCCGTACAACATTTGGCACTGACGCCTTTCGTTCCGAGGTAGATGCCGACGTCGTCTCAGCTGTACTTTGAGGTGCGTGATTGACAACCCCTTCTTTACTTGCGTCACCCTTGCCATCCTCGTTCCCCAGCTCATCACGATACGCTAGTCTCAGCTCTTCCGGCACCGCATCCTCTTTCCGCTTTCCTTCCCTTGCCTCGATTTCCTGTACAAGATCGTCTCTCTCCTTCATAATATCTGCATTGCTCTTGGCGCACATGGGACATTTCCAGCTCGGGCTGTCCCTGGCCATTCGTTCTCTCGCATCCTTGGCGCACTCGATACCACCAAGCTGGCCCTTGGCGTCTGTGTCCATGAAGCTTCGTATGGCGACCAAGGCTGTTCGCACGCCCCATGCGGGCTGCCACGTCTCCTCATGATGGCCAGATATGCTGAGACATATTTCGCGATTTACTTCGAAGCGGCCGGTGGGAGTGAGGAAGCGGAAGGATGGTGGGCGGAGAGGGTATTGGGGTGGCAGGATGATGCGACCGTGGTAGATGCCGCCAGCGTATGCAGAGGGGGCTGGGGCGCCTCGTAATGTGAAGTGCCATTCGAATAGGTTTGTTTCTAAGGGTTCGGCATGGTAGTCTGGTGAGGGAGAAGTGGACAGCTCAGAGGCTTCTTTTACTGTGCACTTGTGTTGGTAAGGTGTCACTATGTATGATGGAGGGAGAGGACAGATTACATATGCGCTTGATGGTTGGGTTTTTGGTGTTGAACTGCCCGCGTGTTGCCATGATGTGAGGGGAGAATAGAGACTAAACTGAGGAAGTGGAAGTGTTCCAGAGGCTGTAGAGGTGGGTGTGTATCTATCAGTACGGTGGTGTGGGTACGTGGGTAGGTAGCTTTGGTGGTGGTGGTGGTGGGTTGTTGCGACAGTTGCGCAATTGGCTTTAGCGGCCTGACCTTCAGCCTTATCAGCATCATGTATCGTGTCATGTCCAACCTGCCGCACGCTAACTAACCCGTAGTTAGGTAACCCATGATTGAACCACCATCCTCCATCCTCCATCCTCCCCATGATCCCCGTCTCACAGCCTGAAGAGTATAGGTAACCCCCTCCCCCCAGAAATAGTCACTGCGTTCAGATCAAACATGGATCCCATATCACATGTTCACATGTCACCATTCACTGAGACAGGCTCAGTGCGAGAACTGGACCCCTGCATATCAACCTGGTGTACGTCATATGTACAGTACCTAGTAGGCATCTACTTAGGTACCTAGCCTCTCGCTCGAATCCTGCTAGCAGCCATGTCCCCACAACCCATTGCATGTGAGCAACCTCCTATGCGCGTGGGGAAACCGCGTGCCCTAAGCAAAGAGTTTATATTTGTGTCGTCCTGCTCTTGGTACGACTAAACTTATTTTTTTGCCTTTGCGTTGCATCGCCACAGCCATGTTGGAACGAGACACCACTGCCACCAACACCACAGTCTCTTTGTCTGCAGAGATTAACGCTGCAACACGCTACAATCACACAATCCTCAACCGCCTTATAACAAGTCGACTTCCGCTTGCCCTGCCACCTCACGCCGCTGATTCCTCGCTCTATGCCACTGGTCTCCTTCACTTTGCCCATGTATTCCTAACATTCGAATCACTATGGGCCGACCCTACCGCCCCACCAACATCGCCACTACTATCCTATCTCCTCGTCAATCCATATGATTCTCCTTCTTTCTTCACCTCCACCCTGGGCGCACCAACACCCCCGTCCCCTCAACTCGCCGCCTTCCTACAAACACTGCGACCGCGCGGCTTGATGCGCTCGGTTCGAGTAAAGAGGGATTTGGAGTATCTGATGGGATTACACCCGACTGATCTTGAGGTTCTCTTGGCCAAGTATCCGGGATCCAAGGTTGCTGAGTTCTGCGCACATATACGCAAATCAGTGCACCAGAAACCGTGGACCTTGGTCAGCTATGCCTGGTGCTTCTACATGGCTGTCTTCTCCGGTGGCCGCTGGATACGTGCAGGACTGTTAGAAGCAGGACCTCAGTTTTGGCAAAAAAGCGACGAGGACGAGCAAACCGCCATGTCACTTTTGACTGAACGTGGCCTGGCATTCTGGCATTTTCCTGGCCAATTCGATGGCGAAGATATCAAGCTCGATTTCAAGGCACGTCTTGCCGCGGCAGACACCCTTTTTACGCCGGATGAGAGGGTCGATATTATCGAGGAGGCTAAGAACATCATGCAACTCTGCGCTACCTTGGTGGAGGAGTTGGACGATATGGTCGGTACAGATAGTGCTGGACACGCGTCTAATCGCTCCGATACTACTGTTGGTACTACTACTGGTACTGACTACCCTGATGTCCAGGAAAAGTCACTTTTCGACACCAAAGATAGCAAAGCAGCAGACTTGATCCGAGTTGCCACAACGTCCAAGTCACAGCATCGCATTGTGGACTATATTCGCCAACCTAAAGTAATGGGCAGCATTGTAGCGTTGACTTGTTTTGCATGTGTGGCCCTATCGCGACTTCAGTAACGTTTGTTGGTGGATCTTTTCGTGGGCTAATTGCTGGCGTAATAGCATCATGTGTGTTTTTTTTGGCGTCGGACATTTCGTTTGCATTCTTGTGGACCAAGATACCCCATAGTTATACCGAGCACACCATTTTTAATATACTTTTTCCCTACTTTTTAAAATTATGTCTTCGCGCCATGGGGAACCAAGATGGATTAACTAGCTTGGCGTGACAATAGTAAACTGTTCTAGCGCTCGCTCGGTGGTATTTACAGTGAATGTTGAGTAGCCGTGGTAAACAAGGTGGATAGTCGGTGCTTCTGTGTGGCTGTGGACAAAGTGCATAATTTAATGTAACTTTGTAGTTTCTGTGCCGTCAATCGATGTTTTGTGCTTGGTCGACATCTCTTCGACCCAAGGTAATGCGATCTTTAGCACGAACTACTCATGTGCACGCACCGTATTCTGAATACATTTATACCTTATGCTCCCAATGTGCATGTATTTGGGCATCCAATTCCAGGTTGATCTAAACGGAACGGCGGTCCGTATTCGTAGCCGTGCACCACTCTACCCCAGATTTAACGCCCGCCCATACCCGGAGCCTCATGGCCATATTTCCTCACACATATTACCTTAGCCTTGTCTTAACGTCGTCGGGCCTAATTTAGAATGTTCTACGCACATTCCTCGACGGTTTGATTCGTCGGTTTAAATGAAGGATCACGAACGACTTATAGTCTTTCGAACGTCGGAGCAGGACCCGATGACGACCTGGCAAATGATCGCTTTATCGCAATTAAAAAACACAATCTTTGTGGGAACGATTCGCACCGAAATGCCATGTAGCGTATAACGACATTGCTATAAGATGGCTGCTCTATCCAACAGCTCTGGTTTTCCGTAGCTACAACTGTCTCTCTTTCACACCATGTACACACAAACCCTCCTCTCTCTGGCAGCAGCGGCCTCCGCCGTCCTCGCCTTCCCCCACAAGCAATCGCCGCGCGTAGACCCCAAATGCACTATCGTCTTCGACGGCCGCGTCCCCCGCAACACAGTACCAACCTTCTTCGACACCAAGACCACCAACACCATCTTCAACCCGGACTACGTCAAAGGCAACGACCTCAAATGGAGCGACATCCTCAAATTCCCAAACGACTCCTCCCGCTTCGACGGCGAAAAGTACTCCGCCGTAGAAGTAACTCTCTCTGATAAATCCATCTTCCAAAAACAAAACGGGTTCCGTCGCGCAGGGCTACAATTCCTCAAGGACGCGCCCGACGGCGAGGGTGGCAAAGGCGTGAAAACGCTGCATTGGAGCGTCAAGCAGGATGCCGCACGGCCGCTGAATCTCACGCACGAGTATCTGAACGTGTGGCATGAAGCGGCTGATTATTCGAATAATCAGATTCAGTTCCAGGCTGGGTCGATAATCGGCAAGTCTGATGCGGACAAGAACAGCTTTAAGATTTTGGATCGCAGCGGAGGCGCGATTTGGGCGGTGGGGATTGATAAGAAGATGTGGCAGAATTTTGCGGCCAAGTTGGATTATAATAAGAAGTAAGTCGTCCATACCATGCATCTGGACCTTGCGAGAGAAATGCATTCTAACAAGATTTTTTGCAAATAGCCAAGTTACTATCTATTACTCTGTGGGTAGCGCGGAGTTGAAGGCTGTTGCGTCGAATAAGGCGGTCAATCTTGCCGGTGGCGGACAGTTTCAGCTTGGGATACTTAAGAAGCCTACTGGGACGAGCGATGTTGTCAATAGCGGGTATCAATCGCGTAACCTAAACGAAGGGCAGATTTACGGTGGCCTGTTTTTGGAGGATTCGGCCAATGGTTGTGTTTCGCTGTAAGGGACTGGGTACTACGCAAGTATACAGTGTCTTAGAATGTGCTGCGGTTCGAGTGTAAATAGGAAGGTATTGAGTGGATTGTATATAGCAGGTTCAGGCAACTCACTTTATTTCGGCTTTGTATCAAGCTCTTTCATTCCAAACTTTCAGATATCCACCCTCCCGTCCACACTAAGCTGCACTGCGCAAATAGAATGTTCTTGTTAGACAGTTTTTGATGCGTGGGAACTACACTGACATGTATCTTTGTTTTACTCGGGCTCCACAGATTGACATAGTTATTCCACTGCGCTTTCTTGGGCGGTTGTTTAAGACCACGCGTCCAAAGTCCTTTACTACCGGCATATTCCAAAGCAGTTGTATCTCCTTCCACTCCACAGCGAGATAGACGTACTTCATACGAGTCGATAAAAGGCGGCCTGTATTTGATCGTAACCTTGACCGCAACGCTATGTCCTTCAGAGTTGGCGAGAGTGTAGTAAAAATGCCCATTACCGGGACCTTGACAGAGTAAATAGTCAAGAGGCAATTCATAGTCGCTTTTGTATTTTGTTTCGATCTGGCCACCACTCAGTTTCCATTCTTCGGCCGCTTTTGGAATGGCTAACGAAACCAGATCATGGTCTATGGGTGGGTATCGGCTGGACACTATGTATCCGACGCTTCGAAAGTTCTTGATGAAGATTGCTAGTTCAGCAGTGTACTGAGTTTGGCCGATGCTTTTTGTCATGGACGTGAGGAACGACCAGGAGTGTACTAGACTACGGGTACCTTGGGGTATTGTCGATGTGATTGTAGTAAAGCCGTCTTGTAGATAGATCATCCTTGAAATAGCGCGCCGAAAACGTCTGTCAAGGTGGTGAGGGTAGGAAATCTTCTGAATAGGGCAGCCCCGAGCCCGCTCAAAGGTGTTTGTGTCCTGTGCACTCTTTTGTCTAAGTACGAGAGCTACAAGGCATCTTTCGGCTCCATCCCTATCCACACTCTCTTCAATGACTCCGATCCATACCCTGTGCCTGGCATCTATGAGAAGCAAAGGAAGCTCAATGTGCAATCCATGCCCAGTTACAGTGGAATGGGTCTTTGGCGGAGATCGAATATGCTCATGATTCCACTTTGGATACCCACTGAAAGCGGCGGGTGACCTCGCCAAGATTTTATCGACCCCAAGCTCTTCCATAGCTTCCCACGTTAAATTATACCCCCATGCCAGCAGGCTGATATCATCAGAGTTACTGATAACTGTTTCTTGGAGTCGAATAAAGGCTCTGTCACCTTCTCCGTATAGTAACGGCAAACTAACATCCAGTAATCCCATCAGGCAGTAGGCTTTGTCTTCGACACGTGTTGTCATTCTCTGGGATGCCCAGGAAAATTTGCAGGCCGCTGACACTTCTGAAAGTGGCAAGTCCTTGACCAAGACTGCTCGGGGAATTCCTGTTATTTGGCTAATGAGTTCATAGCGGATTTGCTGTAAGATTGTCTGGAACCTATCTTCCGAGCGGTGCTGTGGTCGTTTCACCACTTCCTTAAATCTGGCTGGTAGATCTATTTTCTGGAAAATATCTAGACCCATCTCGGGTGTGAATATTCGTTCCCATATGGAGTCGAAGAAGATTGTATGGTGCGGTGCAAGCAATTCCTGAAGTGTCCAACCTAATTACTTTAGCTCAACAGGTATTATCCCTACGATGATAGAGCTAGAGACTTACCCCGAGTCCACCATCGACTTTTTCGAAACGCTGAATCAAGAGGAAAGGGGTCCATATTCGTCGGCACGTCTTCCAAGAAGATAAAGCACATGTTAGATGCCTTGTACCACTTGAACATGGAGTTAATCGCTTCCGAAAGTTCTGCACTTGATGATTTGTCTAGAATGATATTAGGAGTATATCTCTATAGACTTTATTACTTCTTTACCTATGCAGCACGAGTCGATCCACACGTATTTGATTCGTTGCTCAGCTGCAGCCTGGCAACATCCTTCGATTTTGCGATACCCATATTTTTGTTTGTGGTCTTCCCTAGGCAGATCCTGAAATGTGACTTCCTCACGGCCCCAGGTGTGAGACAGTATAGCGTAAGGCGGAATTGTATCGCCGGTAAATTCCTCTAGACAACGCGTCTTCACATTGAGAAGCCTCATCTTGGTTTTAGGTAGTAACCATGATAGGGATGAGCCTAGTCGAGCCTAGTCGAAGAGATAAGCATGATAGCTCATTCGTTTGGCGAAATAATTGGTTTTTTCTATCGCGAATAAACGGTATATAAGGAACAAGAAACAAGGCCTTGTAATACTCAAGACGCATACCAGTACGGTACTTATGCATAGAGTATTCCCACTGCCTTGTCAGCCACCACCCCCTGAGCAGAGAAGAAATGCGGTGTGGCGCAGCGGGGGTGGCGCGTGCACAACTCACAACAGCATTCCTCCCCTTCTCAGTCATTGTCACCCTTGATAGGAAGTACAACAATATACGCAGCGTTATCCAGTTTGCCGATATTCAGTTGTACAGACGCGAAAACGCACTCTCGTCTTATTCTGGTTTCTGTAAAACGCCAAAAAGCGATCATTAGCTTTGGAAACAACACGCCATATGCGTGCATTTCACGTCAGGCTGAGGATTATTCTCGCTAACATGAATCAGTTAGCGAGCTGCACCTCTTTATTCTACGTGCAGCCTTTTTGGTTAAATATTTACTATAGAAGAGCCCATCCGAAGTTTGCTAAGACGTCGCTATCCACTCTTGACACTATATCTCTGTCATCACTATCTCTAAAGTCACAACTGAGATACATGAGATCTAATTCAAGATACTTTCAAAGATTATCAAATGTTAGGGCTTCGGGGACACAGTAGGCACAAGGCTGAGCATTGTACAACACATGGGGTGACAAGGCTTGCAGTCGCAGGCCCAAGCAAGGCTTTTTATAGACCAAGACCATTATCTTTGCCTCACAGCGTGATGGTTTCCCTTCCCATAATTTATCGCAACGGCTGAGCCTGTGTGAATCTCTGCCCTCCCACCTCAGTGTCGCATCCTGGGCTCAAAAGCCTACTAATATCTGTCTGGGAGAATTACAGAGTGCGAATTGTTATGCAACGACAGGCTAGTGAATTCGAGCTTTCGAGCTTCGAATATGGGTCACAAGAGTCGCTTATGGCTCGAGAGGTACAGCAGCCTTTATTTGGCGATGTTGAAACCATCCCGTAAGTAATAAACACTGTTGAAATAGCCAATCTTGGTCTGGATTACTGTGATTTGACTCGAAGCCGGTTCGCCTCAATTTCGCTGTTGAAACCTTGGTTCCCTCATGTTGATCCAAACGGCTCGCGTTCACAAAGCTGGGTTCGACTTTTTTCTGACCGTGGAGTGGCTCTGCTAGTCATGCAACTTCTTTCAACAGCAGTACTAATATTCAACTTGTATATTGCTGTTTGCGCAATGAAGAATCTATATGGAGACCAACAAAAATTTGGAGATATCATCGAGATACAAGAGCACAAAAGGAATTTTGTTGATATTCTCAAGCCCGATGGAAAACGGACATGCGACACTGTGAGACTTTATAAAAAATGGATACAGTTCGGGATCAACGCGCTTTCAACGGTCCTTAGGGGCGAGCAGCTACTGTGCGCAATTACTCGTTGCTCTCACCCGGAAGGAGATCAACGAAGGGCATAGCCGCAGAACGTGACTCGACATAGGCATCCAAAGCTTTCGAAACCTGCGTAGAGCAAATTTGGAACGAAAGGTACTCTAGACGCTATTGATGTTGAGATCAGGCTTCTACATCTGTTATAATCAATTAATCCTATGAGTGCCCATCTAACTGAAGCACCAGTTGGAACTCTGCTGTATTTGCAGCTACCCGTGGACGAAAATCGAGTCATGGACACCGCATGTGCGCTGCGTTTGAGCCTGGTAATCCCAATGATCGTTACAGGGCTGAACTTTTTCAAGTGTATATGCATCGCTTATACCATATATCTCTATCGTCATGATAGTCGCGATGACGGCCACACAAATTACAGATTCCCCGGAAGGAACTTGCTCCATCTTGCTACCCTTGGCGATTCGATTGCAAGTTTTCTGGGGAAAGAAGATCGTCAAACGAGAAATCTAGATTTGGCAACGAAGAATACTTTCTTGAAGGGATGGCTTTCTGTGCGCCTTGATATTTTAAACGCGAAGCCTATGTCTGTGCGCTTATATGCGTTGTCAGAATGTGAGTCCGCAGGAAGTTGAAGGAAACGCCAAGCAAGAAGAATGCGCTAGTCCTAATACGTTGTGATGAACGCATGCGCATGAACTCAGTTAAAGCCACAGCCTATTGCCGTGCATCACCAACGCCGTAGCTTTGACGCCTACAGCTTTTTAGCTTGCGGTAGTTGTCCCGGGCAAGGATCCGACGATTACTGTGAGAGAGACGCACCTAGTCAGGGTTTAAATAAACCAGTATATTTGAGCAGTATGATAACTCACAGTAATATTGTATCTGCGGCACGACACCAGCGCACTCGAGAGGACGAAGTTCTGCCTTCCCACGCTTCGCTTGAGCCGCCCGCGAAACGAGTACTAACATCTACAGCTTTAGTTCGGCAGATAATTGGTGAAGCTCGGATTGAATTCTGGAGAGAGAACGGAACCTGGCCAACAGAAGAACAAGAGAAAACAATGGATCGTTTTCGAGATATTGTCGGTCATGCGCGTGCAAAAAAAACGTTCCCTGAGCCGCAAACGCTCGAACACTGGCTTGAATACAGATACGGCCCAGACTCAAACTCGAAGCAGCCAACAACCGCGGGATCAGAAGAGTGCCCCGTATAAACATCCAATGTTCGAGGCATAACTGAAGGAGTGCGGTAGCTTCATGGACGATCACAACAAAGGCATTACTGCTAAAAGTGAAAAGCTCTGCCAAACGCTCCTGCAAGCACCGCAGCCACTGCCTAAACATACCGTATTCTCTGACGATGAACTTTTCAAGAAGACTTGTAAAAGGGTTAGAGGCGAGAACGAGACTAAGGTAGTCCGCGACATTGCACAACTCATTGTTCCTTCAGCTGAGATATTGGCCGATCAGGGAGCCGAACACCTTGATATTCTCCGAGAGACGACTAACGCATGTTGGGTCAACTCTTACACTTTTATCAACCCCTCTGGTTCTCGTCCTGGTCCTCGTCCACAGCCTGATTTTGGCCTTGGGTTTAAGAGAGACACATTTAGTCGAGAGCAGCTTCAGGAGCTACAAATTTATATCGGCGACCCACTTACTGATTCTTCCTGGATTGCGGCAACATATAATATGTATCTTCCTTTTCTTTCCAGCGAAGTTAAGTGCGGAGCAGCTGGTCTTGATATCGCTGATCGACAAAATGTGCATACTCAGTCTGTTATCCTACGAGGTTTGTATACACTCTTCCGCTTAGTTGGCCGAGAGAATGAGCTGCATCAAGAAATCAATGGCTTCTCAATATCTTACAGCGATGTGGACGCGAGAATTTGGGGCCATTATGCCATTATCGATGGAAAAGATGCCGAATTTTACTGACACTCGATTGCGGAATTCAGTATCTCGCCAACAGCACGAGGAAACGAGAGATGGACGGTGTATAGTTTTGTCAAGAATGTCTACGACCTATGGCTTCCCGAACACTACAAAAGAATCTGCTCTGTCATCGAAATGCTACCGACTGACTTGAACTTCGATGTTTCGGAGCTGGATCAAGAACTGACCTCTTCACACTCAGGACTGTCTCAACGGTTCGACGATTACAGCTTAGCTGATGAGCGGGTCGTACAGGACACACATTGCGCTTCTCTTTCAATGCCCATTAGACACCATGATATTGAATTCGAGCTCATTGCGGCCTTTTCGTGTAAAAACAGCGTCTTTATCACTATTGCAAAGTAGGTCAATTTCGAGAAGTGAGACAGCATGAGTTGCAACGTATAATGCTGAGATTCTGGGCTCGGAGAGCAGTTCGTCTAACTGAGTGCGAATGCTTGTGAGAGAGGCTTGATAAGCGTCATAGATGTCCTGAGGAATCGATGTCTTTGATACGAGGCTTTACTCGTTTTTGAATGCGGCGAGACCATACCTTTCAACTCTGACACTAGCACTCTTACGGCTTAGCTTCATCACCCCACTTGACTGATCGATCTATATAAACGTCTACAGTTTACCTCCTCCAAAGTCTGATATTGGATACCTCTTTTTATCTAGTTAAATCTTTGTATGATCGCCGCCCCGTGATGTGATTTAATGGCTATATTAGCCATAAACCCGGTTGCCTTGTGGTCAAGTCTAGCCCGCTCTATAGTGAGCAAGCGGGCCGCTCTTCTCATTGGCCATCTAAACATATCGCCCGAGGCTTGTTTTGCCCACAACACACCTTTTGTGGGGGCCAAAAGTCAATCCTGTCTTTCAAGTCATCATTGCTGGCAACCACTTACTTTCCTACTTCTGTGCAAGTGGATACTATGTTCTGCGAGACCTGTCAGCGTTTCCAAGACGATATTAGTTCACAACATGCTCACACAATTTCCTCCTATGACAGTCTAGCCTCGTCGATTGAAATACTATCCCATGAGGCAACTCTCTTCACCAATCTTCAACAACTCAAAGCAGCTAGCACATCTCCTTGTTCGCTCTGCCGTTGCGCCTCCAAAAGCCTAGATGCCCACGAACTACTCGCTTTTCCAGCGGATATCGTAACTATCGTTATTCTAACCTTGAAGCAGGGGAAAGGTTCACTGCGGGCTCGCTTCGAGGACCACTCTTCACATCTGGACCCTCCTTTTGTTAAGCTCATCAGGAGTATCGCCTCTTATACGCATAATATCTCTGATCTAGGAAAATCGACAGAGTTGTCGGGCACCCTTGACCGATGTGCAGAGTTGGAAAATGATAGCACGGGATCAGAAGCTAGTTTCGAAATAGCACGGTATTGGGTGAACGATTGTTTGAAGAATCATCCAGAATGCCCCAAGGTTACGGAGGGTTGGCTGCCGGACCGAGTGATCGATGTGGGCAACCCAAATGGATCAACAGCTCCGAGGCTCGTTGACAAAGCAGAGCTCTTGCACACATTGACGAAGAGCGAGCAGCATTATGTTGCACTATCACACTGCTGGGGCCTCAAAGAAATTATCACCACAAAAGTTGCGACTTTTGAGAAGCGCAAGCGTGGAATAGCAATGGAAGACTTATCACAAACTTTTCGAGATGCAATAATAGCCACGAGAAAGCTAGGGTTCCAGTTCCTTTGGATCGACAGTCTCTGTATTATACAAGATTCAGAAGAAGACTGGAAAGAGCAAAGCGTACAGATGTGTACAATATACCAGCGCGCGGTTTTCACAATCATGGCGGCCCATGCGAGCGGCGGCGATGAAGGGTGCTTTGTAGAGCGCGATGGCCGAGCACAGTTTCCCTTTCAATTCAAGTTTAGAAAAGGAGGGGGAGATGGTGATGTATTCAGCGCATGCTTCTTGTCCCTCTCCCGCATGTCAGCCGATCTGTCCTTCTCACTTCCACTTTACAGTCGGGCCTGGGTTCTTCAAGAACAAGCGATTAGTCGAGCTCGACTAATCTATTTCGGTGAGCAGGTACTCTGGGAATGTCAATCTGGACGGGGTTCGGAGCGCAGCCCTAAAGGAGGTTCAAGTATATCAGGCTTGACTGACTTTACTCGCGCCATTACCACCACCGGTGATCCTTTCTCTACCTCCCGTAACAACGATGCTAAGGGATTCATGGAAAGTGTTCACTCTCAATGGTGCGTATTAGTGGAGAATTATATGCAGCGGGGTATTACAAAGACCTCTGATCGACTTATTGCTGTTGATGGCCTTGCGCAAGCGATACGACAGCGCACCTCGAATCAATACCTTGCCGGTCTATGGCGCGATCAGCTCGTCATGGGACTCATGTGGTATATTCCATGGGATGCTGGATCTACAGAGAAGTGGATTGCTATTTCCCGCAAATCCTCAACATTCATGTCAAGTCGTCATGAGAAGCCGCTGGCACCTTCATGGTCATGGGCTGCGGTGACATATCCTGTCGAATGGCCCTGGAGCCACTCAATCAAGCAACTTTTCATGGATATGAAAATTCTTTGCAAGATTTTAGATGCGGAAACTAAGGGCACGCCTTTCGAGCAGTCTGGAACCGTCGTGATTGAGGGGCTAACTCGAAAACTGTGGGTTGACGCTTTCTATTCAGACCTTCATTTCTTAGGGCGCGAGACGAAAGATCCAAAGATAAAAAATTGGGGAATTATCTATCAAAATTACCAACCAAAATGGGCTTGGGCAAAATGTCGTGCCTCTACCAAAAAACCATCATCACCCAAGGATTTCCACTGGTTCTCTCTAGAGTTCCATGCAGATGAGCTTCTCGATCGAAATGAAGAAATCACTTTCATCGCTCTCAGCGAAGTCCCCGCCACATCTAATCCAGGACCCTCTTTCTACTCCAGCCGCCCGACCATCACTACACTCGC
The DNA here is from genome assembly GCA_021365335.1 of Phaeosphaeriaceae sp. PMI808. Lineage (NCBI taxonomy): Eukaryota > Fungi > Ascomycota > Dothideomycetes > Pleosporales > Phaeosphaeriaceae > Phaeosphaeriaceae sp. PMI808. The sequence goes on along the minus strand of JAJTIZ010000032.1, from coordinate 211,020 downwards.
CCTCCAACCCACTGGCCGTCCCAATGAATATCGACGCATTGGATTTGCAAAATGGAGAAATTGTTCTTGGTATGGATACTATTGCGTTGGTAATAACTATACTCCTGACTATTGGGATAGTCTTTCGACAGGGTACCTAGTTGGCGGATGGCGCACCTTGATTAAGGAGGTGCTCGAAGTGCTTATAATACTCTTCTTTGGAATGGTCCTGCAGCAACCTGTCATCCAGCTTCATCGAGATGGCTTGGTGTGGTTTCGTGAGTTGGCAAGTGGGAAACGATGGTGGGGGCGTCATAGACATAACGACAATGTGGAGACCCTAGAAAATTATCGGAGGGGATGGGAGCCTAAGACAGAGAGGTTGAAGATCATTTAGAGATATTGAGTCTGAACCCAAATGACTGAGAGTGTGATCCTAGTCTACTAGCAGTCAATGGCGATCTATACAACCCAAAATCTCCATTCCTGTACCTTGACCTACGAAACGAGAGCTTACGCTAGAGAATTGCCTATTGTATATATTTAATATAAGGAATATCTACTTAGTAGCCTTATTATTGTCAGCCTTAGCATGCATCCAACATAGACGACGATGATAATGCACTAAGACCTATTCGGTAAGTACCCACGTCAAGGCAATCAAGCTGTAGACTACGGACTTTTCTCTACGTTTGATCAAATCGGGCGCCTAATCATTTCGAGCGGACACAAAAAATTGAAATGAAGCGGAGAGGAACGCCGTCATTAAAAGTGAACAAGACGGTTTGTCTGCGCAAAGAAAGCCGCATTCTCAATATTATGCTTGTAAGACCTGCGGTTTGTTTTTTCAGCAGATGGCTAGACGGTAGTGCGGCGATGTTAATTTGCTTGGTGTAGAAGGTGGTCTATTCAAACGAACTATTATCACGCAGTTGCAAGACCATGCTTGTGAGATGTTAGCGGAAGATGACACACATTGTAACCAGGCACTTGCGTTTCGGAGAAACTAAGAGAGATCTATTGTCCCTAAATAGCGAGGACAAGGCGCGGCCCCTATGTGCGGCTGAACAGCAAACACAATACAGACCAACCAATGCGGAGGCGCGCAACAAAACTTGGGCGTTCAGATGTGCTGTCTGGACCCCTTGGCGGAGCGGAACAGAGACTGGCACAGTATCTTGATTCCTTGGTATAGCCCATCATTTTAGTTTGAATGCGCCATATGAAGTAAGGTGGGGACTTTGCAAGCAGCTCGCAAGCCACGAGGCTGCAGTGCGACAATACCCAGATTTTCGGCTTCCAGACAAAGAATAAGTATATTTAATGCGCCAGGGCTGTCATTCTCTTTTCCTCGTCATCTCTCTCAGTTCATAAAAATGCAAGCACAATACCCCCAATACCAAACAATACCAACGCAGCATGGCATGGTAGGCACAACCGCGGGTGGAATCCATGGGCAGCCGCCACCACCGCAAGTTGAGATGCCTGGTCCATTTTCACACCTTCTTCAATTCCCAGTGTTTCAGATCTACTCTTTAAAAGAGTTTAAAATCATTCGGCAGCGAATCGAGGAAAACCTGAAAACCAAGCAACTGCACCAAGAAGTCCTCAACAACATGCCACCGCCACCAACCACAGCAGACGCTATAACTGCAAAAGTCGTCATGGAATATCTCTCTATAATGAGCGACGGTGGAGTAACCTTCGTAGCTAATCGCTTCAGCATCGACAAATTTATGTCCGGAACGCTGAGCATGATCGATGCCATGGATCAGCAATCAATGCAACCATGTGCAACAGTCGTGTATTCGCGCTGGGCCTCACCTAGGGAAATGCGTGGTCCACCCATCATCGTCGACATTCTCGCATGGTACAAGATCTCTAATCGCGCCCATTTGTCTGGTGTCCAAGTGAAAGCGAACACGGAGTCGAAAATCAAAGTCAATGCGGAAAAAGCGTTCAAGGTGAAGGAGGGCAAGGATTGGAAAAAGACTTGGTTTCGGGGAAGGGATGACGTTATAAATATTGTGGCAGTTGATGGCGAGGGTGTGGAGGTTAAGCTTGGGCAAGTGTTGGCGGTTGAGCGCAATCTCATTAGTCCTATATATGGAGATTTTCTGGGTCGTTGGAAGGCACTCAAGGTGCCGAAGCTATCGGCTGGCAGTTACTGATTTTGACGTGCTTCGTATGCTTTTCAAGGTAAAGAGATATTGGAGTTGATCATGGGGGAGGAAGATGTTGTTCTACACAAATACTTGCATTTTTAACGTAGCGAGTTGAGGTCAGGAGACAAATGTTTAGATAATCGCCATTGCAGTTGAGCGTAAATGCTCAGTGAAGTTTTTTTCTAGCTATAGGCCTACTACTTACCTTAATTTCTCTAGTTAGTTGAAAACGGGAAGTTGGTTCATACATTTAGCGAAGCCTGTTCAAATCGGAACGGCGGTGGGACTACTACAACCTTTCCAGCATGACTTTGTATATACGCGTTGTTTGACCAATCACACCAGCTCTGGTATGTCGACTTGCATCGAGGCGTCGTACGTAGAATCGAACATATATTCCCTGCACAGCATGCTTGAGGCACCTATTTTATATATAGCTGCCTCATACTTATCCCTCTCTATTTTGAATCGGGCCCTTAAATTCTTTTAACGGCTGACGTAGCTCTTGTTATTCCGCTGCAATAATCCATATTTTCGCACTAATACTATAGCGAGTCAGCTCCTAGTTAGGCTATGCCCTCGTCCCATCCCCATGGTCTCTCAACTTTCAATCTGCTCGATGGATTAAACATATCGCATAGTATGATGGTGCTCTGTATGCCATTAGTGGCTGAGACTTATTCTGGATGACGAGTTCGAGGGATAGGAGTAGTAGATTTTGAGAGTCGGCTTTTTTCTTTCCACCTCGTGACCATATCGTTTTGGGTGCCTGTCCAGGATGCAAACCATCCGACGAAGGGTATTCTATGTGTGACGTCATCATAGCTTTATCTTGACCTGGCTTTAGGTCCATGCCTGAACCCAACATTTTGTAACTCCATCGCCAATAAGAATTTCGCTAGGCGACGAAAACATCACAAAGTAATGTAAAAGCCGGTACTATCTTATCTAACCCTGATCATCCCCGGAAGCACTAGCGTGCGCATTGCGGGACCACCCAAACCGCTGGAGGTCTACTTGCCACTATACAAGCCTTCCTGTCGCACCCCCAGCTGACATGCACACCAGGTTCACATTGCCAAATTTCAGGAGACCATGTTGAGATCTGCCAGCTTCTCCTAGCAACAAATGCGCCCGTGATTTCACTCATGACTCCTGTCAACTTTTCGTCTATTCCGGTTATCGATCTTTCCAAAGCCGATCACCCGGAATCCAGATTAAAGCTATGTAGAGATCTCAAACATGCAGTTTTACACATCGGCTTCCTCTACATATTGAACCATGGTGTTCCTAGCACGACCATCGAAGGGCTTGGTCGATGTGCTTCCTCGGCTCTTTGAATTATCTGAGCAGGAGAAAAGACAAACTGCACTAGAAAATTCGCCACATTTCTTGGGCTACAGCGACATGGGAGCGGAGACTACGGCTGGTAAAATGGATAAAAGAGAGCAATACGAATTTGCTACTGAATTGAGTGATGACTGGAATGAAACACTGCCATTAGCTGAGCGGCTCAAGGGACCTAACCAAGTACGTCTTTTGCTTCTAATTATTCAGACACTCTGACTGATATTTCGCAGTGGCCATCTGCATTGCCAGCCCTTCGTCAATTAGTAGAAAACTACATCTCAGAGCTAACAAAGCTCAGCGAAAACTTTCTCTTCCTAGTCGCAGAAGCTCTCGCATTACCACCAGAAACATTTGTCCCGTTCTTGTCGGACCAACATCGCCTCAAGCTCGTGCACTATCTAACGTTGTCAAAAGACACAGACCAGGGTGTCGGGCCACATAAGGACTCCTCTGGTTGGTGGACGTTTCTACTCCAAGCCTCACCGCCGCATGTCAAAGGGCTGCAAGTTCTCAATAAGCTTGGGGACTGGATAGATGTACCAAATATACCCGGCACATTTGTGGTGAATATTGGACAGGGTTTTGAAGTCGTGACAAGCGGGGTGTGCAAAGCTACCACACATCGCGTTCTCTCAGGCTCCGATGAACGCTACAGCGTCCCCTTTTTCCAGAGTATGAGGAGAGGACTCACGAGGTTAGAGGCAGTAGATACGCTCAAAAGGCACTTTGAAAGTGGTGAGTTTGATACCAGGGATGAGAGCGAAGAAGGCCGGTGCATTGATAGTGCGTTTTTGAAGGGCAGATACGATACATGGGGTGAGACGCAGCTGCGGACGAAGATTAGGAGCCACCAGGCTGTAGGGAGAAAGTTTTACGCTGATGTGTTCGAAAAGCATATGAACGATGAATAAGATCGCAGGCCCAATTCATTATATTCGGGCAACTTTGAAGTACCCAGATCACAAAATCGAACCAATTTTCTCGTACACTATGGGCAGTGCGCGCCTTTGTCTCGTTTCAATACCAATCGCCCCCTATCTCATCTTCCGTAAGTTTCTTGGGATTCGACGATAGAATTCGTTGGCCAGGAATGGTGTCAGTGAAGGCGCTCTCAAAAACCCCGCTGACCGCTCGACGTCCGATTTCATGTAAGCTGTCATACTTGTCACTTTCCCCGACGATAGCAGCCCATTCATCGTCGTCTGGGCTTCGGCCCGGGCCAAGGTCACTCCACCTGGTGACAACCAAAGCTTGTTTGAACCGCTCTGGGGATTGAGCTCTGACTGTCTTGTCTTCAACGAGTTTCAGTTCGAAAAGATATTCTGTCGGACACTCGGGGCAACGGCGCATTGGTCTGCAGCGGTTGCAAAGAGAAACAGACCCGATTGCTTTGTGACCCGCGACCTTCTCTCTGAGTTGTGCGACAGCATATTGTGACGCGACTGGTATATGATCAAGGGCACACTTTGGTATAGATGTGAGGATACCATGCTTCCAGTGAGCGCATACGCTGAAGTATGGTATAAAATCTGCCCTGTTGAAGAGAAGTAAACGCTTTGCCGCAGCTCCCATACCAGCCTCCACGTAATGCTGGGACTTGACTCTCATCATGACATGCCCTTTGCTAGTCACATGGTACATACTCTCATGAATCCAAGCCGAATACGGGTCTTTCCAACGCCGTGCAAGGGATTGGTGGCGAATGCCAAATTCAGGACCAAACTCCATTGAGCGTCGACATAGCTGAACAAAAGTAAAAGGGAGCATGCGACCGTCACTGATTCGTATACGTGGCGGTGGACGATGAATGTTCATTCGGTTAGGACACTCAAAGAGCGGATTCAGAATGTTATGGGGCTTCAGAGTCTCTAGACCAGGTTGTATTCGTAAGTGCCATTGAGCGCAAGGAAAGCAGAGGAGATGGCGAGGAAGCTTGTAGTCCATCGCTAAAAGAAAATCGAGACGATATGGACGGTTTGCTGGATCTGAAAGCAGCTTTTGGGGGTGTTGGCCAAGTCGTATGTACATTGTGCGACATGTTGATGATAGGTTTGCAACATCCAGTGGTGTCATGAAGTCAGAAATGCGAAGCCAAATTTCTGGCGATACACCGCTCAGCATTTCAGTGCCATCAGGTTTTGAGTAATCATAGTCAAGAGAGGCCTCATAAGGCGTTTCCTCATCGTCATCCAGCTCCTCATTGAAGGTGAAAGCATGCATCATATCTGTCAAGTCTTTCCTTTCTCCTGTATCCTTATCAAGGAAATCGTCAACTTGGAGCATTCGATGAGCTTTAGTTAAATTTGTGGGAGACGACTTTTCTGGTAGAGCTGGTAGAGTAATATTTTGAGTAAATGCGTTGCTGCATTTTGATAATGACGCCGATCTTGAGCTCTGTGCTTGTTGATATAAGGGTACATTATACTGTTGTTGCCCTTCTGAATTTCGCCGGTACTCGGCCAAAAGCGCTGCTGGTGGGGGGTGGATGTGAGTAGGGCGATTATTGGGATGTATTGCAGAATAAGGGCTGTCTCGAATCCCATCAGACGTAAGATCGGTAGCATCCTCATGAAGAAGCCCATCATCCCCGTTAGGTAAGTCGATAATTTGATTCGTGAAGCTGCCGGAATCCTGGCGTCGAGGGTTCGTCGCTACTTCGGAGTCATACTTCTCTCGGTCACCTTGGCTATACGAGCCTTTCTTAGATAGCCTTTTGCGAGGCCCAGAGTCGTTGCTCGTTCTCTTCCCAAAAAAAGCGCGAAAACCACTCTTTTTTGATGCCACATCAGCCATCTTGACATCTGCGTTAGGTGACGACTTGGGCTCGGGCTGACAGGCCGAAGGAGTTGGCTGATGCTCCTGAATGAGCTGAAAAAGTGGATTTCTGTACAGAAATCACAGAACCAATGATGGGATTCGTCCAAGAAGTATGCATGCGCGACAGCGACTGAACCGCCTTCGATGATCGTCATAGCGCAATACAGGTCTTGGCAAAACTTCCGCCGTGATCCGCATTTAGTCTCGACACCCATCGTGCCATCATCAAATAAACCAAACAAGATCAGCAAGGGATTGGCAGATGGCTGCCGCAAGGGGATCACGATGATAGAGATGTTTGGGAGTTGGCACGTGTACGATGCGAAGTGCATTGGCCATATAAGGCTACCTACTTCATCCTCGTGCTGTGTGTGCTAAAGAAACGACTTTACAGTGTTAGGTCACTTCAATTTCAATATATATATATATGCTAGTGCTAATCTAATCGTAGTATCTGTATAGCATTTCCACCAAGTGCAGCTTGTGCTTTCCTGTCATCATCCGAGAATGCTTTAGATATGGCCTGATAGTTCGCATTGACGCTATGCCACTCCTTCGTATCTTCTTCTAAAGGCGGGAAGAATGGGTGATCAGTGCCTATGTAGAGTTAGTCTCTGATTATCTTGCATGAAGAGGTCTTGAGCGTAAGCTCACCAAAGAGTAGTCGATCTGAACCAGACGCTTCCAGAGCAGCCTTCAAACCAACCTCGGAATAAATAACAGCATCTAGATATATATTGGACTTGAGTATGTCCCATATATCTCTCCTACTCTCCGTCTTTCCGTGCTTCTTCAGATGCCCATCATGCAATATACAAGACTCTATTCGGCCAGCAAGAAATGGTAATGTGCCACCAGAGTGTGCAAGGAGAACGTTCAGTTTAGTGAAGCGGTCCCATACTCCGCTCAACAGCATTCTAGTCACTGCAATGGTCGTTTCCAACGGAAACCCAAGTGCAAGGGGAAGTACATGGCCATACTCGCTAGCACGAGGTCCATAGACGGAAGTTGGTAGGCCGTAATGTGGGTGCAAGAAGATGAGTTGTTGGTGCTTTTCCAGTGCAGCATAAACAGGATCCAGTTTGGCGTCGTCCAGGCCTTGGCCTTGGCCTGAAGTGCCCATTATCACGCCACGAGCATACTTTAGTGTAGTAAGTCTCTCGATTTCGGATGTGATTACTTCGGTTGACGCCGACAGCGGCAACGTTCCAAAAAAGTACAGTCGGCCTGGGTATTGAGAGCACTGGTCGTTGATGTCGTCGTTGATATTCTTGGCTGCTTCGCCTGCCTCCTCCTTCGGTAGGAAGTCTAGCCAAGGATTGGCGAGGGATATAACCGATTTTTCAATCTTATGGAGGTCCATGAATGCAATCTTCTCTTTGATGTCGTAGTATTCAGATCCAATTGGGCGGCCACGAGATGTCGAGGGGGTAGATGGGTCATCTTCCCCAGGGAGAATGATCAGGCGTGCAGAATCAGGAGCATCAGGGAAAGTCCGAACGTATGGTACCGTAGTCCTTGACCGTAGCAGCTCCATATACTTTGGAGGGTAGACATGAGTGTGGATGTCGACGATAGGCATTGTGGGAGTGGGTAGCGAGGTTCAGGCGCCAATAGTGAGTGTTGATGTGCTCCCCTTGATTGGAACACTGGTAGTTAGACGAATGTGTCGAGTACTCTGCAGTTTGCAAAGAACCGTGGAAAGGTCACATTGCAGTGGCCCTTTGATACAATTCTACGACGGCGGGGTAGCTTCAGACAATTGCGCCACCCCACCTTCCTCATGAAGCCAAGTATGGTGGAGTATTGTGTCCCACGCCAACGAACATGATTAATATCTGAGTTATGGTATTAAAAAATTGAAATCAGATCAAGTTGAAAGAACGTTGAGTACCTAGGTAGGTAACTGACAGCTACTAGATAACGTTGGGAAATAGCATATAATAATTCGGGTATCTTTTTCTGGCTAAAGATTTAAGTTCTCACTTCTCCAAGTATTTAATACGATTAAAGTTGAACAACCATGATCTAATTAAACCCATGTCCTCAAGAAGACATTTGGAGGCAGGTCTCTGGCTTTAAACTCATCGTCTACATCAAAAACAATATCTCCCTCGTTTTCATCCTTAAATCCTAGCTTCCTATAAACCCTCTTCCCATAGCACTACCTTCGGTGGTACACTCTAGATTGCCCCTTTGCTTCGCCTCTTGTAATCCCGCCTGCACCAACTTGGCTGCAATGCCACGACGCTGAAAGGCTGGATCTACCGCACATGTATCCAGCGTGAAGATTGCAGGTGGGTCACGATCTGAATCTGAGACTTGCCGCAGATACTCGATACGCCGTTTCCACAAGGAGCGAAATATTTGATCACCAAAGCGTTTCTCGGTATCGTCGAGCTTGTCAAGCACCTCTGACATATCACCGGTAAATGGGTCACCACAACCGTCAACATAAGACAGTTGTCTCCATATTGCTAGACCAGCGACCCTCCGCTCGCCGTCCTGGGTAGGATCTGGCACAGTAGCCTTGAGGAAAATGGTGTTTGGTTTGCCATGTTTATTGATGGTGGTTGATTTCCAACGCTTCATCATATCTCGAGCATTGACTGCCTGCCCAACCTCTGTGTCCCAGCCAGGATTCATAGCTATCCAAATGCAATCCTTGGTTTGGCGACCAAAGGCTTCAGACACGCAATGAGTGGCCTGTATAAAGTCCTTTTCGGTCTCTAAAGGAGAAACGATGATTTCATCCTGGGAGATTATCATTCTGAATTCCTCACGATGGTCAGAAGTGGAAGTTGTGATAATGATCTTGTTAGATGTCAGATGGTGGGGTGGTGGATTGTGGGACGCCAGTGCCCCCAATCGGTATCCCATCAACAATAGACAGGGGTGGCTTGGGCCACGACGCGTCGTTCGCGTTCACATTTCGTGAACGGAGCTAATCATCTGCCATTTGTCTATCTATCCTTCTACAATTGTAGAGCACACTCTCGACACTCACGACACCCTCACATTGTGTTAAGCTTCACAAATATCCAAAATGCCAGGCGCATTATCACATACACCGGCTAAACGCGCTCTCGCTGATGCTACCAATAATCGTGCTAATGCACTACCACCCCGCTCAGCAAAGAAACTGAAGATCGATAATGACAATGGCAAGGGCAGATCAGGCCCAGCTGTCAAGTCGGTCAAATCCTCCTTCAACTCAAGTCAGGTTATGCCGAGTGAGTTCGAGGAGACGCTGGAGAAGATGACGCAGGACATGGAGACGCTGAAAGAAAGCAACACGGAAAAGGATCAACAGTGGCGGCGGCCACCACTACCTGCAGACTTCAACGAATTAACAAATAAGCTTGTATTCCAACAGATCGAAGCAGAAGAGGGCGTGCTAAATGGCGGAAGGACGACGGTCAAGCTTTTTGGCGTCACGGAGGTACCAAACGCCCAATCAACGTTGTATGATTCGAGCTAACATGAGGTGAACAGAATGGCCACTCCGTCCTACTCCACGTCACAGGCTTCATGCACTACTTCTATGTTGCCGCCCCTATAGGGTTTCACCCAACAGATTGCGATGCCTACAAAATCTATCTCGAATCTGAAGCGCAGAAGCAACTCAACCAGTACTCCGCGGTCATACACTCTGTCGAAATGAAAATGAAGGAGAACATCATGGGATACCAGGGCAATCAAAAGAGCCCATATCTTAAGATCACAGTCAATGACCCGAGGATGATCGGCCGTGTGCGCACCATGGTCTCCAAGCATGCAAATTGGAAAAGGCTGTGGCCAGATCTCGGTAAAGAAGGCATGCTTACGTTTGACAACATTGCCTACGTGCTGAGGTTTATGATCGATAACAAGGTAAGCATAACGGTGCCGTATCAATAGCTCGTCACTGACTTTATAGGTTACTGGTATGTCTTGGGTTGAGGTGCCAGCTGGTAAATACAAACTACTCAATCCACGAGACCAGCACTCAAATTGCCAAATTGAGGCCCAGGTAAACTATAACGATTTAATTGCTCACACTTCCGATGGCGAGTGGGCAAAGCTCGCCCCGCTTCGAATTCTCTCCTTTGATATCGAATGTGCTGGTCGCAAGGGTATCTTTCCAGAAGCCAACGTCGATCCCGTCATTCAAATCGCCAATGTTGTAACAAGATTTGGTGAACCCAAGCCTTTTGTTCGAAATGTCTTCTGTATGGACACTGTCAGTCCTATTGTCGCCACACAAATTCTTTCATTCAGCAATGAGGGCGAGATGTTGATGAGGTGGCGGGATTTTCTCGAAGAAACTGACCCAGATGTTATAATCGGCTACAATACCTCCGGCTTTGATTTTCCCTATCTTCTGGGTCGGGCGAAACATTTGAAATTGGCCAACTTTCCTTATTGGACACGCCTCAAAACGGTGCAGTCCAAAGCAGAAAGCTCCAAATTCTCAAGCAAGCAGCTTGGAAGTCGAGACACGAAGAACACAAACACTAATGGCCGCCTGCAACTTGATTTACTACAACTTATCCAGCGTGACTATCAATTACGCAGCTACACTCTCAACGCTGTTTGTGCGCACTTCCTAAAGGAGCAAAAGGAGGATGTCCATCACAGTATGATCACAGAGCTTTATAACGGCGACGCAAATTCCCGTCGACGACTGGCCGTATATTGTCTCAAGGATGCTTATTTGCCGCAGCGTCTCCTAGATAAGCTGATGTGTTTGGTCAACTACTCTGAGATGGCCAGGGTCACGGGTGTGCCTTTCAACTATCTTCTAGCAAAGGGCCAGCAAGTCCGATTCGTCAGCCAACTATTCCGCAAAGCACTCGACCACCAACTCATTGTTCCCGATCTTGAAGTTCAGACCACGGGTAATGATCAGTATGAAGGCGCAACTGTTATTGAGCCGAAGAGGGGATATTACAAGCAGCCCGTTGCCACGCTAGATTTTGCCTCTCTATATCCCAGTATCATGCAAGCGCACAACTTATGTTACACCACCTTGCTCGACAAGACCACAGTGGAGAAGTTAAAAATGAGGAGAGATGAAGATTACATCGTCACTCCTAACGGCGATATGTTTTGTACAGCCAAGACTCGAAAGGGCCTCCTGTCACAGATTTTGGAAGAACTGTTAGGAGCACGTAAACGAGCGAAGAGAGAGTTGGCTGTCGAAACCGACCCTTTCAAAAAAGCTGTGTTGAACGGTCGTCAGTTGGCATTAAAAGTCAGCGCGAACTCTGTCTACGGGCTCACAGGTGCTACAACCGGTAAACTGCCGTGTCTTGCGATTGCCAGCAGTACCACCAGTTTCGGCCGTCAGATGATTGAGAAGACCAAGGCCGAGGTCGAGGCAAAATACAACATCGCAAACGGATACAGTCATGACGCCGAAGTCATATACGGTGATACCGATTCGGTCATGGTCAAATTCGGTACTTCAGAATTGGCAGAGGCCATGAAGTTAGGAGAAGAGGCTGCCGACTACGTGTCCTCAAAGTTCGTGAAACCTATCAAACTTGAGTTTGAGAAGGTCTACTTTCCGTATCTGCTCATCAACAAGAAGCGTTACGCAGGTCTGTACTGGACGAACCCTGACAAATGGGATAAGATGGACACCAAGGGAATTGAGACTGTCCGACGAGATAATTGTCGTCTTGTTCAAACAGTCATCGAGACATCCTTGCGCATGCTGCTCATCGATCAAGATCCCGAGGGTGCACAAGAGTAAGTGATCCTTCTCTAATCTAGTACAACCGCTAACATATTTCAGTTTCGTCAAAGAGACAATCTCAGACCTCCTGCTGAACAAGATCGACATGTCTAATCTCGTCATCACCAAGGCGCTCACCAAACAAGAAAATGATAAAGGCGAAGGTGGATACACCAACAAACAAGCCCACGTAGAGCTCGCTGAACGGATGAAAAAACGAGACGCCGGTTCCGCACCAGCCCTGGGTGATCGTGTACCATACGTTATGGTCAAGAGTGCCAGTGGTGCTAGGAACTTTGAAAAATCCGAAGATCCCATGTACGTGCTAGAGAACAACCTGCCGATCGATACAAAATACTACCTGGACAACCAACTTGCGAAACCCCTGGGTCGAATTTTCGAGCCGATTCTTGGAGAAAAGAAAGCAGCCTCACTACTCACCGGCGACCACACACGTTCCATCACCGTCGCCGCACCCGCCATGGGCGGCCTCATGAAGTTCGCGAAGAGGACGCAAACCTGCATGGGGTGCAAAAAGCCGCTCATAAAAGCTCACGAGAAGGAAGGCGCTGTGTGCGAGGACTGTCGGCCGCGCATTGGCGAGCTATACCAAAAGTCCCTCAGCAGAGTCAGCGAGCTGGAAGTTCGTTTCTCGCGGCTTTGGACGCAGTGTCAGCGGTGTCAGGGCAGTGTGCATTGCGAGGTTATTTGCGAGTCCAAAGATTGTCCTATTTTCTACATGCGGATGAAGGCGAGGAAGGATGTTGAGGATGCTGGGAAGGAGTTAGTGCGGTTTGATAATGATGCTGCGCTTTGGTAAGGGGTTGGGATAGGGGTGAGATTGAGCGTCTCGCGTCTATTGTGTATATAATGTTTGTATCTTTGTAATGCTGCATTCGAATCGCGGCGCGGATTGGAAAGGATTTTGTGGAGCTTGAAATGAGTGGATACCAACATGGATCCTACGAGTCGAGCAACTTGTTTAATGTTGCACATTCGCTTCATAAGCAGTACGCATACCCATTAGTTTATCAGATTCTAATACACATCCCGCACTTGCTTCCATTGTATGCTTTCTTTCCACACAAACATGAACCTAGACTGTGTCCAGTTGCAATCCCGCTCCTAATCTCGCCTTTTGTTCCCGAACCTGCCAACCGGGCCGATACAATACCACCAAGGCGTCAAACTTGTACGGAAACTAGTGTGATTGCGCTCCACTTAAACCAAATTCAGAATAACGGATTTTCCGCAGCCGAAGAATTTTTTTGTCGTGAAGGATGTATTGGTCCCACTTGGTTGGGTCGTATAAAGGGTGTTTAGGGGTCCACCTGGCTATCTAATCTGATCATCTGCCTCCCATCTGATTTCATCCTGTATCAATATGAGCGAGAAAGCTGGACAAGATGGTGGTCAGCAAGTCGCTACAAACAATAAACAGGATATTCTTGTTTCAGCGAATATTGAAGGTGATGGGGGTGAGACGAGTAGCGGGAATGCAAGTCAAGTTGGGCCGCAGTCATCCGTTCCATTGAAGATGAAGCTTATTTCGATTCTGCTGGTGACTGCGGTTGGGTTTGGGTCTCATTGGAGTAGCGGGGTGACAGGTGCGATGAAGAGTACGTTGAAAAAGGTAAGTAGGTAGTGTGTATACCTACGATATGCAAGACTAACAATATTGGTGATAGAAAATGCACATTAACAATGCGCAGTTTGCTGTGCTTGAAGCAAGCGAGGACTTTATGAAGACAGCGCTCATTCTCGTGAGTGGTCTGCTAACGGATCGCATTGGTGGTGCAAGTCAGTCAGCTCTTTATTTGAACAGGGCGAATGCGTTTATTAATTTGTCTCAGGTGCTATGCTTTGGGGCAACGTTATATACAGCATCGGCGCAATCTTCATTGCCGCGGCGACTACCGTACGCTCGTACAGGTTCATGATCTTCGGGGTCGTTGTACAAGCATTAGGGGATATTGCCACACAAGTCGCACAGTACAAAGTGTTCAGTTCCTGGTTCGCGCCCTCGAATGGCTTCGCCTCCACGCTAGGTTTTGAGCTGGGCATCGGCAGGATTGGATCATTTGTTGGCAAAGCGACAGCAAATGTGATAGCCAAGAAGACCGGGGATTTCTCCTGGGTTTATTGGACGGCTGTGTTCATGAATCTATTCACCAACGTCATAACAGTGGTGTTCTGGTTCTTCACACGCTGGTGCCAGAGGATATATGATGGCATGCAAGATCCTGCGACAGGAGAGAAACTAACAGAAAAGAGCAGGAAATTTGAGTTTGGAAAGATGTTGAGACTTCCTTGGACTTTCTGGAGCGTTGTTGCATTCTCACTCTTTCAAACAAGTACTGCAGTCATCTTTTCGCAGAATGCGACTGAGATGGCGGAGCAGCGCTTCAAGATTACGGCCATCAAGGCGGGCTGGTACTCGGCGATGTCGCAATATCTCGGCTTCTTCCTGGTCCCTTTGATTGGAGTCTTTGTGGATTTGTTTGGTAACCGTGTCAGCCTCATGCTCATATGCGGCTCAGGCATGCTGCTGTCCATGTGCCTGGCAGCATGGGGTCCTACTATTAGTGGCACTGCGTCTTCTTTTGCCATTTACGCCGTGGCCTCCTCTTTTGGCCCTACGGTCATCATTGACAGCATCCGGACATCGATGCGGTACCAAGAAGTTTTTGGATCGGGCTACGCTGTCAAGATTGCTATCAACAACAGCATGAATATCATCGTTCGCATTGTCACTGGAGTTATCCAGGACGCCGACAAGAACTCATATAATAGGGTGGTTGTTGTCTATGTCATTCTTGCGGCAGGCTCTGTCATGGTATCAAGCATACTATTTAGGTATAGCTTCCAGACTGTGGATGTGGGCCAGTTGCAGTGGACGAAGAAGCAGAGACTGAGGAAGGGCCATTTGATCAATGAGCGTAGGGAAATGGCTGAAAGTGAGGCAGGGCTTTCGAAGAGTCGAAAAATGGGTATTATGTTGTTCAGCGCATTGCTGCTTTTAATCGCTGGTGCATGGGTGGCATATTTCTGGGGTGTGGCCACAGGCAACAATAGCTGAGCGGCAAGATAGTTGGTATTTGATAGTTGATGAATCAATGATGGATGCTGGATGCTGGATGCTGGGCGCTGGATAATAGATGATGGATGCAACCGTGGGGTCACCCCACCTTTGTTCGGTTCAAAGTTATCAGGGCTCGTGTGCACCTTCCGTGTCGGGCGTGTGCCCCTCGTTATGGCGGCTGGGTATCTCCCCATGTATTAAACTAGAAGATATGGGTGGATATGGCTGCGGAAGAGGCCACTGGTACTTTCGGTACCTGTTCATCGTGGTTTCCTCTTCTTCCTACCACCAGCAAGCTTTCCCTATATTCAGTCATCCATTGCACGCGACACCACGCTCATAACAATGGCAGGCGCGACTGTCGAACAAGCAGTCGCCAAGGACGACTTGGTCATTCCAGCAAGTTTAAGCTTAACCTGACTTGGTGAAGATGTCTTCTGACAATGAATTGATAGCTCATTGACTTTGCTCCTTTCCTCTCCAACGACCCTTCGGCGAAACAATCGACAGCCAAAGTTGTGCTTGAAGGTTTCCAAGGCGCAGGCTTCATCTACCTTAAGAATCATGGAATTTCTCCATCTACCGTGTCTAATGTCTTCTCACAGAGCGCCAAGCTCTTCACTCGCCCACAGGAGCAGAAAGACGCCATGGCATGGTACTCGGCTGCCGCAAACCGTGGATATGTGGCACAGGGTCGCGAGAAGCTAGTTGTGCTGGAAGAGACGGGCACAGAAGAGGAGTTGCGTAAAACCGTGCCAGATCTGAAGGAGAGCATGGAAATCGGGCGCGACGACCAGCCAGAGACGCCTAACATGTGGCCAAGCGGAGACGAAGATGCCACTGCCTTTAAGAAAGATATGATGGAGTTTTTTCAGACATGCACAAACCTGCATATGCACGTCATGCGCGCCATTGCCCTGGGTCTAGGCATAGACGAGAAGTGGTTTGACGGGTTTACAGACGCGGGTGATAATACCCTGCGACTCCTGCATTACCCTGGCGTATCTAAGAAAATATTCAAACGTGACGATGGCCAACTGCAAGTCAGAGCTGGAGAACATAGCGACTATGGTACGTATACTTTATCCTACAGCTGGGTTAAGTCGGTAGGCTAATAATGCATAGGTTCCATCACCCTTCTCTTCCAGGATAACCGTGGTGGTCTACAGGTGCGCTCACCAAAAGGTACTTTTGTAGACGCAACACCAATTCCAGGAACCATTGTCGTCAATGCCGGAGACCTATTAGCACGATGGTCGAATGACACCATCAAATCAACCAAGCACCGTGTAGTGGAGCCTCCACCCAAGCCTGAGGATGCTGAAAAAGACACCTATCCCCCACGCTATTCCATAGCTTACTTTTGCAATCCAAACTATGACCGAATGATTGAAGCGATACCGGGCACCTACGAGAGCACAGGGAGGAAGTATGGCGATGTCACTAGTGGTGACTATCTGATACAAAGACTTACCGCAACATACTAAAGACGAGATAAATCAAAACATGTTGAGCTAAACTTACCAGTGCAGGCCGAGTTACTGTTCAATATCTATTCGAAGAGAGTAGATAATGCCTGAATTTATAAACTTCGTCAGCAACCTAGGCACCGTAGGTACTAGCATCAATATCTAACATATTTTAATACTAATATTCTGATCAATGTCCTACAACTTGCTCTGATATAAGGTTTTGATGCAGGACTCCTGTGTTCGGCGGGACAGTCGCAAAGCACCAACAAATATCCGTTGGAAAACACATAATTGAAACTCACACGTTGCCATCATGAGTATGTTACCCGATCGTCTATCGCGTAGTGGGACCAGGTTTCATTGTGCCAAACCACTATTGCCTAATGTACCGTCTTGGCCGTGTTGAAGGTTACATTGACGTGCGCAGCGATCAACATGCGGGGAAGTTGCTTTCGGCTGTTGGTATCCTTGCTTGACATTCCCAAAAAGCATAGGTAGCGGTGCGATTGCGCACATACCATACCGTAAGGTAAATTAGTATCGTCGTCCTACCAGCTTCTACGATGGCTTCGTCTTTGTAACTACAATGTTTACCATACATTACTGGGTTTTTGCCCTGG
Organism: Phaeosphaeriaceae sp. PMI808; assembly: GCA_021365335.1. Taxonomy (NCBI): domain Eukaryota; kingdom Fungi; phylum Ascomycota; class Dothideomycetes; order Pleosporales; family Phaeosphaeriaceae; species Phaeosphaeriaceae sp. PMI808. The sequence goes on along the minus strand of JAJTIZ010000032.1, from coordinate 193,813 downwards.
TTTTCGGTTTAGCGGCTGCGCTACAGCCGCTGCCCCCCGTGAGATGGACTAACAGGAACACCACAACAATCGGCTTCTCGCTCCTCGACTCTCCAAGAACGATATATATAGACAGAAATTTTTCAAAAGTTAGAGACGCAAAAGGTCTCACGCTAATACCACCCTCCGCTTTTGATTTTGCTGCAACTTTCCTTCACGATCTCACGGCTCTCTTCGGCGGCAACTGGTCACTACAAGAAGTCGACGTATTGCCTACTTCCGGTATTATTCTCGGACATATTAAAAGCGATGTAGGCCAGCTATCATACGAAAATGGTATTGCAAGTGAGGAGGGCTACGAACTAGAAGTCGCCAATGGCACTGTGTATGTTGGGGGAACTGGTGCAAGAGGAATGTTTTGGGGAAGTCGAACGCTACTTCAAGAGCTATTAATCGCAAATGGCTCCATATTGCAACCAGGTCGTACCGTTGATGCGCCAGCGTATGCCACACGGGGGTTTATGATAGACGCTGGACGAAAATGGTATTCAGCCAGTTTACTAAAAGAACTTTGCACCTACGCCTCTTTCTTCAAGATGTCCGAATTCCATTACCATTCTAGCGATAATTATCCGCTTAATAGAGGGCATAACGAGACATGGGACCAAGTTTTCTCACATTTCTCGCTGTATCCTGAAAATAACACAGAGTTACAGGGCATCATTCAACGCAAAAATGAGACACTATCTCGCGTAGAATTTGAAGACTTCCAGTGGCACTGCGCACAGAGGGGAGTCACAGTTATACCCGAAATTGAAGCTCCTGGTCATGCGCTTGCAATAACTAAATGGAAACCAGAGCTTGCGTTGGCGAAAAAGGACCTTCTGAATCTTAGCCATCCAGATGCGGTTCCAACAGTAAAAGCAATTTGGTCAGAATTCCTTCCATGGTTTCAAACGAAAGAAGTCCACATTGGCGCAGACGAATACGACCCCGAGCTTGCAGACGACTACATCAACTTTGTGAACGAGATGGCTGAATTTGTCAATACCACATCTGGGAAACGTATTCGTATATGGGGCACCCACGAGCCGTCAGAGAATCTTACCATCTCAAAAGACATCATTATTCAGCATTGGCAATACGGCCAATCAGATCCTGTCCAGCTCCAGAACCAGGGCTATGGTCTTATCAACTCACAGGACTGGTGGGCATATATGAGTCTGAAGAATGACCACAGTCCCATTTTCCCAGCAACATATCCACAGTTTTACAACGTCACACGAACAATGAACTTTGCAAATGTGAACAATTGGCAATGGGATCCGTCATTGTTTAATCAAGTTAATACGAGCCAGCAGCTTGAAGCAGGAGCAAGCGGAAACAAAGGCGCCATATTAGCAGCCTGGAGTGATAATGGTCCGGACGCAACGACTCAGCTTGAGGTTTACTATGCGATGCGCAGTGGTATTCAAGTAGCAGCAGCAAGAGCATGGTCGGGCAAGCGGGGTGTCAATATTATTGCGGCTACACTGAAAGATAGTATTGCGTTCCTAGTAAGTTGTCTCGATATATCATCTTCTCCTCTGCGCACCTACTTTTTTCACGACCGTTTCCCCAAACTAACTATGCGCACCCAGGCGCCGCAAGCCCCCGGCCAAAACCTCGACCGCAGAATCTCCAACTCACAAAATCCATCAAATGGCACTTCACTCTTAATATGGACACAACCCGAGTCGAAAACCAGTAAATGCATAGTAGGGAAAGGTTCATATGGTCCACCATATACGCTTACACTAAATGTTTCATCGTCTTTCACGCTTTCTGGTCCAGATACGTCCCTCTCTTTATCCGCGAATCCAACAAACAACACTGATGCCAAACCAACCGGTTCTCTCATATTTACAACATCAGATAACTTCCCTTACCCCTTACGCTCCGTCTCAATTGCCGACGGCCACGATCCAGGCCATCCCGGCAGGATTTGGTCGAATCTGACAACATCCTCGCATACACCGGTGTACATTACATTGCCTGCTACCTTGAGGATTGAGACTGATGTAGTCAATGGGAGTCGAGTGTGGGTGGACGGCACATTTGCGGGTCGGTTTGAAGTATTTGTGTTTGGTGGGAGGAATACGCTGTTTAGTTGGAGTCAGATGGCGCTTGTTGCGCCGTTGGAGAGCGTAGAGGGGGGTGTTGATGGGTTGGAATTAGAAGCTGGTATCAAGGGTAGATGAGGCGCTAGTTTGGGGGCGGAGATGGGTTTATTAAGGAAATGGTATCTTTTTCTATGATAATAGCTTCAATCTAATACCTTTAGACTAGTAGATCTCGGTCTCGCTTGGGAATATACCACATGTGTGGCTATGTTGACGGCATGGGCTAGACGTCAAGATCCAACACAGAACTGCCCTTCCATTTACCCCACGTCTTCTTACACATACCCTGTTGCTCCACTGTTTCTTCTAGTCTCTTAAGTGCAGCAAGCCGGATACTCTTGTCCTGGACGCTGACACCAAGACCATTGAAACAGCTGCCAGCAACCAACTCCCACTCTGCCGTATCTTCAACTGATTGGAAATTCGCTTCCGGATCGCTGCGAGTAGTGACAGGATCACGGGATTGAAGAAATGCGAAATAGGAAGCGCCCTCAACATGCTCGCGGACCTCAAGGATCTTCTTTACGAGGTTAGGATCGTAAATACGCGCAGCATCTGACTTTGTTAGATATGAACGCTTATATTTCAAAAATATCCGTGAGGCCGTACTTACTAGAGATCGCAATCTTCAACCCATCCGCTAGCTCATCCACAACAACCTCTTTCTGTTCGTAAGAAGTCGAATCGACCATCGTAAGACGTATCTGCCGACCTCCCACAGTTTTTCCACTCAGCTCCTTCACCGCTCGCCTAGCCTCCTCGTCTCCTGTCATCCAAATGCATGTACGAAATGGATATACGAAGCGTGTCGAAGATAGTAGAACGAAGTCTAGGGAAATGACGAAGCCTTCGAAGAGTTCCTGGATTTCTTGACGGGTTAGGTTTGGTGGGTAGTTTGATAGCTCGAGGGCGATCACAGGGAGCGTATTGGGCGTTGGTGTTTTCTCTTCTATCTCGGCTTGGATTGGGTTTATTGGAATTGGTATCGGTGGCGGGACATTGCGACGTAGGTTCATTGAGCGCATGGCTTTGGCGAGGATTTGCTGGGAGCAATAGTCGATTGGAGATTTTGAGCTGCACATTTTGGTTGGGTTGAAGGTTTGTGTAATGCCAGGGAAGATGTCGTGGAATGAATGTTCGCATATTTAGTTGATAATTATACCTCTAAATTATCTTTCACTCCAAGCTAATGCGCGTTTGTAGGATGTAAGATCGTTAGCGCGGCCTTCGCATTTAGCTTTCACACCCAGTACACACTTGAAAGGAATTAAATCAAACAAACCTGATTCCAAGTGATATGAAATAGCATAAAACAATGTTTACATAAAAAATACACGTTATCATAGTACCTTCACTACGATCTCGCCTTCCCCTACCGGATTCTCAAAGCCACTCCAATAACTCTCAAACAGATCTCGACTGATATCCAATGCCGAGTCAGCCGTCTTCTTGCCCTCACTCCGTTTGCAAATCCTTGTCCAAAGCAGCTCTTTGCCATCCTCGCCCTCAGCCTTGAGAAACATAATCACAACACGTGCACCAGCTTCTTCCGCCATTTTACGATATTCATCTCGATCCTCTTTTGCATAGAAAGACCTCTCTATGATAATGTCTTGCTTCTCAGATAGCAAGGTGCGGAAAGAGGCAACATATTTAACATCAACTTCATCCTGGTATTTGGAATATAGGATAGATGAAGCTTCGTAGTCGACGCCATATATACCATGAGCTTCGTAAAGCATCTCGTCGATTGAAAGGCGGTGGAAACCTGGATGGGCGGCCTGAATAGCTTTTGCGAGGGTTGTTTTTCCGGATCCTGAATGCTATCTGTGAGTATCATTTGCAGTGTCGGAAAGGAATTGCTGCTCACCTGCCATACCACATGTCATTACGACAATAGGCCGATCATCTTCTGAGCTACGTCGAAAGTGCGAAGTCCCGAGGGATTTCACTACTGATTCCATACTTATCTTTAGTACACCGGCTCGAGGCCGAATAGAAGAGGATGTTTCAACTTGAACTGAGAGGGTCGCTCTTGGTATATGTTTCTGTGACTCATCGGTTGCCTGATTTGGGAGGTTCTTGCGACTCGGCATAGGAAGCATCACTAATTCAGGAGAAGTGTATTAGCAGATATCCAGACAGTCAGAGACTAACTTAGACTTCTATGAGGTACGGCCTAACTACCTGGTTTTTTGTAGATGGTTGCGGTACTGTCGGGTGGTCACACAAATGTAATACATCTATGTTGGATGGAACTCTTCACACTAATCAACCTGCTGTGAAGGTTCCCATGAATTGACTGATAGATCTGTTGCATCTTGTGTTACTGTTTAAAAATGTGGCAAAATATATCACTGCGTTATGAAGTTATCTGCTAAGAGTTTTCTGTTTAATAGCATTCAGCCCGTATACGAGGTGTTTAAAACCAAAGGAATAAGGCTACAAACCTTATTCTAGGAACCTTTTTCAAAACAAGAACAAAAACGGAGGCTTAGATTTCCACCTCAAACAAAGGCAGCTATCAACTTCGCGCTTGTCGCATTGAATTGTCGACGCCTGGAGAACCGTTTACGCACGTGCAATTTGCTAGTGTCGTATGTCTCACATGATATTTCAAAGGGTTTGATGGTAGGGTGTGTTGCCCCGCTAGTCTTGCGCAAGACTTTAAGTTGGGCGTCGATGCCCGATGACCAGTCATGCAATCTCCAAACGTACGAATAACTATATGTTGAACGCTTGCTCTATTATATCCCACTCTATCGTATTTTTCGTCCAAAGCCAACCTCAGTGTGTTGAGCTGTGATCATCTCAAGTTAGTCTCGGCTTCATCTATGCCTGCGAGCTTGCTGAGATAATGCGAGATCAACTTTGATCCTACGCCAGCTCATATGAGGAAACTGGTGTGTTATGAGTAGAAGCGATCTCAACAGTAATACTGTTCTATTCTCTTCAGATAGCAGACGGTATACTCCTTCCACAGTCGCGCAATATCGATTATCCCAGAAGCATATTGAATAATGCCTGAGGTGGGATCCACTTCAATCTATCTCTGCGCGCATGAGGGATCTAATGCGAAAAGTCAGGCTGATCAGCCCAATCAAACCAAGGACGGGGATTATGAATTTCTTCGATACTATACATTTGAAGCTGTCAATTATGAACGATTCATGTCCTGGAAAGCTGGTTCTGGTCGGATCGGAGTCGGAATAAGTGAGATCACTTCTCGGGGTACGAATAAGGACATGGAGAATGTGAAACTTCCAAGTGGGCATAGTGTGATTGTTATGGATACAAATTTCAAATTGGCATCGAAAGTTTAAGTAGGATATGCATTCGTCCATGTTTCGCGGCCCATTGCGAAACCAACAGCTAGCTCCAGCTTACGATCACCGAGCGGCTCCCCGCCGATTAACGTCATCACATTTATAGCGCCAGTATCCGCGACTATCCCTTCATTCTCTTCTATTTTTCTTCTATTGCTTACACTTACAGCCTCGAATAGATAATCGCCTAACAAGACTCTCAAGTGCTCGTGTGAATCTGTCTTAGCTTGGAGAATTTCATGGCCGAGTATTGTATCCAGCCAGATCTCTAACATAAAATCATCTCCTTCTATGCGAGCAGGACGTAAGCGCATTGTATTAGTAAGCGTTATCTGTCTCATGTCTATCTCTTGTCGCCTTGTAGCACTTGCCTGTATGCCCTCAAAAAGTCGGCTACCCACGATGTTCTTCAATCTGCTGGTCTTAGCATAGCTCACCATTGAAGCCGTTCGTGTATCGCTGCCATGTTCTTCGTCACATTGGTCTGTGAGTGGAGAAAGACTAATATTGCCTTGATCTCTCGGGCCAACGACCGGTAAAGCCTTCAGAGTTTCGGTATTGTACCCGAGGGCTTCATGTATTTCGTCAACACTACAAATAGTCAGGTATTAACTATCGGTCATGTTCTTCGAGTCCTACCGCATAGGGATCTGCCATCTCGCTAAGTAGTCTGCTATGGACAAGCCTTCCGTGTGAATATCCTTGTACTCTTTAGACTTCAATGCTGCAACTAATTTGCTAGCAATAGCTGAGCTGATGTATGAATACTCATACGGACGTAATGGTACGCCTGCCTAAGTTAAGTGGCAGGACCAAGATGAGAGCTGGTTACTTACAGTACATAGCTATCGAGGTAGCTCTACCTAGTGACCAGCCTGACTCAACTAACTTTTGCACCACATCAGTATGTACGAACCGCACACCTGTTCGTAGCTGTTTTAAATATTTCGAACTGGTCTGTTCCTTCACGATGACCAATCTCATGATCCTGTTCAAATCTTCGAGTTCAACATCTTGGCGTGATTCTAGGATAACACAGTAAGACATGAACATTAAGAGATAGAAACGAGCAAATGAGCCAGCGCGCTCCGCTTGTGCTATGATATTAGCAGTTTGTTGGGCATGATACTCTGCTTTTCTGACCAGATTATCTGCGTCAAACTGCGCATAGTCGGTGATTCAACCCAAGATGGGCTGTGCGTTGTTGATGTCAGGTGGTGGAATAGTGTCGATGACCGCGAAACTGGATTCCCATTCTGAACAGTCAGGTATGTGACTGAGAAAACGTTCGCAACGAGATCGATGATCAGTCTTTCGTCTTTTCAGTCGATGTTCCGTGCCGCTAACAGTATCGTTGGTTTCCAAAACGAAGGCACGCTCGTTCAGCTCGATGCGCGATGATGAACGAAGGGAGTGATACTCTCCTGCTAATGTTGCGAGAGCCTTGTCGAGCGCTGCTCGGTCTCTAGATACATCAGGGCAAAGCGGATGCTTTTCATAAAGACGTAGAATCTGCTTGTAGATACAGATGCTCTGCTCAAGCAGTTGTGCTTCAGCCATGTATGCAGAGTTGTTGGAGAGAAGATCCACCTCCCTGGTGTCCCATTCTAATAGAATTACTAAGCGCTATGGTAGCTGTACCGACCGCTAACCCGTTAGAGTGCCAGGCTTGCCTGGCACTCTAACGGGTTAGCGCTTGCCAGAGTGCAGCTGATGATTAGACGCACGAACGCCATTGCCTCCCACGAAGACGATCAGGCACTTGAGGAGTAAGCATAATACTAAAAATTAGTTTGGGGCACTGTTGTGATTCTCTTGATTTACTGCGAGCTTATCGTGAATAGTGTAGCCACTTTCCTAAGAAAAAAAAATCACTTCCGCATTGAATAGCCAGTTTATCGCCTAGATTTGAGGTTGTAAAGCTTGTAGATGGAGTATTGAATCTCCTTGAAGCCAAAGAATAATGCCCGGGGATTGGCGAACATGGCTTTACTAAGTGGAAAAACCTATGTGTTCTTCTAGATATCGGAAAGGCGGCTAAACCGTCACAAGTCATGTCTCAGTGGCGCTTTGAACCTCGTCTCGTCTCGAGACTTCGTGGTTGCAATTTTGACATAGGCCCGGATCCGGGCCGCGCAGCCTCACTTTTCTTGGACTCGCTCTTTGATGCCTTGATTCCTAGAACTTTCTCCTTAATTGGAATACAGCTAGGTCTATCAAACGGGAGTTATCTTTCCACAGTCCCACAACCGAGATACGATTGCGTCTACGCCTTGCAGGTGGCGTCGCGACTAGGGGTACCCATATGAAAGCGACATGAGCCAGGCAATGTAGATGCAGGCATAAAGTGAACTAGTAACGGCGACGTATATCAATTGGGCTTGCAATTGCTCGGAGCGATAACTAAGTTTGTGTCTTCCTAGATCAATAAGGGATAGTTCATGAGCATAGAGGATCCTTTCGTCATATTTCGATTCACAGACTAGTATAAAGAATAGACAGGCCCATCCCGAATACAGCATATTAACTCGCTGTGCTCTTTGCTTATATACAGTAGCACATTCTCTAAGTGTTGCAAACATCCACTCATGGAGTCACTCTTATCAGAGCAGATATTTCTTCTGAACTTCTTCCTCCCCGGCCTCGCGCCTGTGCTTTCTTCCATCTGGCTACTTCTTACTAGCGCACCGAACATCGGCCGGCTGTTGTGTTTCTGTGGGTTACTCCTGTTGGCAGGAAATCATGCTGTGGAATACTTGCGTAAAGTGCTAGAGAACTATTTCAGTTAGTATATTTAATCCTAGAGAATCTGTGTTGTCAATATTGAACAGATCTATAGCTTTAACGATTGAAGTGCCCTATCACAATGAATCACGCGATATGCCCATCTCCTGGGTGCGTTCTCAGTCATTTGCGCGATCGGCGCATATTTCCCTCGCCACAGTCGATACCACGTCTTCTAAGCTTGACATATCCAACAAGAAGCCACTGCGCTACTCTCCTTGGAATGGTCGCTTTTACTTCTGGTATAAAAACCGTCTATTTGTATTCAAACGCTTCCGAAGTTACGGACAGTCGGGCTACACTCAAGAGCAAGTCAGCATATCATATTTTGGGCGGGATCCAGATGTTCTGAGGTATTTCCTGGACGAATGCCGGCAGCATTATTTGGGCCTAGTCAAGAATAAAACTTGTGTATTTGAGAACCAAGACGAAGAGTGGAACCTATCAAAGCCTAGGAGTAAAAGAAATGTATCCACCGTAGTGCTCAACGAAGAGTCGAAAAAGTTGCTGCTAGATGACGCATCGGAATTTTTGAAGCCAACCACCCGGACATGGTACTCTAATCGGGGTATTCACTATCAAAGAGGATACATATTCTATGGGCCACCTGGAACTGGAAAATCCAGCTTCGCCCTTTCTATTGCAGGGCACTTCGATTTGGACGTTTACGTTCTCAATATCCCTACACTTAATAACCATACTCTACAGAAACTATTCACCGAGCTCCCTCAACATTGTGTTGTTTTACTCGAGGATATTGACGCCGTCGGCATGAAACGAACTGCAAGTAGCAATAGCGACGTTGGCAAGAGCATATCTCCACAAACATCTGCTACCAGAACGGTGTCCATATCCACCCTCCTCAACGTCCTTGACGGGGTTGGGTCGCCAGAGGGCCGGCTGTTGATTATGACAACCAATCATATCGAGAACCTCGATGCTGCGCTCATACGTCCCGGTCGCGCTGATCAGAAGGTCGAGTTCCAGTTGGCTGATGAGGGGATAATCAATCAGCTCTTCTTCTTTATCTATGATCCCCAGGTAGCAATTGCTGGTGGCGACGAATCAGAAAATAGCTTACAACAGGATGGGGAAGAAAAGGTCGACTACAACTTAAAGCAGCTGGCACAAGAGTTTGTGGAGAAGGTACCGAAGCTAGAGTTCAGCCCAGCTGAAATCATATCGCATTTGCTGGCAAACAAGCGATCACCCCTCGACGCAATCGTTGGTGTGGACACGTGGGTAAGGAAAATTAGAGAAGAACGGAAGAAATTTGCGAGGGCAAACTCCTTGCTTGATAACAGCGATAGATTCTGTATCTACCTATATTATTCGCGCAAATCTATTAGCCCCATCTTGATACTATTTCCAATCGCGCAACCGTCCGTACGTCAGGTCCCTAGACTTAACTAGACACTGACTTTGTAAGAAAGGCTACACCAAGCTAATACAAGTGGTTCAGTTTTGACCTACAATCCAATTTGGTGGAGCATCGGGCCACTCCGAACGTGGGGCCGCGGGGTAGCAAGAATCCATACATCACATTCCGAGTAAGAATTTGAGACTTCTTACCATTGCCCTTCGCGCACAGTAAATTATACAATTTAACCATGAATGACGAGTCAATACCTTCCAAACAGACGGTCGCCTGGATCCAAGACCCTAGCCCAAGTTGTGTCCTCCAAATTCGCCATGACGTTGAAGTCCAGCAGCCTGCGAAAGATGAAGTTCTCGTCAAAATCGAGTGCTCGGGTATTTGCCATTCAGACTGTATGAATGTCGAAGGACGCGGCAAATGCACTCCTGTGCCAGGTCACGAAGGTGTCGGCCAAGTTGTCAAATTAGGCTCGGGTGTATCTGATGGTTTGCTGGGAAAGAGGGTGGGCATCAAGTGGCTGTGGAGTGCATGTAACCAGTGCACAAGCTGTAAGAAGGGCAAGATAAACCACTGCAGCAAGCAGTTAAACACCGGAAGAAGTGTATGGGGTACTTTACAACAATATACCGTGGCACATGCCGACTTCGTCACCCTAATCCCGGATGGTGTCAAGAGCGAGGTCGCCGCACCGTTATTGTGTGCAGGACTGAGCCTTGCTGGTGCGGTATCTAAATTAGAACCTGAAGTCCAACCTGGTGACTTCGTTGCAATCGTTGGCGCAGGAGGTGGCCTCGGTCATATTGGCGTCCAGATTGCAACGATCAAGGGATACAAAGTCATCGCCATCGACAGTGGCGCGGAGAAGGAGAAGCTAAGTAAAGAAATGGGCGCAGTTGCATTCATTGACTATGCGACACAAAAGGATGTTGCGCAGGCTGTCATGGATTTGACCAATGGCGAAGGTGCAGATGGGCTTATTTGTGTTGCAGGGAGCGAGAGGGCGTATACACAGGCACCGTCGCTACTAAGGAACAGTGGCGTTTTTGTCTGCGTAGGTTTGCCTCCAGACACATTCATGTTCCCCATGTCTCCAATCCACATTGCAAATCGAGGTATGTCAGAATGTACTATCACCAAGGAAATAATGCTGATGACTCCAGGTCTCGTGATTAGAGGCTCGTCGACCGGGACGAATGCACAAATAGACGAACTACTTCAGCTCGCCCTCGAAGGTAAGATCACACCAAAAATTGAGGTCTATGATTTTGCAGACTCGCCCAAGATCATTCAAGAGCTCCAACGGTATGAGGTGACAGGTCGGAAGGTAGTAAGAGCGCCTTGAAGGGATTTATATCGAGGAAGTTAGTTGTATGGTGCCTAATGAATTGTTTGCATGGGTTTGCGGTGAAGCGGTGCTTTATTGTATACAACTGGGTTTAGAGAGAGTCACACAAATTTCAAATCCTTTCTAAGAGAATTGATATACGTTGATAAATCTGCGCAGTTGAAGTAAGGACGCGGATTGATAGAGGGGAGCGACACTAAGTCTAGATTGGGACTGACGCGAGCAAAAAGTCAGCATTGACTGGCCCGAGCACGGCTGTAGTGCGTCCAAAATCTCGATTGTTCACTCACACCCACGACCATCAATCATCCATCATGTATCAATAGTATTTCTCGGCATTTTAGGCGTCCTTCCTGCTTTTTGATTCTACAATGGACCGCCACACTCGCATAGTAGCTCAAGTGGCGTCAAAAGTCAAGGACTACTACAAGCGGAAAGAACCCTTCCGGATATCTCACGGCTCGACCAACAGTACGCGTCCAAACTTGAAAAAGAGTGTGGTCGATATCAGTGAACTCAATCATGTCGTTAAAGTCGACACTGCCAGTAGAACTGCAGTTGTAGAACCAAACGTACCTATGGATCGACTTGTGGAGGCTACCATACCTCATGGACTCGTACCACCCGTTGTTATGGAGTTCCCTGGTATTACTGTTGGGGGAGGCTACGCTGGTACTGCGGGTGAGAGTTCAAGTTTCAAATATGGATTCTTTGATCGCACCATCAATGAAGTAGAAATGGTCCTTGCTGATGGCGATATCGTCAAAGCTTCTGCGACAGAGAACCAAGACCTTTTCCGTGGAGCTGCTGGTGCAGTAGGTACGCTAGGAGTCACTACACTTGTGAATCTACAGCTGGTGGAGGCAAAGAAGTATGTTAAAACAACATACTGGCCAGTTCGCAGCGTTTCACAAGCCGTAAAGGAGATCGGAGAGTTCTCAAAAGGGCCAAAGGGAGACAAGAATGACTATGTGGATGGCATTTTATTTAGCAAAAACCACGGTGCTATTGTCACAGGCGAGATGACCGACGAGCTACCAGTTGACACAAAACCAAAGACTTTCAGCCATCCTTGGGATCCTTGGTTTTACTTACATGTGGAGTCCGCTACACGTTCTTCCAATGATCCAGTTGTCGAGTATATACCACTAGCGGAATACATGTTTCGTTATGACCGCGGCGGCTTCTGGGTTGGTCGATCAGCATTTCAGTACATGCGGTTCCCATTCAACTCCCTTACACGTTGGTTTCTAGACGATTTCTGTCACACTCGGATGCTCTATCGTGCTCTCCACGCCTCTGGAATCGCTACCAGATACATTGTTCAAGACATGGCATTACCATATCCCCGAGCAAAAGACTTCATCGACTACACCAGTGAGACATTCAATATTTGGCCAATATGGCTTTGTCCGCTCAAGCAAAGCCCGCAGCCGACTATGCATCCGCACACCAAGGGTGATCTGGAAGATGATCAAATGCTCAATATTGGACTTTGGGGCTTTGGGCCGAAGGACCCAGTTACCTACCTTGCAAAAAACCGTGCGCTTGAGAAGACATTGAGTCAGATGGGTGGGATGAAGTGGTTATACGCGCACACATACTACAGTAAAGATGAATTCTGGTCCCAATTCGATCGTAGGTGGCACCAGAAGTTACGGAAGAAGTACAGAGCAGATGAGGCGCTGCCAGGCGTCTATGACAAGGTACATGTAGACATCAAAAAGTACACCGCTAGCAAAGACTGGAGTATGCGGATGAAGAACGTATGGCCGTTGGGTGGCTTCTGGGGCATCTGGAAGAGCATACAGTCAAAGGATTATTTGCTGCACCGAAACGCTACTTGGCGATGGAGAGGCTGAGGCTGGCTAGCAGTATATCGCTCTCGGTTGGCCGACAACGCGTGAAAGTAGTCCTGATAGTGCATAGTACACAACAGGACACATGTAATCTTAGTTCTAAGATACTGAAATATTGTAAAACTACCTATTACTGTCTCATTGATAACTTTGAACAACTGGTTACAATGTAGTCCTGTCGTTTCTGGTTCAAAGTGGGTGAGCGCGGAGTGATGATTTGTGATGACGCGTGGCAGGGATCTGTTTCTAGATCGACAAATGTATCATGTCGTATGCATTTCGTCTTCGATTTGGATAGATGCAAACAAAGAAAATATTTAAGAAGTATAATTTCAAATTTGTTGAAGTTAATCTCTCTTAATTTAATCAGATAAACGATAGAAATATGGGCAACACACAGTCCACCGTGCGTATCCTTGCGCCAGCTTCCTTCTTATTCGACTTCGCGGCCCAACAGTATGGGATGTTCAGTAGCCCAAATATGCTTGATATCCACAATAGAAACCTTGCAGCCTTCTCTCCACAACCCTACTTCATTGGCAGCTTCTTTTTCCCGCAACAATTATTCCAAGTCGCATGGCTATGGAAGCTCTGGAAGCAAGACGGCAACGCCCAAGAGCGGGCGATGATGAACAAGTTTGCTTGGGTATACAGCTTAGGAAATTTCTGTATTGGGAGTAAGTTATGCTTCTGTTCGTGGCTCTAGGATATATGGCTAAGCCTACTAATCAGCGTGGATGTTCTTTTGGAACTCGAACTCCCTTGAAACGTCGAATGTGTTTGTGGTTATCAACACGGTTGCGCAACTCTTGTATATATCCACTATGCTTGAGCCGCTGAATACAAGATCAACGCCTAATTGGCTCACTCATGTTGTGGCAAAAACTTTCGCAGGCATTGGCGTACTTTAAGAATGTTCCCCCAAATTCACTGCTCCAGATTGCCACTAGAGTTGGCTTTGCAGCAGCGGCGAGTATGAGCGACTGGATTTTCGGTGGGTGTCTTGTGTACGACTTGGTTGCATTGAGTTGTGGCCAGGAGGATTCTTGGAGTACGCTTCTTGGGGCCTATGCTGCTGGTAGTGCAGGCATAGTGGGCCTACGCAACTGGACCAAATAGGCTGTATCAATTCATGTCTTATGTCATGTTTCTGCGACGTTGTGATTAGGCTCGTTAGTTGGCAGCACACCAAGATGAAAGATGGGCAGATGTCCAGCTGCAACATCGAAAATCTTAAGACCAGCCTGTATTGTCGGTATGGTCCTGGCAGATGATAAGGCATCCCTAATTATATAGATAAGAATAACATTGCGTGAGTGCCAGCTTAGGATGTCCTAGAGTATACCTAGGTATGGACTACCTTGCGTGCAGGCAAGCAAAGCGCGTAGATACATCCCAGCCATATAGTTGATGATGGGATCTCCCATCCTCAGCATTTATATATGTGTCTTTGTGAAGACTGTTGAGGGCGAAGAAGGTTTTGTTGAAGCGAGAAGAGGTGAGCAAGCGACTCTATTCCCATTGTGAGCATTGTTTGGGACTAGTGCGATCTCGGGTAGGTCTAGCGCTCGCCCTATATTTCCAGAGGGAGTTAGACTAGATAGCTTATTTCAAAAAGAAGCCATTATCGTGTTCTTATGGAAATTGACAAAAGAGCATTGAACAGAGTTGACTGTTTTTCAATAGCAACATTAGATCTGACTGTGTCGCTATTCAGTAGAGCCGGCTGATTGATGAGATAAGGCTGCCAAGGCCGCGAACGGAAGCAAGTGTGATGCCGTGCATGACCACGGAGCGGCGAGATAAGCGTATCTGACTAGATGATGATCCCTCCTCCATGACTGCACGCCGCAACGCATGCCACCCCACACGTCACACTTGAAGCTGCACGGGGTCCAGTTCATCATGCCTAGCTTGACCATATCGGGTCATGCGTGCCCGTCGGAACTTCCTCCCGGTCGCTGATCTCTTCTTTGTTACGTCTTGTGAAGTGGTTGTCTAGCTGTCCAGCCCTCTACCTACCTAGGCTTCAGGTTGCGGCTGTGCTTTCTCCCACCTGAACACGGCACCTGATCGCCTGCCTTCACTGCGAACTACATTACTAACCACGCACACCTGGACGGCGGCAACATCCACACAGTACGCTTCATGCTACCAACGAGATTATGCCACCCTATCTATCGCCGCTACGCATAGCCGAACCTCAACTACCACCGCATTGCGAACCTGCGAACGAGTTCCTATATCAGCTATCTGCTACCTTCCACTCCTGTGTACCCACAAACCTTGCTCTCGTGTCCACACTACTGGGAACATGCAGCATCATATCTTGGTTATTCGCACAACTACCGCAAATATACAAGAATCATAAACTCAAGTCCACCTCCGGACTCAGTGCTTTCTTCCTCACGGAATGGCTGCTGGGTGACTTGACCAATCTGCTAGGTTGCTTGTTCACAGGACAAGCATCATGGCAGATTATAATCGCTTCCTACTACGTCTTTGTAGACTGCTGCCTATGTTCCCAATGGGTGTGGTATGAGCTGCTACACCACGGAAGACCGTTACGGCCTATTTGGGGCCGCTGGAGCTCAGGCAACGGGAATCCAGGAAATGGAACGTCCGGAGTTCATAATGATACCAAAACGATTCGAGGTGGCGATTCCAAAGCTCCCTCGTCCCCAGGCCCAGACACAAACGAGCCACCTCGATCAAGTCCAATGGATGCTTTCCGTATACCAAACTTTGCTCGTTCTCCTGCATTAGAATCCTGGCAGAACCCGGATTCTTCGCCGAATCTACATGTCCGTCGAGTAGCAGCATCGAGCTCGCCCATGCCATCTCCCAGGACAGTTCTATACATTTCTCTGATTTTTGCTGTTCTATCAAAATCCTCGGTTGCAACACCCGTCAGCCCATTCGCCCCAAGTCCTTACAGCACACGATCATTACCCTTTCATGCAACGACTTCAGAGACTGCCCCAAGTGCCACTGAAATCGCAGGCAAAGTGTTCTCCTGGATGAGTACATTTCTCTACCTCGGCTCAAGACTACCCCAACTCTACATGAACCAAGTCCGCAAATCCACCGCCGGTCTCTCCCCCGCCTCTTCATAGCAGCTTTCTTCGGCAACCTTTTCTACTCTACATCCCTCCTTACCAATCCCTGTGCATGGTACGACTACGCCCCGGCTCCGGTTCCGGCTGGGTCTCACCAGACGGCAGCTCGCGCAGCAACTGGGTTCTCCGCGCCCTCCCTTCTTCCTAGGTGCAGCCGGCGTCCTCATCATGGACGCCCTGGTCGGCCTTCAATTCGTCTACTTCGGCGACAACGAGCCGCGTGGCCGCAGCACGAATCCGCGCGACGATGAAGTCATCATTACGATTGAGGACCACGGCAAATTCATGCGACGTCGCTTGCATTGGCAACGAGTGAGTGGGTGGATGCGTGGGTGGGCACCTGCTGTTAGTGTTGCTGCTACGCCGAGCGTTAGTCGCGCGACGACACCTGCAGATACGCCGAAGGATGTGAGTCCGGTGAGTATTGGGAGTTCGAGTAAGAGTATTCCGATTCGGGGCAGAGGGGGATGCGCTGGATGAGGCGAGGGCGTTGTTGGGGACGAGTCGGCATGCTAGTCCGAGGAGTTATGGGGGATTGGGTCGCCGAGATGAGCGTGGTGGGAGAGGGTAGAAGAGTAGATGGGCATGGGCATGGACATGGCATGTTCTTATCGTGTATATGTATCATGGCACACAATTATGGGATTCCAGCATTAGCATTTTCATTTGCATACGCATAGCTTTGCATCGACTTGGGTTTGTTGTATAAACCCCATTTGTTGTACACTCAGAAACTTATCAACCATCAAATCAAGTTCTCACAAGCATCAATCTAAGAAAAAAGAATACACTTTTCTGAACAAAATAAAATATGTCTATTGCCTCAACCGTTACCCAGACTACATTTCTGGGGGCTTCCTTCTAACACACACCCAATACAGCCACTCTATATTACCCCATTCCCCTCAGACAAAAGAACACAGGGCATATCAACGCAAATACCCCAAATCTATCCAGCCACACTCATCGACCCCTCTAAACGCCAGAACCAACGGCTTTAGAAAGAAAAAGAAAATCCCAGACCGCTTGAGGAAACTTTCCCATATTACACTTGGTACGTACACAAAGACACAAGGGGCAATTGCGCACATAGAGAGACAATGACTAGGAATGAGGGAGACACATCTTCGACCTAAGGGTGTACGTACATTTCTTCCTCATCAGATAACGAAGAGGTAGGTAAGGAGAAAGGGAGCAAAAAGAGTTTGTCCAAAGATCTTACACGCGCGACACATCGCGCCCAAAAACCTTGGCCTTGACCCAATCCATAATGACGAGAACCCTATTACGTGTACTAAAGCACATGCTCAAATACGCGCTCCGCCAAAAGATATATGTCACCGTGCCGCCGCTGGCAATATTGCCCGCGAACCAGGGGATATCCGCGACCGCTTTATCAGAACCGATATACGCGAGGGAGCCCTGATGGGTGTACTCGAAGGGACTAATTTGCTTGATGCGACGCCGTCTCTTTTGGAGGTCTTTGATTTCAGTGAAGATGTTGTCGCGAGCTTCTTTGCCGGGGGCTTGTTCTTGGGCGATGGAGAGCTTGGCGAGCTGGTCGTCGATTTCTTGTGTTTTGGCCATGTTGTTCAACATGCGGGCGAGGAAAGCGCCTTCTTGGGCGGCGACTTGGGCGGTGGGGGCGTAGTTAGCGACGGCGCAGTCGCCGACGGCCCAGACGTTTTCGGTGCCCTTGACGACGAGGTATTCATTGACGGCGAGACCGCGGCGAGAATCTTTTTGCGCGGGGATCTGGTTGATGAAGTCTTTGACTAGGGGTCGGAGAGCGTTACCGGTTGCCCAGACGAGCAGGCCATAGGGAATCTTCTCTGATTGCTTCTTGCCATCAGGTCCGACTGATTCAGCCTCGATGTACTTCTCTGTGACGTTCTTGACCATGGTCTTGGTCCGGATGGTGATAGTTTCCTCCTTGAACATCTTCTCGGTGTAGTCGATGAGCTGCTTGGAGAACATGGGCAGAACATTGGGGAGGGCCTCGACGAGGGTGACCTTGAAGTTATCCTTGATTTCTGGGAGCCATTTCTTGAGATCCGAGTGGAAGAAGTCTTGGAGCTCGCCGGCAAACTCGACACCAGTTGGACCGCCACCTACGACAACCATGTGCAACAAGCGCTGCTTCTCGGCATCAGACTGGTCCTTGAACGTGGCTGTTTCGCAGCAGTCCATGATACGAGCACGGATGCGCTGGGCGTCGCCAACTTCCTTGAGGAACAGTCCATTTTCGCGCACACCGGGAATACCTAGGGGGTGTTAGCCAGATCAAGTTTTATATGTACTAGGATGTAACTAAGGTGATTAGGAAGGATGACGCACCAAAAGTAGCGTTCTCGGCACCAACGCCAACGACAAGCATGTCAAAGGGAACCTCGGTCTTGGAGGAGTCGCCCTTGATTTCAGAGTCATCATTGATATAAACCACCTTCTTCTCGTAGTCAATCTTGGTAGCCTCGGCTTCGTAGTACTTGACCGCGGCCTTCTTGTGACGTAAGAAGTTGCGAATGGGCTCCATAATGGAGCGATGTTCGATCGTGCCAACGGTGCATGACGGAAGGAGCGGGGTGAAGAGGAAGTAATTACGAGGCGATACAACGACGACATTGTAGTTTTCCGTATCGAGCTTCTTCAGAAGGGAGACTGATCCCCATCCCGTGCCTGCCGCGTGTCAGCGTCTCAACGTCACACACTCTCACATGTTCCACACAACACAACACAACATACCTAACACAACAAGTGTCTTCTTGCTTGGATCTGGCTCTGGTTGATCCTCGGGGTTGCGCATTTCATAGATAGTATAACCCACGTATCCGAGACCGCCCAAGGCCGATAGGTACGTCAGTCGCCATGTCCAGCGCAGCAAGCGAAACCTTTTCTTTGGCTTGGGTGCGGGAGACTCAGTCGAAGCATTCCGGATGGATTGGCGTAAGGCAATCTGGTACTGTGTAGGGCGCGGCGTCCATTTGGCTCTGTTAGCAATGAACGACGAGCGCTGTGTGATGGTAGTGGTGTAGGTGCGACGGCCAGCCAGCTGTGCCTGCGATAGGAGATTGGCGGCAAAAGGCCGCATGTTGGAAGCCATTGGCATCTGTGTAAGCTGCAGAGAGACAGCGCGAGATCAATGGCAGATAACGAGAGATGGCGAGGGGTTGCGGACGAAAGGTGTTGAGGAGTCAGATGCGGTAGATACTGGCCGAGTCTGATCAACTTTTTCGCCGCGGCGATGACGAACAAAGATTGCCGAGAGCTATGGCTACTCGCTACCCACCTTCTGTGAACTTGCTTCTGCGCCCAGATAAGCCTTTTCCAATCAAATTCTATCCCCCAATGTCAACCTTTTATTCCATATATAGCATCCATCCCACGCGCTATTAGAATTTGTCGCCTTCCACGCTTGCACAATTCTCTTCTGAATCTTCTCACACCCCACCGAGCCTACCCTTTGCGCTCTAGCTATCCAATGACTCAGGCACCCAATGGTTAAAAGAATAGCTTTGTGCACTCCTTTTAACCGTGCACCTGCTGCTTCCAAGACATGAGGCTCAAGTTCCGTACATGCATAAACTACTGCACATGGTCCACCAGTCCTCTCCTTCTATTGATGAGCGGTCAGGAAAGGGGCTGTTTAGACTTTGCCTGTTGCAAAATTTGTCTTTTCTTTGCTACATGGTGTCCAGATTAATAGTAGGCTCAGTAGACACGATGTACTGCCTCTGCATCTCATGCCAGCTCATTGCGAGGCAGCAGATTTTCCGCTACAGGTCTGCCATCTGATAACATTAAGCGAGCTGCAAGATGACGCCCTAGATGCATTTGCATACCCTTATCGATAACCATCTACTCCGCACCGCGTAAGCTCCCCCCTCCACACTTCACAAGAGGCCCCTCCAAGTTCGTATACCAACAAATACTGTAACATTGTAAAAATACATACTCATCACCATGCCCCACGCAACTGCCTCCGTGAACGGCGTCATCGTAGCCGAGACCGATAAATGGGAAGTTGTCGATGGAAACATCTACGTGCGTTGATGTCCAACTCTGACCACTAAGTGCTCATGGCTCTCGACCAGTTCCCTCCTGACAGCATCAAACAATCTCATTTCACGCCGACTTCTACTAAAACCCACTGTCCCTATAAAGGCGATGCGTCCTACTACACAGTCACCACCAACAAGACTGAGGTCAAGGATGCGGCCTGGTACTATCCTGAACCCTTGCAAGACATGAACAAGATCAAGGGCTATGTTGCCTTCTATAAGGGAAAGGCCGAGGTAAAGAGCGAGTAGTGTGTTGGTGGTCAGTCGACAGAATGGTCGAAAGCAAGGGTATATTCTATCAACAACAAGATGCTTTTTTCCCTTGTAAAAACGCCGTCGTATGCACATGCAGTCGTGAGCATTGAGAGCAGTCGTCTACGCTCAACCATCGATCGCCATAACCATGGTGTCGTCGCCATCTATTCCTACAGGCGCTGGTTCAAGCATGACGCCTCTACCCCTTCCTTCCAGTAGCTCCCTTCGTATTTCTGCACTAATGCTCCTGTGGCCTCTCGAAAGTAGTAGATCTAGTAATGCTTCTCGCTGATCTTCCGTTATATCGTTCCTATATCGCTGTGCAAAGGCGAGAAGACACTGATGCCAGATGACTGGCAATTTGCCTGCACCTCCCAGATCACCAACTATGGACTCAGTATCCATTGCATCTGTGTAGGTGACTACGCGGAAGCGCAGGAAATGGAAAACAAGGGCGTCGATGACTTTGAAGGGGAGTGCGTATTTCTTCTCAAGGAGTGTCTTGATGAAAATGTTGCAAGGACCTGCAGCGTCGGGGTCTGATGACATTTGCTCGGCGGCAATTTCGCATAGGCGATGCAGACCGGCTGCCGAATGGAGGACAGGAACTGAGACTTTGGCAACGACGGATGCTACAATGAGGGCTTCGCGCTGGGTACATGCCCCATCTGTGAGCATGGGAAAGACAACCCCCTTGAAAAAAGCACTGGGTTTGTAAAGTGCTTTCTTCAGTGCGTTGTAGAGATGTACATTCAGCTTTTGTGTATCTTGAATGTTTTCTTGTATGCAGGGAAGTAGAACGGTGTTGAGGAAGATCTGTGCTGTCTGTGGCTTTGCAGAGATGAAGATGCGTGTCGCGGCGAACATGGCATTGGGCGTCCAGTTCTCGGGACGTGTAATAGAGAGGAGGGTTTCCCACGCAGGAATAGTAGGGAGGATTTTGAAGGGTTTTGGTAGCTTGCCCGATTTATACCGGCTCATGATCAAGCCAATTTTTGAGTAGACTATAGAGGGTTAGCTAGGCAATAGGTATGAGAGTCTGCATATTTGTATCCAAGTACCTTCCACGACTTTTGCTGGTAGTTCGATGGCGTCTTCCGGGTCACCACCACCCATGATCTGTGGCTGTTTCACTGCGCCCGCTGTAGCTTCGTGTGCAGCTATTTTCTCAAGTATGAGCGCTGCCAAATCTGTGCCAGGTCCAGACGGTTGCGCCTCTTCGCCTGGCCAGACAATAGGGTTGTCGTCGGTAGGTATGAACTTGTTCCATGCGGCTAGATCGTTGGCATCAATCTCTAGCTCTTCTACTTCCTCGTCATCCTCACCCCAGGCCTCGTCGTCGTCGACCTGTCCTGCGTCCTCTTCCGGCTCATTGTCCTCGCCCAACCTTGTTTCAAAGTCGAAGGCAGGATTGAGGCCTTCAGGTCGGCGGACTTGATTTTCGAGGTCGTCCTCTTCTTGCAGTTCGCGACCAATGTCCAAGATCTTGCGCGAACTCTTAGAGTCTACAAAGGTCTGTTCTTCATCCTTGGTATCTTTGCTGCGCTTCTGGCGCTTAGCAGGCTTTTGCTTCCACGGATCGGAGGGTGCGTATTCTTCAACAAGAGGATTGTGCCGTTGCTGATCACGTGCGCCAGGCGATTTTGGTGCTTTTGGCATGGTGAGCAGAAGTGTGAGTATTCGTGGAGGGAGAAAAGGTGGAAAGCGTCAATGGCGGCGGTAGGTGGGAGGATAAAAAGTTAGTGTGGGGTGGCCGACATTTCGTACAAATGGCCAGCCGTAGAAAACACCCTGGTCGCGACTGGCATAGGACAAGATAGGCAGCACAACAGTTAGTGATAGCAAACACGCAAACATACCTCTAGCTCTCTCTCTCTCTCTTTCTTTCTTTCTTTCTTTCTTTCTCCCTCTATCTCCCTCTCTCTCTCTCTCTCCTTTTCTGACCCTCTCTCTCGTCATATTCATAGGTCATACAAGCACAATGGCCGAGTCACAGGCAACCTCGCGCTCCAATACACCAGCGCTGGCGCCCCCATTGCGACGACCTCTTGAAGAAGACCATGCGCCTGCGGTATCGTCACCGCTGAACCCCAATCCCGACCCAGCAACCCGCTCTCGACCCAAAGCACCGCCACGTGAGCGCGAGCAGCGAGAGAAGCGCGAGACGCTCAAGAAGCGCGAGGCGTCGGCAAATACACGCTCAAGCACACCCAACCCAAAGCCGGCCAAGAAGGAGCGTCTGTCAGCTGACTCGCCTATGCGATACTCGATACCTGAGCCCCGAGCAAGCGACTACGAACCACCCAAGGACGGCATCTTCCTCTCCCACGAACCAAGCCCTATCTACACCCCAGACGGCACCACAGAGCTCAAGAAGCCTCACGACCAGGCATGGAACAAAAAGGGCTACAAGTACACCCATTGTGTCGCAGATCCGCTCTTTCGACACAAGCAATACTATCGTCAAAGTGACTCCAGGCCCTATGGGCCCAGGATGAGCCATGAAGACTCTGACAAATGGTTCCATTTCGACGACAGCGCTACCATTGTTACCCAGGAGAAGGGCTGGCGCATGGGCAGAGGTAATGTAGTAGCACGAGAAGGCAGGCTATACTATGAAGTCAAAGTCCTACGAGGCATGCTTGTCGATAACCCAATCGACCCCAAAACTGGCGAAACAAAGCCGGTGCCACATGTTCGAGTTGGTTGGGCGCGACGAGAGGCCCCCTTGGACTCTCCCGTCGGCTTTGATGGATACAGCTATGGCATCACCGACACCCATTTCGAGGCAATATACCGCTCGCGCCCTACCAAAGTCTTCAAACCCCTTCCCAAAGGCGCAAAAAGCAAGACGATGAAGCCGCGCCCGCCACACGGAAAGCCTGGCCCCGTCGAGTCTGTCATGGATCAGAAAATTCAGGAGGGCGATGTCATTGGCCTAGAGATACAGCTACCAGCCCTGTCCTTGCATCGCAAGGTCATCGAGGGCATCTACAATCCGGCAGTTGATTTGGGAGATGGTTTCGACACTATCAATGCTCAGGATCCTCTTGACAAGCCAGTAGACATAATTCGCGATCGCATACCTGTCCCTTATAAGGGCAATTTCTACTTTGAGCAGCTAGACTACCAAGTCACCAAGATAGTCGAAGCTTATCACGACCGAGGCCCTGTACCCAAGATCTACCCATCTCCAAATCACGAGGATGTTAGCCTCAGGTCGTTACCCCACTCGCATATCAAAGTCTACAAAAACGGGGTTGAGATTGGCATTGCATTTGAGAATCTGCTGGCCTTCCTGCCCCCGGCAAGTGTTCCTTCAACAGAGGCAGTCAAAGCTGGCGCAAGAACAGGCTTCGATGATGGAATGGTGGGCTACATTCCTGCCATCTCCCTCTTCAACGGGGGCGTCGCCCAAGTCAATTTTGGTCCTGACTTTTGGTTCCCCCCAGGCGAGATTGCCAAACGTCGTGAGAATGACATTCAAATGACTGGTAGTGACAACGTTGAAAAAGTGGTTCCGGAAGGCCGGAAGCTGCGGGCGATAGGTGATCGTTTCAAGGAACAAATTGCTGAGGATATTGTATGGGACATTATTGATGAGGTCGACTTTTTCATGCAAGATGGAGGCTGGGAATACAAGGGTGAAGCCCCTCAGGATGTTGCTGGCAAATCGACTCCCAAAGCTAGGGGCTTTGTCAATCCTGATGAGAATCTGGGAGTGGAAGTGGGTAGAAGGTACTAAGACTAGATGCCTCCCAGCTTCTCAGTATTTGCAATTATTCGGTGCCCCTCACTTGAATATTGTAAATAATATATGATCACCATTCGCTAGTCTAGTAACACCTGCAATATTCACCAGAAGGCCGGTGACATGCGTTAAACTTTACAACTGTCGAGGCGGTTTGCTGGTGACGCGCTGTTCGAATGACGATGAGTACGCTAGTTCGAAAATAGCAATCGTGCGGAGTCACAATTTAGGAAATTCTGAGTACAACAACATACTATTCATGTGGATCTTCTCCAGTCGATTTATTGTTCACTTCACATCTCTAATTGCTAGAAATCTTCAGTGATTTGGCGCCTTTCACGAGATTACTTGTGCCCTCCCAATTCCATACCCCGCCATGGATTCTTCACAATTTCGTGCCGCGGGCAAAAGTGTCATTGACGAAAGCACGTCATCCCAATTGCTCCCAAAGATCCCAAAACTCGTGTTTAAACTTCACTAACCTTATTGAAGTTGCAAACTATTATGATTCCCTTGAGGAAAGATCCGTGGCCCACAGGGTATTGCCAGGCTACCTCCGCCCACAACTTCCTGATAGTGCACCCGAAGAAGGCGAATCATGGGACAAAATTCAAGCCGACATCGATCGCCTCATCATACCAGGACTTCTTCACTGGCAATCTCCCAGATTTATGGGCTTCTTCCCTTGCAACTCTTCTTTCCCTGCTATGTTAGGTGACATGTACAGCGGCGCGTTCAACGCTGCAGCTTTCAATTGGGTCTGTTCGCCTGCAGTTACAGAACTAGAGACAATAATGATGGACTGGTTGGCCAAACTACTTGCGCTACCTCAATGTTATCAAAGTTCGAGCTTAAGGGGAGGAGGACTCATCCAAGGTACAGCGAGTGAGGTCGTTCTCACTGCTGTGATCGCAGCAAGAGAAAGACGTATTAGAAACGATCTATTCAAAATGCCTGAAGGTGAGGAGAAGCGGGACAAAGCAGCGGAAATGAGAGGCAAAATGGTTGTCCTTGCATCTGAACATGCGCATTCGAGTACGCAGAAAGCCGCCATTATTGCCGGCACAAGGTTCCGAACAGTCCCTGCACCAAAAGAATCTAATTACAGCGTCACTGGTGATGCATTAAAAAAGGCTATGGAAGAATGTATAGAGAAAGGACTGATACCATTCTACTTCACAGCTACGCTCGGCAGCACAGCTACATGTGCAGTAGATGATCTCCCCGGCATCCTTAAAGTCACGTATGAGCACCCATCAGTTTGGATTCACGTCGACGCCGCATACGCCGGCTCAGCTCTAATATGCCCAGAATACCAGCATCTTTGTAAACCGATGTTAGCTTTTGACAGCTTCAATGTCAACTTGCACAAATGGTTACCCGTCAACTTCGACTGTTCTGCCTTCTTCGTCAAAGACCGAAATGACCTTATAGACACATTCAGCTTAACACCATCCTATCTTCGCAATGATTACTCCGATGCGGGCTTAGTAACTGACTACCGCGACTGGCAAATCCCGCTTGGCCGACGCTTCCGCAGCTTGAAAGTATGGTTCGTACTGAGAACGTACGGCGTCAATGGCCTTCGCGCTTTCATTCGCAAGCACATCAAACTCGGCGAGTTCTTCCGCGATCTATTGCAGTCACGATCGGATTATTTCAGAATCGTCACGGGGCCTGCCTTTGGCCTTGTCACGTTTCAGGTCTTGTCGGGCAAACCGGAAATTGATGACGCGCCGGGAGACTTTGTCGCGCCTCTGGTTCCCGATGACGAGTTACCAGCTAGTAGAGAAGGATTCTACGTGAATCAAATTACAAACCATGTGTATGAGCAAATCATGAACGGTGCAGAATTTTTCTTGACCAGTACGGTGGTTGGCAGTACAATTATTATCCGCGTTGTTAGTGCGACTGTTCTGAGCGAGGAGAAGTATTTGTCCGAATTGTTTGATGCGCTTGTAAAGGCTGTGCCGGTGGCGAGGGAGAAGATTGCGGAGAGGAATATAAATGAAACGTGGGGGATTTAGTCCAAAGGGAAAGGAATGGTGGAGCGCCTGAGGAAAATCGCTTCGCCATGTTGAGTGCGATGCTTTGATGAACAGCTTTTCCTTTCAAGGGGATTCCAATGCCACTCTTTAGAAAATAGGTTCTTTATATAATTTCATTTGGAGACGTTCCTGGGGGTCACTGCCATAATCATGGTGGTTCGAGAAAAAAATAGAAAATCAGTAGAGATAGAAAACCAACACACTCGTTCTGCGTAAGTTGTAATATTCACTGAAGCTCGCTGCCTCAATGTGTTGTTTACCAACTGCTCATCCAAGCTCTTCGACATAGAGCAGTTGAATGTGAATACAAATATCATACATGATGCTAAAAGTAGCTGCTAGGGAATTTGGACCGAATTCGAAAACGGTTGACCTGTGGGCTCCACTACATGATACTTGACTAGGCCTGGAAGCCATATTTTTCTCGTATCGTCGTGTAAAGCATGACTGTCGTCCTGTCCTCAACTCCCTTTATACGTATTGCTTTCATCTCAAGCCCTTCTACATATGCCAAAAAATTTCCTTATCCAAAAAAAAGCTCAAAGGAAACCAACGCCTCTACACCCTACCAGCTTTTCTCAAGTATTACCAAAACCAATGCAAATGACGACCCAGGCTTGTTGCTGATAAAATTTTCGCAGACACAGCAGCAGAAAACACAAAAGAAATAAAAGACTTTCGCAATACGGTTGTCGTTGAAGCAGTCCTCGCCATAGCCGTGATCTTTGTCCGAACGAATCCATTTATGAACCCGCGAAACCAAAGTATGTTTGAACCAATAGTTTCACCATATTTCAACTTAGACAATCAAAATGTCATCTCCCTCTGGTAACTCAAAAACACACTTCGAAGGTTCTACGTTGACATTCGTCTTACAATTGTGGGATGGCAAGGTAACCACAAAGTGCCGTGGTGCTGTGATGGCTTTTATCGGTTGGAGCCATTCCTCTGCCTTCTCTGTCCAAATATAATCATAGAAATCACTATAATATACATCCCGATACGAAAGAGTTATATCCAGACGCCGTAGCCCACTCATTCTACTTAAACAGTCCCAGGATTTGCGCCACGCGTCGGAATAGAGGCCGGGGATCTCCGAATCAGTTAGCGACCCTGTTATCATGGAGTAAGGCATTCTATCGATTTGCCAATATATACGTAAGTTCCGAATTGCGGCAAGGCGATGGGGGCGGAAGTAGTAAGAGAGATAGTCTAATGTAGGAACCTGCCCGGAGTTGGTTGACAACGAGAACGAGTTGGTAGTATAGAGCGATTCAACGGCTTCCGAGTAACTGATATGTTTTTTAGCGATGAAATTTGCAAAGTGAATCGATATTCGATGCACTTTGTAGATTATGCAAACTTACATCAGTCGACAGGTTCTCAACAGAGCAGTATTGACGGAGATAAATGTTTGGTCTGAGGCACGGAAATGGACACATCGGCATATATCACGTGTACATTGCGTCGCCATAGGTTTTCCATGATAGGTTGCCATATGAATCGCAATACCCCCAAGAGCATGTTGATAGACCATGCGGCGAAGCTCCAACGGCAGCTTAGTCATGAAAGCAGACTGAGGCTGATCTAAGGTAACTTGATCTTCTTGGAACTCTATAAGTGGTATAGTAAGAGCTCGCCGACGGGGAGCTGGGAATTCTGGGGTAACGAGTTCGAATTCTTCCTCGTGAATAGAGCGCC
Organism: Phaeosphaeriaceae sp. PMI808; assembly: GCA_021365335.1. Classification (NCBI taxonomy): domain Eukaryota; kingdom Fungi; phylum Ascomycota; class Dothideomycetes; order Pleosporales; family Phaeosphaeriaceae; species Phaeosphaeriaceae sp. PMI808. The sequence goes on along the minus strand of JAJTIZ010000032.1, from coordinate 166,048 downwards.
TGCGAGGAGGCAAACAAAGAAGTGCACAGCAGATACATGGTGCGCACATGGTCCACAGGGCGCATTTGCAGCTCTGCCAAGCCAACTTTTTGAGGCAGTGGCCCGTCTCTTTTCCAACTTTTTTCAAGCGCGCGCGAAACTGCTTTCGCTGCATGATTTGCGGTAGGGTAGGCGACTTTGAAAGTGTGTTGTTGGTGAGGTGGGTCGATGACGAAAGGCTGTGGATGTGGAGTTAAGACGTGTGCTCCACTTCCCTTGTACAACCTGGACTATGACTCGACCAATCGGGCCAATTCCCCTCAACCAAGGTACACAAGATGTACTGTGCCAAAGCGACGCTGTGTAAGAGTAATAGATTGCAAAATACCAAAATTCTGTGTGGAAGTTGAATCCTGCAAAAATTTGTGGCCATTTCACCCTTGGTGTGCCTAAGCCTCGATTTCGATCATCCTGAGGTCATACATAGTGAGTCTTGTACGCCGATTTTATTTACACAACCGTGAGAAGCGGACCATGAGCCTTGAAAACTAGTTTTTTTTTCTAGCTTCGGGTCAAATCTTGAAGTATTCGTCTATAACCCTGTAGTGTACCCAAGACTAGTTTCATCGCAAACATGTTGGCATCGTAAAACTTCCAGATGACGTAGGCCTAGTCGCTACACAAGCATTCAAGAATATTCTAGCTACACCTTACAAAGATCATCACACATGAAACAATGTGTAATTTGACTAAACACTTCTGAGTTCACATTTTCTGTATACCCCGCTTTCTAATATTAAGATTTTATCTAACCATGTTAGCATATTGACTATAATGCATGCCTCCAAAGTAGAGTACCTTGTGCTGCGAAAAGATAGACCTTTTTAGTGTTTTCACCGCCTAAGCATTTTCAGTGCTATATGAACTTCCACCAGGAACGAATTCCTTTGCTGCCGCGTTCATCGGAGTACCGCCCGCTGAAGGAGGACTCTTGACTGGCGTCACATTAACTACCGCGGCCTTCTTCGGCGGTGTTGAACACATATCATAAGAGGGTCTGCTCGGAGCTTTCTTATACGGAGAGGCCCAAGTTTCGCCATCACCAATGCCAGTCACGTCGAGCAAAAAATCGAGCTTGTCCTTATCAGACATGGTTTCGAATGAGGGTGTGTACTGGAGGGTTTGGGGTGTTTTGGCTTGCAGACGTTAGTTTTAGCAGGCTTTGCGGTGGCGATAAGAAGAACAAGCTGGGTGCAGGCAGTGGAGAATTTAAAGAACCTAGAGGCGCGAGTTACAATTCACATACGCTCTCACTCAGCTCCAAAGTGAATGATGACGCTGAGGAACCTATAGTGAAGGGAACGTTCGTTGATGCAATGGAGTTAACCATTTGATCGAGAAAAACAAGGATTCGATGTGCATCGCACGACATATTGGAAAGGCATCCGATTCCAGAAGGGCATATTCGTAGTATACTACTAACCTTGGATTGCATATTTGAACGCATCATTCTATTGTATTGACAACGTGGCTTGCTTTGCTCTGTCTAACGAATTTCTATCCGCAATTAAACAAACAGCCACGTATGTTTCCGGGTTTGCTGATTTCGGGATTTTTCATGGTTCTAAGGTTAAATGACGAGTTGTCCAGATGGTTGAACCAGTCATTCTTTGTGAACAGTGCAACGTATAAATTAGCCCTTTCGAGAGATGTTCCATATTGAAGTTTGCTTCTCCGCTCACAAACTTTAAGACACTATCTTTTTATCGCTTCCCTTCTGATCTCTCTTACCTGCACTCCGCGGCTATATTTCGTTACCTTGGGATCACTGAGCTGTAACGTGTCGCTGAGCATCCTAGACCTTGAGGGGTCGAGGAATCTTATACTCATATCTCTCACTGAAGGCTGTGGGGGTAAATTCCAAAGAAACGAAAAATATTGGAATGAGGTAGAGGTACCTGGGCATGGTAGTAAGCTGGCCCAATTAGGTTAGTATGACCCGCTTCTCACGAACTCATCGCCGTAGCTAGTCACCCAAGCTTTGGCACTGCGAAAGCCTCAATCCTCACCACAATGCCTTCATCTGACTACACAGCCGTAGTTGGCGGTGGGCTGAAGCTTAAAGGCGCTGGTGTGGATAAGAAGAAAAAGAAGAAAAGACCAAAGCCCAGCGAAGGCACTGCCGAATCCTCAAAATCCGTCTCTGGCGACATCGCGAAGCGGCCAACAGCAAGTGACGATGAAACAAAGTCACCGACCCACACACCCGGGCGCTCACTATCACCCGACGGTGCTGAGAAAACTATAAAAGAGGCGGGAGGAAGGCGGAAGACAGAAGCTGAAAAGCGACACGATGAGAAGCGGAGGAAGAGGCTAGAGGAGCGAATGAAGCGCGAAGGTGTCAAGACGCACAAGGAAAAGGTTGAGGAACTCAATAAGTATCTGAGCGGCCTCAGTGAACATCACGACATGCCCAAGATAGGCCCTGGTTAAGACGAGCGGGTGTTGAGATGCACTGGGCTCAGTGACAACCTGAGAGACAAGCTGGCTCGACATTTTCTTCCAAAGACTCTGAAGGCAGTCAAGATATGCGCATTAAATTACAGCGATATTTGCCTGTCGACTGTTTTGTATGTAGATATAGACGAGGAGATATCACGATTGGTCGAGACTTTTCAAACATGGATTGGAGAAGGTTACAGCAGGTGCGACTACAAAGCGCCTAACTCGATACAAGGGCCAAGGCATCGTATAAACCAGCAATATCTGACATCCTACATCAACAAAAAAATTCTTATAGTAATGCGACGCGATCCATCTTTAAAGCACGTTGGAAAATGAGATTTGTCACAATCTACACAATGGGCGAGAGCCCATTCCCCGGGTGTCGGGCCCATAGTGCGCCCCACCAAACTGTGGGCCATGATAAGCATCAACAAGGTCCACTGAGCAAGCTTATTTCTCATTAGTTGATATCTATAAGGCGAAGATATCTAGAATTTCAACAGTGGAAACCTTTGAGCATTAGGTAGAAACTCCGCAACACCGTAGACGTGGAATCGGCCCTTCACCCACGCGCCATTTGTTCTTAGTTACAGGACCTAAGAAAATAGCAAGCATTATGCGCGCCTGTTGGACATGATTCAAGGACTGAGGCTCAAAAGGCTCACTGCATCTGTGGCGTACCAAGCTAAAAGGTTTAAAATGCCACCATGTACTGTCGGTCACAGCGTGAAGTTCGCCCAGCGCCGTGTGGCTGTCGACGGAACGAACGATACGCCAAAATTCTAATTCCACATTGTTCTTAGTCCTCCCGTCAGCCTGTAAATGATCACCAGATAGTCGCGAAGCAAACGTAATGAATATGCGGCTCCACGTAGTCAAGGTTGTGTAGAAACTTTGCCTCTCGGTGAACGCTCTTTGTTTGTGGTTGATAGCGGGATAATCCATTCCCCATTTCGACCAAGTTAGTGTTCGTAACTTTGGCACAATAGGCAGTAAATAATAAGTGGTGTGTTTTAGTGTTTGTCTGGGTATATCTGAAAGCATGACATTCCTGCGGCGTGGCCACGATAGGCACCCAAAGATTATTGAAATTAGGATTCCGGAGTGTATGTCGTTAAGCGTTCTATTGGCGCTTATGGTCGTATTGCCTCGAATCATCACCCCGATAAGGCAGGTCGAATCCTGGAAAAAGTAGGTAGTGACTGTACTGGGGCGTTCCCATCTTTCGCCGTGTGCATGGGCGCGCGCTGGAGTGGCAATGTGGTACAGCTCACGCGACCTGAACCAAAGAGCACTGCTATTCGCGCCCACATAGCGTCCATGGAGGGCGTAAGAGAGTAGAGGACAAGCGGACAAGCGGTCGTAAGTCGCCGCAATCAAGCAGTGGACCAAGCGCGTAAAGGTGGATCAATGCATGCTTGTTGCATCTGGTTGGTCTGGGCCACTGGGAATGGTTCCAGAATTCTTCCTTATCAGGACACACCGGCCGGTGGATACATGCAAGTTGTCGGAGCATGATCCAACGATAGATAGTGGCTGAAGTATGTCTCCATCCTTTCGTGATTCGCGACATTCCACCTGCCATGCGTTGCCTAGCGCCTCGGCGACTCTTCATTAAGCTTGTCTCTAATGCCAAACCTGGGGCCAAGCAAAACAGCCAACCACATCAAAGAAAACATACCAAAAGCCACCGCTTGCGTCGCTTTCCCCCCTCATTTCCGCCCTAGTTTTGCCATCAAAACAGTCCGTCACTACACTTTCTTCGTTTCGAGCAAATGCAGGTCTGACCAAGCATTCACTGAAAAAGGCCCGGCATGTGCTAGGATGCTTAGTCCCGTGCCCTGTCATTGCAACATCTACCCCGGACAGTTGTCAACCCTTATCTAGTCCAGAACATGCACTTAGGCAGGAATCCGTCGTATTGCATGCGCGAACCCCGGACCTGCAGGGCATTCATTTGATGACCCTACCAATCGCCTGCAACTCTGGACCGGCCAGCGCTACCAACGCTGTCACTAGCTCGATGGCACTACCTGCCGCCATGGTGTTGGGCCGTATGTCCTGCTGTACTTGGGATCGGCTGCAAGCCGCTATATGATCGGGCGAGATTGTGAGACGGATACATAGTTTTCGATATAAAGCTCACCCTTGTGCTCCTTGTCTGCGTGTTTGCCGTCTGTCCCAGGTCATTGGCTTCGTTCAACTGCGCCAGTCGCGCATATAGTTTTACCCATCCTCTTTTATTCCTCGCGGCTCAGGGCTTGCTCTACATCCACTATCCTCATCATGGCGGCCAACGAGTATGAGAAGAACCAGTACACTATCGACAATGCTGCACATTCCCCTACTGATCAGGGCCACAAGGAACCCGTCAACCATAAGGGTGCAGCTCTAGGAGAAGCGGCAGATGTTTATGGAGATATTCAGACAGCTGAGCAATACGGCTATGTCGAGCGTGGGTAAGCAAAGCTGTACGGTCGAATTGTCCTGATTCATTTGGCTCATTTTTTTCAGTCTCAAGTCTCGTCACATCCAGTTTATCGCCCTCGGAGGAACGATCGGTACCGGTCTCTTCCTTGGTATTGGTACCGCTTTTTCCAATGCTGGTCCTGTCTCCGTCCTTCTTGGTTACAGTATCACCGGTGCTGCCGTCTTTTGCATGATGCAGTGCCTTGGTGAGATGTCGACCTGGCTTCCTCTTCCTGGTGCTATCCCACAGTATTGCGCACGTTACTACGACCCAGCTCTTGGTTTCGCAGTAGGTTACAACAACTGGTATCAATGCGCCATCACACTTTGTGCTGAGATCTCTGCTGCCGCTGTCCTCGTCTCTTACTGGGACCAAGAGGGGAAGTACAACCCAGCTATTTGGATTACCATCATCATCCTGATCATTCTTGCCTTAAACGTCTTCGCCGTAAGTATCTACGGAGAAGCCGAGTTCATATTCGCGTCGATTAAAATCATAACCATCCTTGGCCTCCTGCTCCTTGGATTCATCATCATGCTTGGTGGTGCGCCGGATGGTGACCGTCGAGGATTCCGTTACTGGAAAGAAGGCGCGATGAAAGAATACGTCGGTACTGGTGCGACTGGCCGCTTCACCGGTCTTTGGTCTACGCTCGTCAATGCCGGTTTCTCGTACGGTGGTGTCGAGATGGTTGCCGTTGCTGCTGGAGAGGCTGCCAATCCAAGGAAGAACATTCCCAAGGCCGTTCGCCGTGTCTTCTGGGTAAGTCAATCTACAACCTAATACATTCTGTAGCGTATCTAACGTCGACTAGCGTATCCTCTTCTTTTACATCCTCGGTTCCTTCTTCATCGGAGTGTGCATCTCCAGCTCCGACCCTGCGCTCACCGACTCGAATGCCAAGGGTGCTCAGTCGTCTCCATGGGTCATTGCCATGAAGAACGCCAGTATTCCAGTCCTTCCTTCCATCATTAATGCTGTCATCCTGACATCTGCGACATCTTCCGGTAACGCATTTTTGTACACGGGTTCCCGATACCTCTTTGGTGTTGCGCAAAACAAGCAAGCACCTAAGTTCCTCCTCAAATGTACCAAGGGCGGTGTGCCGATTTACTGCGTACTCATCACTGCCTCCTTCTCCTTGCTCACCTATATGAGCGTCAGCACTGGCGCCAACACAGTCTTCCTCTGGTTCCAGAACCTAGTCACTATCGCCCAGCTCTTTACCTGGTGCTCCATCTGCCTCACATATACCCAATTCCGCAAGGCTCTTGCCGCCCAAGGCGTCGATCGCAGTACTCTAGTTTTCAGGAGCAAATTCCAGCCCTACCTTGCGTGGATTGCCTTCGTTTACTTCGGCCTGATTATTATCTTTAACGGCTTCAAGGTCTTTACTCAGACACCTTGGGTCCTGATCAATTGACCAGCTTTTTCACCGCCTACGTTGGTGTTGCTATCTTCTTCCTCCTATATGGTTCTTGGAAGCTCATCGCGCGCTCCAAGATGGTCATCCCTGCTGAGGCAGATATTTGGTCCGGAAAGGCTGCGCTTGATGCCGAGGTCTGGCCTGAACAGATTCCCAAGAACTTCATTGAGAAGTTCTGGTTTTGGTTGTGCTAGAAAACGAACTGTCAAAATACCTCTCAGGTTTTCATACGAGTTCATGTAGCGTGACTTGCTTACATAGTGTGTCCTAATATATATGAATACAATGTGTTATTCAATCTTACAGATACCTATTGTGCTCAGTTTAATCTTAGATTGTGTCTCGATGTTGTAGTTCCGGAATGTATCGTGAACTGCAGATGAAATGCAAACAAAGTTCGAAATCATTAGCGTGTCGCACTTGTCACTCAACAGGGCGCGCCTTGGGAAAGCACGTTTTGACAGACTAGTGGTCTTTGGCGGAAAAGTGCCAGCAGATCAGCCGCTGACATAATACGTTCGATGATACCTTCTCAAGTTGTTGCCACTGAACATTTGAATAACGAAACTGGCACCTGATCCCTCACTCAGACTGTTGCCAAGGAATATTTAATACCCCTCCCAAGCGCCCACGTCAGTCCGTGGAAGCGTCTGGGTTTGGTGTGATAATTTATTATCGTCCAACTGCTAATGTTTATATTCTTTGAGAACACTACATCTCAGATGATGGGTACCTGTGCCTGGCTTCCTCTCGCCTCATACACCGAGCTAGAATCTGGTCCAACTATCAAGAAAGCAATGTAGAAAAGAGCACGTAGTTTGAGCATGATAGCAAGACGTTTGCACTGAAGGACCATCTCCTCTTGTCCCATACTGTCGTAAAGGTTACAATGCTCAAGAATAGCATCAAACAGGTTCCAAGATTGATACACTAGTTCAACATCCTCTTGCTCTTGTGCCGTCTCGAGGACCGCGCCAGACGAAACAGTTTCTGACTCACTACCAGAGTCTCCCTCGCACAAACTTTCCGTAGGGTGACCAAACGGTATTTTCTGACTACCAGTGGTGAAAATCTGGTTTGCAGACTGCGCTGTGTTGGTTTTCAGGCTCTCAAAGTCCTGTGTTGTCGAATGGTTGTGTCTATCTTTGGCTCCAGGACGAGCGAAAACACGGTTTCTATATTGGCTTTTGAAGTATGAGCTTTTAATAGCAGCATTCATCATATCCAAACCCTCTGGTATGATTTTAGAGCTGAAAGTCGTTGTCATGTCCTCTGTTTTAAGTTCTCGCTCCACCCTCTGCAAACCCTGATCGAATTTGGTGGCATTGCCTCGAATTTGCAGCCTTATTGCAAGATCCAGCAAGATAGTCTGCAATCGAAGTATGCTGCCTGGATCTCGTGGCCCTAGTATGTGATTCCGCTGCTTTTCGCGAACATTTTCTGCCCACGATGTGGGGTCAAAGCGACGTAAAAGTAACAGAGCTTGTGGCATGATGAGGGCCTTCACATCATATGCCACTTTTTTACCTGGCTTGCAAGAAAACAAGGCTTCCTTAACAGCATTTGGCAGGGCGTAATATACATCTTGCAGTTCTTCGCATAGCCAGGAGTAAGCCGATTTTTTTCCGAAGCTCACATGTTTGTGGAGATTAGAAAATATGAGGCCACTTGTTAAAGCTGCATCCTGTAGATAGCGGCAAGGTTGGGTGACCCTTTTTGAGACAGCTAACTGTAGGTTATCTCGCAAGACTGTTTCTGCTTCTAACATACACCAACTCTCAATCCCATGTAGGAACACCCTACTAGGGAAGCCTACATATGCTCCTGGCACTGTTGCCAACATAGCCATCACTATTATGGTAGGCACAGCAAGACCAGTACGTGACTGCCATTTTGCTGCAATGGTTATATCCTACAAGTACGTGTCAGTTAATCTCAGTTCAAACTTTCCACCTTAGAAAACTTACTAAACCTGTATTCAAAATGTTTACCCTGTTAAATTTCTTGTTCGTACGATGCAGGCCAGAGGACGCTTTTCGATACCATTCATAATTAGGCGTTTCTCTGAGCAAGTCCATCTCACGGCGCATATGACGACTCATCCCATGCCCTGTTGTTTGATTCGAGAACTCTAAAGTCTTTTTGACTCGCTCTATGATGTTTGGATCAACTGGGTTGAATGGTCCTACGAACAAATCAAGATAAAGAACATACAACCCACTTATAGTGCTTTCCAGATTGGCAACTATGGGCAACTGTCCAAGAGTCATCTGGGTGGCCGTAAGCCATCCTTTCTCTTTAAAAGCGCCAAGTCGATAATGCATAAGAGTGCCTATGTCGCCCTCAAAACGAACCGCTTTGCCAAAAGTAGGAATATCCTCAGTTGTTATGACGCAATGTGGTCCAACTGCCCGAAAATGTCGGCTCTCCACATCTATATCAACTGTGATACAGCCTAAAGCGAGTGCGAGCTGCCCAAGGTCAAATAAAGAAACTTTCTGTAGAGGAACATCAATGGTTGAGGGTATTGTATCAGCCGTAATCTCATTGCGTATTAAACTTGACGCATCCGAAATGTCGAACACTTGGATGATCTGAGTCCATGTAGCTCGGGGTCTGTCATGGGATAATTCCGATTGGAACACCTGCCAGATGCCGTACTGCAGGCGATTGATAAATGATAGTTCAGAGCTTAGAACGTATTGTTGGTTTTTATGGATTATAAAGGTAATGTCGAAATGGCGAGCTCTCAACAAATGTACTGTGTGACAGTCAATGAAGGTTCCTAATTTGTATGAAAAGGCTTGCCTAATATGTTGAGGTGTAACATCGTCAACGTGAAGTTTTGGTGACCAGCAAAATCCAAGACCTTTGGCAAGATTCAACAGGAATGTAGAAGGTTGCTGTGAAATGGAGCACGATCGAGATGCTTTGATCAAGTCGTAGAGTTTGAAGCTGATCCGTGGATAAATAACCTCTACTCTCTTCAATCCTAGCCTCCAGGAACGATGTCTTCGGGCAACGGCTCCAATGGCTGCTTTGTTTGTTTTCCAAAGCGCGTGGCCGGGCATCAAATTGCCAAGAAGTAACGGTAGAAAAGCCATTAGAAACGCCGCGATCGAGACACTGACAGCGGCAGAAGCGATCTTATTTGCGGACTGGGCCAACAATGACTCCAGATTTGGTTCTTCTGACATACTTGTAGCGTGAATGATAGTATTGAAGTGGAAGCTGATAATCGAGTCTCTTATGTTCACCAACTAGGCTCATGCACAGCCTCCTTATAGGGGATTCAGAGAATCTGATACTATTGGGGCGAAAATGCGACAGGGGGTGGCATGCTAATCCCCGAGGCGAAAAACGCCTATACTTCGGATACATCTCAAGATCAGGGTTTATTTTACAGGGCCATGTTGGTGAGGTGTAGGTGCAAGGGAATAAATGAGTCAGATTGTCTGCTGACTCAGCGAGTTTCTCGAAAGATGAGTCGTTTCCTGAAACGGCGTTAGTGCATTTTGTACCCTGAGATTCTAAGGCCCTCAGCATTGAGGCAACAAGAATCATCACCTCTTCAACCTTACACAAGCAAACAACAGCTTTGACTTGCCTTTTTATGACCGCCTATTAGTAACAAATCTCCGTGTTTCTTCGTTATCTCGCAGAATGCTTCAGGGGTCTTGTCAGACGTTGTCTTCGCTTCACTGGGTATAATGATAAATGTCGACTTGCGGTACACAGACACCAAAGGTTCTCCAAAATCAACTAAGCAGCGGATATAGTTTACCATATAGTGGCCCTTCTTGTGGAATCGTTAAAAGAAACATCAGGATTAGCAAAAGTTGGCCCAGTGTGATATCAGCATCAGAATGTCTAATCAGGCGAATCAGACCCAAGCAGGAGGTGGATCAGGAACTTTTCAAGCGACATCGACTCCCACAAAGAGTCCGGAACCGGAAAATTCCAGAAGGTCTTCAGAGCAAGCCTTGAATCGAGCGTGTGAAGCCTGTCGACTGTCAAAAGTAAGGTGTTTGGTAAATCCAGATGCAGACTCTACCCAATGTCAGCGTTGTGCGAAAGCTGGAAAAGCTTGTATATTTGCACCTCCAGCGAAGAGACGGCAGCGTAAGAGGACGGACGTGCGAGTGACAGAATTGGAAAAGGAGATCGCGCAGATGCGTGGCCTTCTCAAGTCCGCCAACAACCGATCATCCCACGATTTAAGTGACCAGGAATCAGCAGACGAGGGATCAGATGGCCACGTACGTAATATGGAGAGAACCAATCCTACCGAATCTGTATTACCAGAAAGTACGACAACTACGACAGCTACCGCTGCTGAGCAATGGCAAAACAAAACTACAGAAAATACACTCGCCACATCTCCAATTAGCAAATACGGACCAAAAGATCTTCTTGGTCCTACTGAGAATGACATTATCGACCGAGGCGTCATAACTGAAGAGTTGGCTGAGGACTTGCTGAAAATGTGGCGCACCGAATTGGTGAATGCATGCCCTGGTATCACAATACCTCGATATTGGACAGCGTACGAGCTCCGAGCAAACAAGCCAGCATTATTCCACGCGGTGATGGCAGCAGCATCGCATTCAAGAGGCTCCGAATTATCCGATAAGCTCCACGAGGAAACAGTGTATCTATATGCCCGATCTGCTTTCATTAATGGTGAGAAGTCAGTACAAAGCATACAAGCTATGTTAGTCACTGTAGCATACTACTCGCCCCCCAAAGTACCTGGCCAATTGCAGATATATCAGTGGGTAAATATGGCCGCATCTATGGCACTGGAACTAGGCCTGGCATCTAAGCCGAGAACACATGAGCAACTCCCCAAACGAGCTATCAAGTCGTTACAAAAGATCTCGTCACCAGAGGAATTACTAGAACACTGCCGAACTGTGCTCATGCTCTATGTCATCAGTGCATCATTTTCCATGAGACTGAAACGGCCAAACATACTCCTATTCAACAGCTGGATGGAGGAATGTGTCAATATCCTCGAAAAGTCAAAATTACTGGAAGACCGGAAGATCATCGCCTTGCTCAGTCTGCAAAGGATTGCAGACGAAGCAAACACGGCATTTGGCTTCGACGACGCAAGCACCAGCTTCAGTCTCTCTGAGCTCAGAATGCGAATCATTCTCCGCATTTTCGACCGACGAATGCAAGACTGGAAAAAGTCTATTCCAGATGAGGTCATGACCATTTTCTTAACAATCGAATACCACCAAAATACGCTATCCATGTGGGATTTCGGCATGGACGGCGGCCACTATGATGTGACCGAATTTCGCAATCGACAATTTAGTCTTCCTGCCCTCGATGACGAGTGCGTTCAACCCGAGTCCCTACTCTCACGGTCTGCGCTCCAAATCAACGCGACAACAAAGTGCATCGGCGCAGCACAGGCTATCCTCGACTGCTTCATTGACATCCCTATTGACAGGCTACAAAGAGCACCTAACACGATTTTCGTACGGGCTATTTTTGCGCTGGTAGTCCTTCTCAAGGCAGACTATGCCGTCGGCACAGACGCGGATATGCGCGAACTGCTCGAATCACAAAGTCTGAAAGTAGACTATTATCTTGAGGCTGTGATAGCAAGTACGCGGGCGGCGATAGGGCCGCAAAAGTGTCGAATACCATCGCATTGGATGTTTGTCCTCGAAGCGAAGCTCAAGTCGTGGCGTGTCGGATATCAACAGTGGCGCGAGGAAGGGCGGCATTTAAAGAAGAGGAAGATAGCTCATGATGGTGAGAGCGCAACAACTGCAACCGCAACGGGTGTGTCCACACCTGCATTTTCCGAACCCAAGACTCAGCACGATGGGCTACCCGAAGGTCAGATTCAGCCTGCACCTCAGCCTCAAATGCCTGGCTTCCCACTCGCCAATCCCTATCAAACCTGGGATGCGAACGGCCTTCCATTGGACACTACATCGTCAGGCACGCAGATGCCCGACGCAGCAACGTTTACTCCCGACATTGGGGAATTCTCCGCCGCGTTTCAACACGGCGACTTGTATCTCTGGAACGACATGACAGCCGACACATTTGGCAGCTGGATACCGCAATCAGGGTTATATAACGGCGTGGATTTTGGATCGTATAATGGGCAGGGCTTTTGAGTACGGGTTTTTGGTCTGCGCGGTGTTGCGTTTACGAAGCGACGCGTGATTCTTTTGTGGGAGGTTTTGCATGTGATGGGTAGGATTGGGGCTGATGCATTATAGTATAGTATGCAAATAATATTTTAGACATGAGTGCAGTGTTAGTTCACGGGTTGTTGGACCTGGGGTTTCCAAATGTAATTTACAATATGGTTATCGTTCTAGACCTTGGAGGAACAAATGTCTGGGCGGCTATTGCTTAATGTTACATTGAGTGCCCAATAATGTGCAAATCCTACACGACGTGAACCGTGCTCGATGACGGAACCACATTCGGCGCATTTTTCGGAAAATTTACCTGGTTTGATTGTACTACTTATGTGTATACAACACATAAGTAGGTATGTGCACGCATGCATGCACAATCCATCTAGAATGCTCAATCCTTTCTTTGCCCCCCCCCCCCCCCGTATTGGGTCCCTGCAATAACATGGCGCTTTAGCCCAAACACCATTCAAAACTCCATAGATGATAATAGATGATAACGTCGAATGCTGATGTCGTGCAAAAAGGAAAAGGTAAAGAGGTCGTTAAGAAATACAACAGGTCGAAAAAGGGCTATTCGTTGCAGGAAGGGGAAATATATACAATGAACAACAGATGATTGATGAATCGCCGTCTTTGCGTGTTTATTTGTTTGGTAGTGACATGTGAAAAGGCGGTGGTCGAATCTCAGGGGAGAAAAAGGGATAATATCGCCCAATTAGAGGGTAGTCCATCGGGTGGTGTGTAGTCCCATCGGGCATGGGAGTGGGTCGCCGTTGGAAAAGACCAGGGTCATGAGAGAGCGGTACCCCACTGCGAAATTCTTCCGGAAAGAAAATAAATCGAATATATGGGGTGAGTGAAGTGATGGTGTTCTGGTGAGGAACGGGTTATGGTATAGGATGGGGAGGGTGGAAAAGCGCAGGATGATAGAGCATCTAAAGCTCCATGCCCTCGATATCTCGCATGACGACAGCCATTTGTGCCCGTTTCGCAGCCTCATTAAGCAGAGCCATTTGGCTGAGATAATTTGTCGTTTCAGCTGCTGTCTGGCCTGCACCTTCGCGGTTTGGGCGGTATTCAAAACTTGGATGTCTTTGGGGGCCTTGTGGCTGCTGGTGTTGTTGTGCTTGCTGGTTCATGGCGGCGTAGAAGTTTTGCTGGTTTGAGGATGGCGAGTTCAGTGGCGCTGAAGACGTGGACGACTGTGAGGAAGTGCTGCTGTAACTCGAGGCGTGCGAGGCAGTCATGGATTGTAGGGGGGCAAAAGCTGGTCGTGCAGCCGATGTTTGCTGTTGAGGCCTCGACATGTTGGATTGCAGGATGTGGTAGCCTTCTAATTGAGAAAATAGAATGCAAAGAGGAGCAGACAGTAGCAAACAGGTATTGCCCGGGGAAGACAGGCAGGTTAAAGTAGGCACGGGTAGTGTATTGGTCGTGGAGTAGTGGATACAGTGCAGTAGCGAATAAGGCTGGGTTAATATGCGATTAACGACTCCACGCGCAGACTTGGCCAGATGTTGTCTTGTCTGCTTAATGCCCGATAATGAAAAGGCTGAAATCCGGAAGATTGCAATATGAACCCAGCCTAACTCTCACACAAACTATCAAGCCCACTATCTGTTCCTTATTTGTGCCGAGGCTTTGTCTCACGTCGTTTCCCACAACAAGCCAGTGCGTCATTTCGGCAGAGTTTCTACCGAGAAAAACCGGCTCGACTCGCGACTGGCACATGATTTAGGCTCAATAATACTTGATAACTATTGATATCGATAGTGATAGTGATAGTGGTAGTGATAGTGGTGCAACGAGCAGCTGCTGAAACTAAATATGCCGGTGAGTTGAAATGATATATACTGGTACTGATAGCTGATCTGACACGCACACACACAGTTGCTGCTTATCAGTGGTTACCCCTCCGCGGGCAAAACAACCAGAGCCCTTCAGGTAAAGGAAGACTTCGAGTCCACCATCGCAGGCGCCCCGGTAGATTCACGTGTCAGTCGGCTCAAGGTCCACCTTATCAACGACCAGTCCCTTGGTGTATCGCGCAACGTCTATCACAGCGCAAAAGCAGAGAAGGATGGCCGGGCAGAAGAGTATTCGGCCGTGAAGAGGTTGTTGTCTCGCGATGACATTGTTATCGCAGATGGCATGAATTACATAAAAGGCTTCAGGTACCAGATGTACTGTGAGGCCAAGGCGATGCAGACTCCCAGCTGTGTGGTCAGTCCAGGGTGTCACCAAAACATGGCCAGACAAGGCTAACAAGCCTAGAGTTGCATGTAGGGACCACCGCCGATCGATGTCGCGAGAACAATACCAGGCTGCTGGCAGACAAGGAAACCGACGGGGGTTATGAGGAGGAAGATTTTGAGAACCTGATCTTCAGGTACGAGGAGCCCAATGGCATGACGAGGTGGGATAGTCCCTTGTTCATCGTCATCGAAGAGGATAAGACGCCGCCATGCAAGCAGATATGGGACGCCCTCGTTGGTAGTGACGGCAAGATAAAGACCGTCAAGCCCAACCTAGCCACAGTATTGGTGCGTATCTTATTGCCTACCTTACTAGGCCTCTCCTTCTCTCCCTACACATCCTAACAGTCAACAGAAGCCGGCCACAGAGCAGAACTACCTCTACGAACTCGACAAGACAACCTCGGACATCCTCTCTCAGATCATGACCTACCAGAAAGACCACCAAGGGGAAGGAGGCGGCCAGGTCGCAGTTCCGGAAGTCGAGAAGCCCATTGAACTCCCTGCCACATCTATGACCTTACCACAGCTCCAACGTATACGCCGCCAATTCATAACCATGAACCGACAGCACAGTCTCTCCAAAGCACGAGTCAAGGAGGTCTTTGTCGACTACCTCAACTCAGAGTTTCAGCGCTAGACGCCAGACAGTCGCAATAGTTGCCACCCTATCCAGCGGGGAGTCGAGTCGGACAAGCGCTCCAAGTTGCTGGATCCCTTGACCAAAAACACAACACCGGAAATCGGACATATACTTCCCCTCCACCGAACCCACTACGCCGAATCACAGCCGCTTACCCACAAAAACTCACCTTCACAGCCATGCAGCCCAGTGGAGCCGCAAGCACCACGCCTGCACTCTCTGCAACCTTTTCAGTCTCCGAATCCGTCCGACTTTAGCATTCTGCGTGTTCTGAAACTTTTGCATTGCATCGTACCATGCCTGGGCTCGGTTCCATAATTCGGCGCATTGCGTGTGCTCACACGACTGACATGGCGTGATATCATCGCTCTGCCTTCCCAATACACCCCGCATCACAAGCGTCCCTCCGGACGCTCTAGACAGCCTGGTGCAAAATGATAGCGCAGCAATACAACCCCTCAACACCAAACAATGCGGAATTAATTGGGCATCGTGAGGCATGGGAGACATTTCATGCTAGTCTGATTAGGTAGACAAAAAGTGCTTTATTTAGACCCAATCGAGCTGAGATCGCCGCCTACATGCAACTTGAAGATGAAATGGCAATGCTTGTTTTTTTTTTACGTGGGAATATGCATGACCTGCTCATCGTCCTAGGTTACCCTAGATCAAAAAAAATAACAATGCCTACTTGCGATCAAAACTCCCTTTGCAGACAAGCATATTCCTACATGCACATCAGCAAATCAAGATCACGACATGCCAGTCCACTCTACCCACCCCCAAACAGCAAATTTGCACCAAAAGTCTATCGTAAAAACAGAACACTAGTAGTTATTCCCGTCCACTCAAACTAGCTAGGTATCCTGTCCCACCCACCCTTGCCTGACTCCCCCCGCGTAACCCAACACCGCCACGTGCGCCAAGTCAAACGCCCCTCCAATCCACCCCCACCCCACGCCAACATCCTTCCGCTGGGCCGAAGGACTGTTCCAAATGCATATGTACAAGGTAAGGTATAATCGAGGGCAAACCCAGAAAAGGGCATTTGCGGGAACGAATTACACTAAACGAGAGAGCTAAGTAGTCTGGCGGTTTGTGCGGGAAGGAAATAAAATGGTGGGCAAGTGTGTGGCGCCGTACCTGGGATACGAGTGGAGTGGAATGATGTGATGCGCGTGGCAAGATACCGTGCGTGTGCTCTGTGCTTCGCGTACCCACGGTAGCGAGTTTTTGCTCATGGGTAGGCGATGGAGAGTGGAGTAAGGGGGAATGAGGTACGTACCTGCGTAGGGTACGCGGGGAAACGTGGGCTTTGAATTGCGGGAGAAAGCGTAGCTGGGAACGGTGGTGTCACGTTAGGAGTGGGTAGGTACGAACCGTGTCCGTACCAGTGCAACAGTATCTTTAGGGTACAGATCGATCTGGGGCACAGTTGCCTTCTTTGCGGGGCGATTTAGATGCAAGGCAGTGGGCTTTTGTGGATACATGGGGACAAAGTTAGTGGTATTGAGATTATTATGCCGGGCTGGGGAAGATATCATTGAGATGAAGAGATCATCCTGTATTTGTGCTATATACCAAGGTCCGAGAAATTACAATCTGATTGTAGTGCACTTTGAAAATTCTTGACTGACTTGGTAGAACGTTTTCCACACTTCCATCCACCTGTCATCCGTCTCTCAACTCTATATACGCCCAAAGTGTGCTCATCTCGTCTCAGCGAGAGGGTGGTATCTCGAAAGAAGTAAACAACAAAACCGAAGGCTCACAATCCTACGAAAAAGCGACTGAATCTTCGCCCATGCGCCTAATATACTCCATCGACGCCATTCATAACAGTTTCCATCACGTCGTCGTAGCATATCCGCTTCTATTATATGCACAATATTTCACAGACCAAAATTTCCATCCAATCCTCCAAGGCCAGTCGGTGTGGCCATATCGGGAATCATAATTCCAGAGTACAGTCTATCACTTCCAGGCGTTGATCCATAGTCGCAAGAATTGCTAAACTCCTCGCCACTTGTTAGACTCTCATCGCTAAAACTCAGAACGCTCTGCGGTGGAGCTTGTTCATTGTAACCGCCCCAATTCCATGCATTCGGTGACCAAGTTGCGTTGTTGTCGACATTTGCTGAAAGTGGTACCATGTCAATGAGTGTGTCAGCCGGTGGACCTCCATAGATGGTGTCATAAATATTCGTTTGGCCATTGTCCAGTGACGATAGAATGCGTTCCCAATCAGAGCTTGATACTTCAGTCTTGATACCTGCATGTACGGCTGAGGTATAACTAGCAAGGGGGTCGTTGACAAAGGAGAGGTAATCAATATTTCGGTGTTGACTCGGCGGTTGGCTGGGACGGCATTTCTCGGGTATGGAGAATGAAGCCCGGTGGGAGAGTGGGCTGAAAGTGGGTTCTGAACGCGCAACAGGTGGCTCAGATCGGATGGATGACAAACTTGTTAACGATGAATTAGCATGTACACCCATATTTGGCGCGACAGTAGCAAGTGTTGCGCGGCGATGCTCCCGGGGTTCTTGACGAGCCTTCATAGCGGCTGGTGAGAAGCGGGCAGCGATAGCCTTCAGGGTCTTCTGCGTAGCACGAATGGTGTCTGATGGTGCGCCCATACTACCCTCAGGGTTATGTCGTGAAAGGTGGGGTGCATGCATCTGTTCAACACGAGGAATAGTTACAAGAGTACATCCAATTCGACGGAAGTCAGCGTAGCCGGCAGCGTTACCACACTCAAGCATATCCATGACGGAGCAAAGAAGGCGGTTACAATCTTTGATAAGCTTCCCATCGCGATCGAGGTTGAGCGTCTGGAAGAGGAGGCCGAAGCCAGCTTGGAGTAGAACCTCATTGCGACTGAGACAGAAGGAGAAGCTAAGCTTGCGCTCGTCAAGAAGCTGAACAATTTGGATGATATGCTTGCAAGAATCGCCAACGGCTACGACGGCAGAAGAGCCCTTGTCGCCAAGGTTAGCAGCAACGACTGGACGGTAGATTAGTGATCGAATGTGGTGGTATGCTAATGACTAGTTTTTGTTAGCTTGTATACATGTAGTAGTATCCAAGGTATATACATACTAGAACAGGAGCCCTGCTGCTAGTGACATTGGTACTCGGCTTGTCTTGTGCGAATATAAGCTTGAGGTGAGGAGCAAGGTTCCTTGACCAGTCCTCAAGCTCGTCGGCAAGGGATGCAACGGTGCGGAATGAGATTTCGTGGGAGACAGATGCCGGGTACAGCTCGCTGAGAACCTTCGACAGAATGCGTGTCATGCGGAAGAGGGCTAGTGCGCTTGAAAGTTTAGTGAACTCCCCAGGCAGGGTAGGCAAGAACCCTTTTTCGGTGACGTATTCGTCATCGGCATCGACCGGGAATTCGCAGTGCACATCTTCTTCCCTAACGAGCATAGGAAGACCAAGATGGGCAGCGGAAAGGCTATTAAAAGTTTAGCGATATGCTGAGAGCGTCGCACTGCATCATTCTTACCAATCGACAGTGTAGAGCGACCAAAAGACCTTCTTTCGCGTTTCGCTAGTCAGCGCATCAAGGGCAAACCGCTTTTGCGACTGATGCAAGCCAAGACGCTGCGACAAGCCAACAGCCAAGCCTTTATACTTGAGCAGCCGAGAGTAGTCAGCCCTTAGAAGGCAAAAGATCTGTGCAAGGATAAGGCATTGTAGGGTAGCAACGTCATTATCCATCAAGAAGCCCTCAATGGCACTCTGCCACTGAGCTTCGAAAGAGTCGACATCTTGACCATCGCGAGGCTTTCCCGAAGTCAGCAAAAGTATGATGTGGGTTAACTGTGAGTACGTACGTCACTTGATAGTGCAGCTATCCCGAAGACAAGGTTAAGTTGGGTGATTGGCTTCTTATCATCTATGGTTTCTGGACTTGTAACATACTGTTCGTAGAGTGAGAGGAAAGTTGGGCGATGGAGGATGGGAAACAATGGGGCCCACTCCTGGAAGAAGATGTTGATCATTTGGTCAGACACCAAACGTGGAGGCGCCTTGAATGAAACAATGCGCTTCGGGTTGCTAGATTTCCTGGTGCCACCTGCTCCGAAGAAGGCATTCGAATTGACGTTTGCAGACAATCTACCCGTCTCTTGCGCCTTTTGTTCGAAAGCCTCTGCAGGGTGTTAACTATAGTCATGGATTGGAAAGAATAAGGGACCATACCAACGAGCGTTCGTCCGCTTGAGTTGCCTACAAAATAGGAATCGTGGTTGACGTCGTCGAGCAAGAGGGGTGACTGGTGCACCTTGAAGGTTTCATCTTTCTCCAACGAACCCTCTCGCGTGTCTGAAGATGTGGGCGATTGTACTGAAGGTCGTCTCACTTGCAAATGTGCAGAAGGAGAATGTGAGTGGATGCGAGAAAGCATATCAATCTTCTCGTCCTTCTCGTCCAGCAGCTCCTTCAGCTCGCGGACCTCAGACTCGAGTGTTCGCACTCGCTCTTCTAGCGACTCGGTGTACCCTCTGGGGAAAGCGCGACGGCTAAGCTTGTCGCTGGTTTTGCACTCGAATCCGACATTTGTGCATTGGGTGCAACTTGGGCGAATGCCATCGCACCGAATCTTCTTGGAGCGGCATCGGTCACAGGCTTGGGCGATACGGGCTTGACAACTCGTACCGACTTTGATAACTTTCATAGGAAGAATTCCAGGCATCTTTGGCGGTTATCGTATGTGTCGTCTATGTCGTCTAGATGCTTGTCTTTGGTTTCTGTGCCCCGGAGGGGATTACTTGTGAGTTGTGACGTTATCTCATCCGAACTTCCGAGAGATGAGTATAGAGTAGATGGGAAAACTCTGCCGTTAGATGTTGCTGTGATGTCGAAGATGATCCAGTGTCACAGCGTCACAGCGTCGCAATGGTGACGCGTGTGTGTGTGTGTGTGTGTGTGTGTGTGTGTGGGTAAGACAGAAGGGTGTGCGGAAGAATGGGTGGGACGGGCTGAGGAAATAATAAGCTCAAGTCGACTTAGGCTAGCAGCTAGTGTTTAGTGGCCTCCGGGGTCTATGACCGGGGCGGCTGCGGGGTGACCCAAGGCAAGAAGCCCTATCCCTGCTTGGAGGGAAGGGAACTATCAGCAACTCTCTCGCCGGTGCATTTTCGTGCCTCGCTCGTCACTAACTTATAACTCGGTAGTGTTGAAGCGATCAGCATTGCGGGGATAGTAGTACTTCTCATAGTATTATGGGAGCGTTCGGTGGCTTGACTGCTCACCGTTCGCCGTCATGAAATTTCCCAGGCTGCTCTGGGTTGAGCGGACATCATCTGTGCGCATATATTGATAGGTAGGTAAGGTATTGATGTGGCGTGGGCTACCCAGCAACACCTGAGACCATATTCTCTCCATGGAAGACGGCCCGATTCATGTCATGTGACTGTCTGTCATGTTTGCTCGTGTTGTTATTGCTTGTGCTGTGCCACCTCGCTACCCCTCGACTCCTCGAGTCTCACAAGCCTGATCAGTAATTGCTGATACCAACATCTTGAATATGACCAATAACATGTGCATAAAACACATGCAATCCATTTGCATTTGCCGAGAAAGTCTCCCTCGCTTTTTGTTTGGTTGACAGTCTATCGTTCATCCACTCTACGTGCCACACCATAATCATTCCCTGTTAAACGACGATCATGACTAGCCCCAAAGTGGCATGGCGCATGCTCCTCCCATCTTCCAGAAGCTACACGCAGCGAATCGGCCCATCCATGTGCCATCCTTTCTGGCCTTTCCAACATCAACCTTGCTGTAGATATTCATCAGTGCGACATGGCCTTTACTTCATCCCAGGTTGGAGCGAAGCTTGGGCAACGCTTGATAGGCCTTTATCGCAGCCAAGACGACAAAATTCGCGGAATAATTTTCCCATGATTAGAGAAAATCTTTCCTACCCATGGTAAAGTAGTTGCGGCCCTTTAGCTGATTAACAAATGCTAGGCCTCGTGAATATTCAATAGGGCTGAGAGTGCATATGTGTTTTCACGGGTATTTCGGGAGCACGGTCGTCAAAGCCGTCCGACAATGCACTACAGTGTACTACCGCATTTGCAATACCGCTGGGCGATCAAATTGCGCCGCATGCGCTAGAGCTTGCTACAAATTGATCTGCAATTACTACAGCGGCAGATCTGACAGGAGATGCATAGTACCGGGTATCAAACTGATGCTTCAATGGCGAGGACTCGATCTTTTTATTTGTCTTTTGTAATAGGTGCGTCATACACCAACATAGTTGTTGTGTCTGTTTGCTTGTTCAGGGGGTCGAGAGAGTGGTAGTAACACAATAAATTGAGCTACAGTGCCGCTTCATATACACACGCGGCAGCCACCTCCTAGTTATGATCTGTTCAGGGTCCAGGCATGCAGGGTCTTTAATGTTAGGTGAAGTCCAATTCTTCTTCCTCATCTGCTTTGTCACTTCCGCTCATACCAAGATACTGCATCACTGTCTTGGATTTGAGCAGTTTCGTTTTCTGTGGACCATGTTAGTGGACGTTCCAAGTGCATTTTGTGCAATAGCCATAGCAACGATGCCGTCAAACATATCAACCCAACTTTCGCGGTACCCTGTAGTTCGACATCACTCATTGCAGTCGAGCTTGCGAGGAAGAATGTGTAATGCAACCAAAAATAGCACTCTTACCTGCTCATCCAAAGTTAATGCAACATGCTCCAGCATCTTTCGCTCCATTTCTGGTAAACGCCTCGAGGTCATCCAGGCAAGTCTATTATACGTCGCAGCTGGGCCCTGGCTGACGACCCGGTTCCCCCTGATTTCTTCTAGCTGCGCCTGAACACGGTTCTGGACGAGCACTGTGGCACGCAACTGGAGGACGTCCCATGACGGATCCTCTTCAAGGAGACCCCGTAGCATGGAGGTATCTCCTAATTCACACTCTCTCCAGATGCATTGAATCTCTCTCTCTCCGTCAACTGTCATTTTGACTTTAAATTCCAGTCCATCTTCTTCATTGACCACAGCTAGCCAAATGAAGTCACTCTCCCATTTGACACCATCACCGTCATCGAATATACGAAATCCTGGTGCTGCAGTGGATACGAATAATTTCGCCGGCCTCAGTGGGTCGTCGTCTGGTATGTCGATATCTAAGAACATGACCTTCGCAGAGGTCATGTTCTCGTCGAGAAATGCGTAGGAGAAGACGTACTCACACGCACCTTTGTCGTCGCCGTACCTTTGCTTTTGAGCATGCGTTCGATGAAGTGCTTAAATATAGACTTACGTGATCGTGATCTCACTCCCTTGAGCAACAGTCTTCCCCTTTCGGAGTAGAAGTAGCCCATTACCATCTTCATCAGTTTCATACACAGCATCAGTTGCGTCTCCAGAAGCATGGTTCGCCATGTCAATGAGCGGCATCATGCAATCGCCCGCACCTGGAAACTCCAGTGCCCGGGATCGATACATGGCGTCAACTCGTTTCCAGTCATCGAAGGTCACTACACCAGCAGTTTCATCCCACCAGTACTTTTCACACCAAGAAATTGACTGTGTGGCAGCCTTAAACTGTTCAAACTCGCGTAACAGACTGCTCAATTTTGCGCGAACAGCAGGTACAAGCGTTGTTCCTTCAAAAAGCTTCATGTCATATTCAGTCCAGAAAGTCGGCAGGAGTTCGTCTGGCAAGTATGTTATATATTCGGCAATAGGATCTTTGATTAAATTTTCTCCGTACCCTTTTTTGGGATAATGGGCATACGCTTGCATCAAAAGGAGGGTCAACACAGCACCTCTTGTAGTCTGCAAACCAGGTTAGTTCAAATTCTCCACAATGCCTTCGAAGGGTTATCACACCCTTCCAAATTCTCCAATAGCTTCAAGGACTTCTCGCAACTCGTGATTTGACTTGGCCCAAAGCTTAACGTTTGCACGTGAGATGATTAGTTCTTTTGGCACGAACAATAGAGGCTCAGCATTGTCTCCGTCCAAGTCACGTGTTGCCACTACACCCGATCCTCTGTCTTCATCCGTATGCGCAATTTTGACGCCATTGAACTTGACACCATGGAAGGCTGCCCATGTGGGCAATAGACTGATGCGGTTTACGAGCCATCCTTCATCCCGTCCTCTTCTAATCATAGCAGAACAAGAGAATATTCGCAACTGGTAAAGTGATTCAAGAACGAAAAGCAGTATGTTGGTAAGTTTTGTGACCTCCCACTAGTGTCAGCTTCTGCAGCAGGTTCTCTTTTTTTGCACACGCTAGGCTAGACCTGTGATATCATGCGTAGAGGTACGTGCAACAATGAAAGCCGTTCTCTGGCCTGATTACTGATGCAATGTCCAAAGATGATCTACAAGAGAAACAGTCAATGATTGTACTACAAAAGAGTAGCATAGGTACCAAGAGCAATTGTGACGACAGACAATGGGGACATACTAACATGCAGTTTGGGGTCGTTGCTATGATGAGCTTTGGCCAAGCACAGGGTTGATGAAGGGGCTGGACGTTGTTGATGCAGATGCGTGGCGTTGTTGTGCTCCGTCCGAAACCGGCCTAACCCAACCACGTTAGTGTGTCGAAGCACGGGCTAACGTAAACATCAAAACATAGACATTGGCAGCTGTTATAGAAGCCTCTCTCCCATCCACCATCCGCCGGACTTCTCATCTTTACTGTTATTACTTACTCGGCTTGTCGCAGAAGAAGCAGCATTTGGCACTTTGCCATCAGCTCCATAAGTCAGACACTGCGCCCACCATTCGCGCTGCCGTCGCTGTTGCCGTCTCACTTGATTCCCAACCCAGACACCCGTCCGTCCCCAGTTGTGGAGGATCATAGCTACTGCTACCAGCTCTTCCAGTATCAGTAAAGAAGGTGTGCACAAGGTTACAACTTCTTCCTAATGTCTGCGCACCAGCGAGTAGCCAAACTGCCTCGCGCCAACGCGACAAGCTACGGGCAGGTCATTGAGGTGAGCATCATAACAAGTCCAAAACAATGCGCCAAAATACAGAATGCTGATACAAATGTGCTCCAGTATATACAAGATCGCCTGTATCTGGCGTCATACACGCACACACCCGACGCGACCACTCCGTTCCCCTACCCTAAGCAAAGCGCATCGCCTACAAAGCGGTCGTCGAGGGCACCAGCAGGCCCAACGTCAACTGGACCCAAAGCACACCCTCCAGTTTACTTTAGCATCGACAAGACCCTGCTTTACAATGCCTTCCATGGCGACTTTGGTCCACTGCACATTGGCCACCTGTACCGCTTTGCTGTGCAATTGCACGAGGTCCTAGGTGATCCCGCCAACGAAGACCGCGCCGTTGTCTTCTGGAGCAGCGCAGACTCAAGGAGTAAGATTCTATTCAGCCCAAGTTTGAACGCCAAATTAATAGCCACAGGTCGCGCAAATGCCGCCTGCATTTTGGCATGCTACATGGTCCTCATCCAATCATGGCCGCCACATCTTGCTCTGGCTCCCATTGCGCAAATGGATCCGCCCTGCATGCCCTTCCGCGATGCAGGCTACAGCCAGGCAGATTACGTCCTAAACATTCAAGATGTCATCTACGGTGTATGGAAAGCAAAGGAGGAGGGCCTTTGTGGACTCAAGGACTTTAGCCTAGAGGAGTGAGTTGATCCCACATTTTGAATAGCCACACTGCTAACATTCCCAGGTATGAGAAATTTGAACGCGTCGACATGGGTGATTTCAACTGGGTAACACCCAACTTCCTCGCCTTCGCCTCACCGCAACAAAAACCGACACACGAAATCCCTGTATCCTCCCAAATGTATGCGACACTTCCCTCTAATATCGCCGAGGTTCAACGATCAGCGCTTCCTGGGCCATTTAAGAACGTATTGTCGCATTTCTGTGCGCGCAACATTGGTCTTGTTGTGCGTTTGAACTCAGAGCTTTACTCATCCTCCTACTTCACCAAACTGGGCATTCAACATCTAAACATGATCTTTGATGATGGAACATGCCCTCCATTGTCTTTGGTGCGCAAGTTCATTAATTTGGCACATGAGATGATCACAGTTCATAAGAAGGGTATCGCTGTTCACTGCAAAGCTGGTCTTGGGCGAACGGGTTGCCTTATCGGAGCGTATTTGATTTACAAGCACGGATTCACTGCCAACGAGATCATTGCGTATATGCGCTTCATGCGGCCTGGTATGGTTGTCGGTCCTCAACAGCATTGGCTCCATCTGAACCAATCGACTTTCCGTGAGTGGTGGCATGAGGACACCATGAAGGCCAAGTACGCAGAAATGATACCTTCGACACCAACCAAGTCACCGCGCAAACAGCGTCTTGCAAGCAATGGTCAAACCTTCACCCCACCCAACGGTTCACAAAAACGGGTTGCACTAGGCGAGATCGAGTCAAATGAGCGAGGCAATGGGGCACATTCACACATTGGTGTACAAGAGGATAATCTCCCCGCGCCAACACCAGGCCAGCCGCGTAAAACTAGTAAGCTTTACGGCAATGGCAGCACCCGACAATCACCACAGCGAATCGACGAGAACGAGCCATTCACGAGCACAACAACGGAAGTCATGGCAGAGATCAGCCGCTTCGATGGCGAGACGGACGAGGAATATCATCTCCGCCAAATCGCGCGGAGAACCACATCTCGCTCGCCCGTTCGTTCACCAACTATCAAAGACAAGCAGCGTCGCGCGTTCAGCACAACCTCAGTTGTTCAAACCTCAGTGACACATACATCTTTCGGTTTCGGCGACGAGAGCGATGCGGAGAACACTGCGCCCACAACAAGCGGTCGACCCAAGACACCCAAAGAAAAGAGCGGTAATGGCATAAGTGTCGGCAAAATTCGCTCCAGTCCTACACGACGAAGTACCGAGGGTAAAACTGGTGTACGAAAGACAAGCGGTCGTGTCGGCAGTGTCGGAAGCTCTCTCATCCGGCCAAAGTCATGATCGATGTTTCCAGTTCTGAGTTCTCATCATCTGCATCGTCTGTACATACACATGTGTGGCGCATTGGGAGCGTCTCTTTAGCCATTTCGTCTGCTCTGATCTTTGGCCACATCTCCTCCTTGTCCATGACTTGCGTCTGTTCTACATATTTTTGTCGTTTGTGGGACGGGCGTTTGGTTCTCAAAGTGAATATGGGTTGGGAAACCCCCTGTTTCGGTGTTACTGGTGGCGTATGGGTGCTAATGTCTTCACCATCCTTTCGGCCTCTCCTTCATGTCACTGTTGTTTCTTCCAGTTCTGCATTGTCTCACTTGTGTCCTGCTGTCATCAGCAATACTGTGGATGGTCACGACTTGCATGAGTTAATGAGCGCGCATAGTCTTATCAAAGTTTGAAAACAATTCTTCCTGCCGTCTACCCTGTGTGAAATGTGTTGAAAACAATTCTTTCGCCCTCTTATGATGGAATATGAAACGTGTTGAAAACATTACAATAACAGCGCCGAATGATGCCATGGTATCAAAAATCGCTTGATCGAGCAAGTAAATTCGCCAATTTCTCTAACGCCTCTTGGTCTTCCTGTGTGAAACCTTTTCGTTCCCCACAGTCAATGTCAATAATGGCTACGACCTAGTCAACATAGTTAGTTTCATGTATGCTTCTTTCATCTTGGGGGCACGGAACATACTTTTCCATCCTTTACAATTGGTACAACAATCTCACTCTTGCTTGCCCCATCACAAGCAATATGACCCGGAAACTTGTCTACATCTTCTACTAGTTGCGTTGTCTGAGTCGCAGCCGCAGCACCGCATACGCCGCGGCCAAAGGCGATGGTTTGACAAGCTACCTATATTGCACGAAAATTGACAGTCGGTATTGTTTCTTTCTATATATAAGGCTTTTTTCTTGCCACTCTTCTTGCAGCTATAGTTCTGATTCACCACAAAGGGAGAGACGTACCTGGCCTTGAAATGGGCCTAGAAGTAGTAGTTTGGGATTGGTTGGATCGGTGAAGTAGAAGCCGGCCCAGTTTACGAAATTTGATGGGGATGGGAGAGAGTGGTATGCGTGCCAGAGGAGGGAAGCTGTGTTTGAAAAGTTACTGTTCAAAGGATTTATGTTAGAATTTTTTGGTTGTGAATTGTATCAAAAGCGAGCACATCGTTGCACTTGCTCTTACAGAACAGGTTTGATGGAGATCATTGTAACGCACCAGATCTAGAATATCAAGTCAGCCAAAATCTTCAATCCGGAGTGATTAGAAGCGATATAAAATGAACCAATTGTGTTTAAGAAATCGCAACATACCCAATTCCGCTGTCCTTGGAATAAAAGCTCTGCTTGTTCCAAGACATGTGCGTAGACTTCTTTCTTACTCAGACCCGCTCTAAACGACGATGCATCCGCATGAACCTATGACCAATTCCATTGTCAACAACGCTTACAACAGATTCACAAGCGGAGATAACGAGGGTACACTACCCACCATGTTCGTCCGCGTGTAACAATGATTGGCCCAAGCAATCTCCTCCTGACCGTTCCTCAAATCCTAGTCTTCCCAAACGAAAAAGGTAGCTACAATGATTGGTCGGTACTATCGCTACACAGCATCCGGTGAAAAGAAAAAGAGGTCTAATGGTGGGCACAAGGGGGTGTTGTTGGGAAAAGCGTGGGTTAATTGCAAGTTATTGTTCCTAGTCCTAATTTTCCAATTTTTCTTTGGTGTGTAATCAACCATCGATGGCGCCATCGCTTTCTAGCCAAAAACGGGAGATATCCACACGGTGAGGGGAAACAAAATGTCTAGGTTATTAATCACGTTCTTGTAGGGGCGGTGTACAAAAAGCTTTACTATTGAGGGTAAAAAACTTCGTCTTCGATTTTGGTCTGTTGCTAACTTGCTGACAAGTTGCACCACGTACCTATTACAAGATATGCGCGTTACCCGAAAAGCAGACTTAATGTATGATTCCCGGCTTATACTAACCAATCGAGTTGAAGTTGGATCTGATATCTGATTTGCCTTGATTGATGAGCACGCGGCACCGTTTGATGCACAACATTTACCGCTGAAAGCAATGTGAGCTTATCTTTCAATTGCCTCAGCCTACGTGGCGTGGTGCGCGTGATCGCTCGGTCTAGTGTCTTCAATTTCATGTTAGACTTGTTATAGACCTCGTCTCGTTCGTTGCGGGTGCAAGGATTGCTTACGTGGGGTATCGTCCTCGGAACTCTGTGGAGTCTAGTCGCTAAATCGATACCGAGTTGAAGGATGCGTATATTATTCTGAAAACGGAAAAAAATCTACTTTTAGCAAAGGGCGTGGTGAACAGTATGTGTGTGGCTGCATATGATTTTCATTGGAAAGTATCGTCGTAAATATGCAGTCTGTATGCATACTTATCACACTCTCCTATGATCACATGGGCCTTGCCAACAAACAGCCAGGCGTCCATCCGTCATCCAAAGAAAGCCACGCACACAAAAATTGAATTTCTCATCACATCGATAGACCTAGGTAACAAATGAATTGATATTTTAATTTTATGCAAGCTCAACCTGCTGTGCCGCCAGCCTTGTGCGGGGCACACCGGTCAGGAAGCGTTTACATCATGGAAGATCAATTGGAGCTTGCAGCAAGGCAAAATGGTTGGCACAGATATTATGCCTGATATGGGGCTCTTACCCCTGATTCCAGCCTGCCCATCATCATACACAGCCATGCGTCAATGACACATGCCAGTTTTACAAAGCCTATTTTGCCCTAGATTCCACTGCCAGCACGACGCGTTGCCGTCATCTTCCACACTATTACCAGCGTCCGTCTTGTGCAACAAGGGCGTTGGTGTGCTGTCCGTTTCTTTCCAAGGTCGAGTAAAGTCCACCACGACAACGGTGCCCAGTGCACTGTCATCACTAGGATTATATGACCTGCCAGGCTTGACCATATACACTAGAGTACGCTCATCTAGTACGCCAATTACAGTCCTGGAGTGACTCGGGCCCGAAGCTAGCGGTGGGTTGAGTATGTTGTGTAAGCGTTTTGAGCAAGGGCAACGTGACGCTGGTGGAGGCCACATGCGAATAGGTGAATTTTGATACTGTGTAAAGTCATCGAATGTAGGCTCTGCTTCGTCAGCACGCCCCTTGCCCTTTGAGTTTAGAGGTGGTATGTTGAGAGATGCTTCGCGACGCGATCCGACTCTTATCCGTAGACAAGGCGGTAATGATGGGTCGTTACAACATCGATCATCCTCCACAAGATCGAGGAATGATGTACAAGAATAGTTATAGGCACGAAACTTTGTTCTCGCAAGCATAAATGTCCGAGGCGATGTGACGTCTAGGGAAAATTCAGGATGGCGGCTTGAAGTATGTTGTAGAGGAGTAGGCATCCAGTTTGGTTTATTTGTAGAATCAAGCACATCAACAAAAAGGTCGTTCTCGGGGAGCAGGAACGTTTCTGAGGCGTTTTTAGATGGCGATGATTCTCCAGATGAGCATTTCGGTTTGACTTTGAATTTCGAGGTGTAGAAGGTACGTGACTGTCGAGATGATGCTCGAGCCCATTCACGCCGTGACTCAACGATCATGACCTCATTCGTACGCTCACTCAGCTGAAGCGAAAGATCAGTCCATGAATCATGAATAGGGCCTTGTACATGTTGTCGGCGGTAGACACACTTGTCTTTTTCCATTTCCACATCGACAGGATTATATAGAGGGAACTTAACGCAGTGATAGAATGAAGTCCAGTCGACTTCCTCGACTTGGAAAGTCCCCTGGTTCGAGACTGCGTAGAAGTAGTCATTGTGTATTTCGAACGCTACGGTAGATCCAATGTCGGTGCCATGGAAATCTTCAAAAAGTAATGGCCGTTTCGAATCAATTAAAGGGAGTTGTTCGTCAAGTGATACACCTGATATTTCCCATTTATGGTGTCCATCGTCGCCTACACCCGTATGGGTCCCATAGTATAAATATTGAGAATTGTGTCGTACGAATAGTTTTGAGCTCGTAACAATTCGGAATGCTTTGACGACTCTACCTGGATCCTTTGTCGTGGAGATGACAAAAAGGTGCCCAGAGTTCGTAAGACTTTCTGCCTCAGCGTAGACTGCAAGGATACCATCACTATAGTACATCAAAGAAAGTTTAAAACAGCTAGACTCGGCAAAAGCAGACTCTAACATCGGTTGAATAATGGCGGTGAGATTTAGTTGCACCGTGTCGGAAGAACGTACATCCGAAATACGGACAATATCACCTGTTTGTATGCATACCATGCCCTGGCGATAGAGGAAGGCGTGACCCTGTCCTAAGACACGGGCTGAAAATGGATGTGCACTAGATAGGGCATTTCTGCGGTCATATATTGCTTGGTGCGTTTGTTTGTAAGTAACATGTCCAGCTCGGGCAAGGCGGGCTTCCTCAGTGTGTGGAAAAGTCTATAAGTAGCATTAGCCTTTGAAGTTCAAGGCTAAATTAACGGTAGTTCATACCTCGACAACAGATCGATAGAGTGTTCTTTCATCCAACAAGGCTTTAAGTTGGTGACAGGTTTGACTGAGGTGAACTACATCATCTAGGTGGAGACTCGAAGCAATGTAAAACAAAATGTCGAAAGGCAGACGATCAAGAGATGGCGTCATGAGTCACCAAAAATCTCTTAGTGATGTGATATAAGAGTGGGTGGCTAAATCGAGAATAGAAGGCACGTGAGGCGATCTTCATGTAAGCAATAGCGGTGAAGGTAACGCAAGAGGAAGCCGCAAGATTTGGTATGCAGGAGGTGCATGAGGTTCCAGCTGCACTGGAGGCCTTGGTTTCGCTGAACTGTGGAATCCTATGAAGAGTACAGAAGGCTGCGATTTATAAATGGTTAGAGTTGATGCGGCTCTGCTATAGGCTAAGCTACTGCTAAGTACCTAACTAGTAGGTATGCAAGGTTGTACATATGTTGGGGCTAGACTCTTTGGCAGGAGATTGAGGCTCTGCTCTGTCCTATGGCGAGCCTGGCTATGACACACCCCGGTACGTTGCGACGAGCAGGCTAGGTTTTATGAGGTTTTATGAGGCTCTGCTGTTCCCCTCCACAAACCTTGCGCTGTAGCATTCAGCCTTGTTACCCTAGAGAGTATTGAGGTGCCTGAACCATTCCATATTGCCAGAGAATACCTTTTTTCTTGCGTTCCTGACCTGTAGAATTTCAATTACCCTTGCCAGTCTCAGGCATGCCACGATACTTCAGCCTTGCATCCAAGAATTTGGCCGTTCCAAAGGGCAAGGTGTACACCGCCTGATACCTAATGCGGCGCTACACAACTATACGCTATGCGCTATGCACATGCATATGTTAGGTAACACCCAGCCATTTGCCCTTTGCCCTTTTTGCCTGGTTCATCGAGGCCAATACGCAACCAGTTCGGCGACGTCCTTCAATTGACCAATAATATACGGCGAGATATCATTAGGTTTGCTGCGAGGTTGGTTTCAAGTATCGAAAACCTTAAGATTGAGTGTATTGCATGCAACGTGCACAGCCTTGTATATATCCGCAGACTCGAGAATTGTGTTGGCTTCGTGTAGGTGAATCGTGGCAGCTGTCAGGAGGCTCATAAATACGCAAGAGGAACCACGTAATAAATATATGAAGTTTCTCCTAATTCGTGACGGTCAACAAACTCAAAACACTGCAAGCCATTAGTGACGTGTGACGCGAGTAGAGTGCTGTGGAACCAATAGTGCGTAAAAGTATCCGAGTAACACGACAGAACACGTAACAGTGTCGGTTACTCCTCAAGAGCAGCCCGTTCTCGTTGTTCGCCCTTCCATCCAATGAACGGCCAACCCGTGGGGAGACTTGCGGACGGGGGGAGCGTGTATCTGCCTTCGCAGCTACCTTTATCGTTGCAGGTGAGGTTACAAAGTCCGAAAACATTACAGTAACAGTCCTTGGCGGATGGGCAATGTACTGCAGGTTTACCAAAAATCACTGATGGGAGTCAGCACAAGTTTTATGATACACAAGGTTGATCTCACTGTGCCAAGAATACTCAAAGATGCGTCCACTGATGCCATCACCCAGGTCGGTCTCCATGATCCAGCTCCTGTACCGAATATACTCGCTTTTGGTTCGTTTCCGGATTGTCTCTCGTGTAGCTGCAAACTGGGCGCAACAGCTCACACCTACAGCGCGAGGAACATCTTGGCCCGGAAATAAGTGCTGAAAAGCTTGTTTATAGTCTCCACCAGCATGCACAGCTTCTCTATGCTCACCTTCTTCCTCTAGCGGCTTGATTTCATTCGGGCACCCAAGCGACCAGGCACAGCGTATATTGACGTATCCTTGCGTCTCGAGGTGGGGAATCTGGAAGTGACGGAGCATGGGGAGACCGTCGTAATCAGGGTCGTCATTGTGCCATTGATAACGGTTCGGGTGAATGAACAAAACGTTGTGAGGGAGTTCGTCATAATGCTCGATTATATACCTAAAAGTGCAGCATTAGCTCACGTGTACACATGATTGGTAGGATCTTGAGAGGGTCGTACGTCAAATATACCATACTCTCCCGGCCTTTATTCTTGGGTACCGTGAGACGCGAATTAGGATCGTCCACGTGGTATATGTTTTTCTCCCACTGGGGGAAGTACTTGTCTAGCCATGTTACATTCTCCGACGCTTGACTTGCGACCACCACAGCCGTTCGTCGCCGTCTGTCATGCGATGGGGTGGGGGCAGATGCAGGAACAAGTACTGGTACTGATACTGGCACCGTTGCTGGTAGTGGGTGGTTGTCGTTGTCGAAGAGCTCATCAGGGAGGTGCGATAGGCCGTTAAGGTCAGCTGTCGGGTCGTGCTTATCCAACAACTCATATTTGAGGTGCACGAACAGCGCGGTCAGCAATAAGATATTGAGCGCAACTACAACATTGCGCGCAGTGAAACGAGGCATAACGGCGACTATCTCTACGCGCACCAAGGCCGCTCGATGGTTTGCGCAGTCGGTCACTCCTAACAATGTGCAACGATCAGGACAAGTTCATCCTACCTTGGCTCGGCTGGAATGCATTTGGCGTAAGGCGACCAGATTTGCGCTAGGGTTTCCATCACCCAATTGCAGACACGACGAACCTCCTTTAGACCGCCCCCTTGCCATGGTACACACTTTGCCCAACTGAGTGAATTACAATCTATGGCACTTTTTTCTCCCATTGTAAGAGACTATTTTCATGTAACTGAACCACCCTTCAAGTATATAGCTCCTCGGTCAGAGCATTGAGTCCAACGCCTTCCTTGGCAATATCTTCCTCCTTCAAGAAGAGTAATGGCATCTCTACAAGCGTACCCTTGATGGTGCTCAACACCTCCTTCATCTCTCGAACACCTTGCTCGCCCTGGCTAAAATTCTCTGCCACTGGATGACCCCACTTGTATAGGCTAGGTTTCACGCTCTTCTTGTCCTTCGCGTCTTGTCCGAAGAAGCGAGAATAGTACTCATCGTATTCCCTCCAATTCTTGACTTTGTCGTCCGGTACAGGATGAAACACCTTTGCAAAAGCCTCGGTATTGGTTCGGGCCCGAGAGTTCCACAAGTTTTGAAAGTCGTTTGAGAGCGGGTCTGCCACTTCTCTATCTTCTTCAGAGCCCCAGTCATACACATTTGCTACGCCCACGGGCTGATAGTTATCATCTGGGCGCTCTGGGTCCTGTGGTTTGAGTAGGCCTAGATGTTTTCGGAATATCTCTCTTCGCAATGATGCCGCGAATTTAGACGCGCGCCACGGGCGTCCATCCATGGACGAATCAATGGTGTCCGGGTCCTGTATGATGATGGCGATTTCTGAGTCGTGATCACCAAGTTGAGAGCGATCGTTGAGGTTGGCGGAGCCGCAAATGACAATTTGATCGTCGGCAATCAAGAGCTTGCTATGAATGTATAGCTCCTCCGATACGAAAGCATCCATTTCGCTCACGTTACCACCCTCCCAAGGTACATTGCGTATATCCTCTCCATTCAGCATGTAGCATTCACTGACAGAGTCCCAACGACCACTTCCTAAGCCCTGCCGATTGCCAAGCTTGGATGCTTCTTGCTGGTAGCGTTCGTAATCATTTGGTTGGCCTTGTTGCGGAGGAGGGCGCCCAGAGCCATCCATCTCATAAACACCGTATTCTGCTGTTGGTGGTGGGCGATAAGCTTCATAGCCTCGAGAGCCTTCTTGCGCAGCATCAAAGCCCTCGCTCGCCTTCTGGTAGTTCACGCCGCTACCTTGTTCTGCTTCACGCATAACATTACTAGTATTGATGCGATCGTAGCTGCGTAAGTTGTAGAACCGAATATAGTCCATGGGGTTGAAACCAGCTTTGGCAATCTCCTCATAGATTGAGTGGCCACCACGATTAATTGAGTCATACTGGAATTCCATGATTGCTCGTGTGCCCAGTGCATCGTCGCCCTTGAGATCACCAGCGAAGGCTGGCACAGACGGTATCATGATGATCATCTTGTATTTCTCGCCGTTGCGCGCAGCCCGGACAATACGCTCAACCATAGCAGCGCCAATTTGATTCTTGATCGGCTTCTGCTCGGTTCCAGTGGCGGTAATGAAAAATTGGTTCTCGATGTAAATGAAATGCTGGCTATTTTTGATGATCTCGCAGTATGCGTTCTGGATTGAGTGCTAGAAAAAGTTAGTGATATCCAATGGGAGCAGTTGCAGAGCTCCTGCGAAGCCACTTGGAAAAGGTCATCGTCATTTACCTCGATAATGATGTTATGGCTCCATTTTGCTGAGCTGCGAGTGATCTGACAGTCGGTGCCAGCTTTTTGTGCACCATGCTCAGCATGTGATTGCTGAGATCCATCGTTTTGTCCATGCGCATAATGTTGCTCCATGTGATGGTACCCTTCATTGACACGGTTGTATAACTGCTTCCGGAAGCCACCATCCTGTCCAAAGATACCTCGCTCGCCGCCTTCATTATCGTTGCCAAATCCACGTTGGCCACTCTCGTTCTCATCGATGCCTCGCTGCCCAGGTGCTTGTTGGGAGCCACTGTTCGTATCAGGCAGCCTTGCATATCGGGTTGCCTTTTTGCTATATTTCTCATCGTAGATGAAATTCCATCTCTGTGTAAAATGAGTGCGCAGGTCTTGTACAACGGGGCCAGAAACGCATAGGGCCACATCAGTCCATCCCATACGCGAGCTTTGCGTCCGATCCAATGCATTTCCCTCCCATTTGTCAACATGGGCAAAGTCTATATAGTCAGGTCAGCATCTGCAAAGTTCCACCATTATATATCTAGGCTTGTTTTCGTCGTCGAACAGAGTAGCAAAATTTCTTACCTAGCATTCGGGCGTTGTTATAATCCTGACCTGGGAATACAATGCGATTCATGTCGCCTGGATGTGCATCTGCTATAGAATGCTGGTTGGTATCCCAACGGCCATAGCACAAATCTAAGCCCCCCATGAAGGCAGTCTGGCCGTCAATGAGGCAGAGCTTTTCGTGATGGGCCCAGTATAGTACGGTACCATCATGAGCGCCATATATTGCTTTCAATCCGTCACCGGGAAGTTGGACCAAATTTGCCGGACTCAAAGACATGTTCTTTATCGAGTTGAAGAAAGAGGATTGTAAGACGGCAGCGTCTGGCAAATGATCGGGGTGGCGGAAAACACCAATATTGGGATGCATGTCCTCCAGTGCGTGCTTTGTATGAGATGAGGATACTGATATAGGTGGTGCGATTAGCGGATCTGTCTTTTCCCACTCTTCAAGCGACTTGAAAATCACATCAAGCCCCACTCGCGTGATAACTTTTGTGACGTTATCCGTAGTGTGAGGTAGAAGGGAGTGGAGATAGTCAGGCAATGTTGGATTCAGCAACTTACGAGTCAAAGCTTGTGTAACCTCCTTGTATACAATGATGTTGACCTTAACACCGCGCTCTGCTGCTGCATGAAGCATTCGATCTAGACGGTATTGCTGGTTCTTGGCTGGTGGGCGGCGCAAGTACAGCTCGGGGGACAACCACCAATCCAAAATCCAGACTGATTCGCGGGCACGTTCTAAAGCGATGGAGACAGCATACATATAGGAACAGCCTGACGTAAAGAGTCGAAGTCAGTATTTGCTTCAAATACAGTTTTAATTGGAGGGTATACTAACCATCGACATACCACTTAGTGTCGTTACCGTGTCGCTCTGGGGCGAAGCTCATGAAACGATGTCCAGTATGGAATTCTTGTGCTGGTTGCCCTGACTGCGCTCCTTGTTGTGAGACCTCGCCTTGTGGAGGCTTGTTTTGGCGATCATCTTTACCCGAGATGGATTCTTTTAAGTCAGAGACGAAGCCATGGAAGGGCTCGTGAAGCTTGTTAAAGAAAGACATGCCGCCACCTTGAGACGAGGAGCCTTGCTGTTGCTGAGAGCCCTATGAGGAGATATGTCAGGATTATGTCTCGAGTGGCTGAGATGTGTGGAGGAAATGAAGAGGGAGACAGCGCAGACCACGATAATGAACCCGCGGCACGCATGGCGCTAGGGTGGCTGCTTCAGATTGGATCTAGCTATGCTGAACGTGTGCGGCGTGCGCAAACAGTACAATGCCTAGATGGCAGTTTGGAGGCAATAGAACGCACCTCTTTCTTGCTGCCAAATAGGCGTCTACCCATGTCACCAATGACCCCTCGGTCTCCTCCTTCACCATCATCTTGACCGTGATACTCTCCATACGCTAGGTCGTCATCGCGACGATTATGCGCCATTGCAATGAGCGTACAGCTCCTGGCAATGTCTTGAGGCAAATTGAGATAGTTGATTCTGTGTTTGCGAATGTGAAGCTTTTAGGCGCTGAAGCATCACCACGTGAAGATAGACCCCCCCGCACGTCATCGTCTGTCTCAGCAGAAGCGGGCGAATGGCCACATCTGGCCAACAGGGTATATTCCAAGGCTTTACGCTTGATACACTCCAATGAACGGCTTTTAGAGTTTCACCACATGCACATAATTGAATCTATATCTAGCTTATGCGCAATTGATCATGTCTTTGTGGGTTTGGCGTAATGATTGCATTGATTACTGGCTTGTGAAGCTGCCCCTCATTACCCCACCTTCCCACAATGTACAAGGACTACACCTTCCCCCACTCCACGGCAGCCTGCCAATATGGATGATCGCCGCGGGCTATGATTACACTGTTTGACTTCATCATTCATATAACTGGGCCTTTGGAAGAAGTGCGGAGTCGAGGATGATGACGTATGATTCGTTAGAGCTTTGCCGGTAATGCGACGGCAGTGGAACCCTTTCTCTTATCTCTATGCAACACAAGTCCGTACCCAACTGCTCAAGTAATCATATAGTCACTTATATTTCCAACAATCATGACTTTTCTCACTCACTTCGCCCTTTCTACCCGAGCAGCATCTCGCGCCACTGTACCTGCTACTACTCGCCTGACACAAGCTTGGATATTGCCCATATCTTCCCGTACCTTGCACTCGAGCTCGTTCAAAATGTCACAGCATCCCATTGCTACACTTCAAGTATCTTAAATCTAGTCCATTCATGTCGAAGCAGACTAATCAAGTAACAGGAAGATCTTATCTCTCGACTTCCTCCTTCCTCGTCCACACTTTTCGAGGCTAAAAAGAACAAGAAACTAAGCTTTGAGGCCATTGCAAAGGAGGTCGGACGTGACGAGGTGGCAATTGCTGCCCTCTTTTATGGTCAAGCAATGGCATCTTCAGAGGATATTCAGAAGTTGTCCAAAGTACTCGATGTTCCAGTCCAAATATTAGAGTCACAGCTCTCGGGGTTCCCAGATCGAGGTAGGTCGCTTGAGATGCCGCCCAAAGACCCCCTCGTCTATCGGTTGTACGAGATTGTGCAGAACTACGGATACGCGTACAAGGCTGTGTTGAACGAGAAGTTTGGCGATGGTATTATGAGTGCTATTAGCTTTAGTACCAAGATCGAGAAGGAAACAGATGAGAAGGGCGAATGGGCGAAGATTACTTTGAGGGGAAAGTGGTATGTATCATTGAATATCTGTGAGAAACCTGTGGTATATTAACAGGGCCACAGGCTACCGTATTCGCGATTTTAGAGACGTGATGTCTCTGACTATAAATGAACATTTACAATACCTTCGCTCGATATTCAATGACGCAAGGTAGTGATTGATGCTAAACATGCCAAAGCTCGAGCAATAAGCGGCGAATAAGCAGACTCATGTAAAAACAATGTGGCCCGTGAGTAAAAGTACCTAGTATTTTGACATGCCCACTGATTTGCGCTGCCTATGGGCGGATGTAAAAAGACTCTTCCCAACTTTGCATTTCGAACGTAGCTATGATAATAGGACGACGTGAGCAATCGGAATCGCCTTCCTTCTTACCTAGGTAACAAAATATCCAGACTTTTGCTTATTAAGTTTGTTGGGCCGCTCTTACCCTTACCAGAGTTCTACCTTCACTTAGGCGCAAATAGTGGGGTACAAATCACCATATGTCCCTCACCTCAGTTCACTATTTAGCCATTCAGAAAATGGCCTCTCCTTCCTCTTGCACTCTCTTGTAGATTTTCTCTAAACTAAGGTGTCACCACCCGGCGTCAGTACGCCTTCCAGACCCACACTAATTACTGCTCCAACATGTCAGTTCCAATCGAGCCGCTTCGGCGTATCAAGTGCACCTACGACAATTGTTTCGAGTTGTTCGACACTGTGGTAGTGATGAAGAACCACAAAAGATACTCAGACGAGCACGACTACTGCCACAAATGCGACGAAGATTTTGCAGACTATGAAGCATATGCATTCCACAAGGTCTCCCGACCCGACAAACACAACAAAGCCTGTCGTGTGTGTGGAGACGAATTCAAATCGCTGTCTGGGCTAAATCGCCATATTGAACTGGTACTTAGGCCAATACTACTTCGCTGAGCTGCTACTGACTGGAAGCAGAATCACAAAGTCAACCAGAAACTTATCTGTATCGGCTGCCAGAAATCTTTCCAACGAGCTTCCCACTACACCAAGCATCTAGAATTTGGGAACTGCTCGGTTATATCGACCTCACAGTTTCATTCACACATTGTCCACAAGAACCTTATAGAGGAGCTTCATCATCGTGAGGAAGCGCTTGCTCGTTTTGAACAGAAGCAGTCAAGATATGATGCAGCTGTGGACTGTGAAGTAGAGGGTGGTATCAAGCTAGAGGACACTATATTTGAAGATGCGGAGGATGACATTGTGGAGTTCAAAGCCATCAGACCTGATACGCCTCCTGACGCGCCGCTCATTCCAGCAGCTGCAATGGCTTATCCACCCTTGCAATCTCAGGTGGGGCACGCGAACGAGAAGGAGGCCCAATTTGATCTCTCGATGAATGTTGGTCATATGTCATTAAACAGCGATTCGAAGGCTTCTACTATCAAATCTTCTTTCGCCTCTCAAGGGTCTACTACCGAGCCCGATAAAAGCCAGGTCAAGGTTTGGGGTCGCCGCGAAGGTAGATCTATCAACAGCGTTCTGTTCCCCGATGCTAAGCCCGCCCTCACACCAAGTGAGTTTTCTATCGCAGTCCATGATGATAGGAAAGAACAGGAGGGCCGTTTTAACATCAAAAACACACATTTTTGGGATCCTAGTAGCCGCGACTTTAACCTAGAATCCTTTTTTGATGCAGTAACAAGCCAGTATTCTTGTCCTTTTTGGTGCGAGTAAGAACTTCCACTCAATGCTGCTATGTCATCGTACTCACCATATTGTAGACAAACATTCCTTATTCTCAACGATTTGAAGGTCCATATCAAAGAGGACCACCGCATCGCACGCGTCAAATGCCCAAAGTGTCTCAAATACTTCAAGTCAGTCACAGACTTAATCAACCACTGCGAATCTGCCGACCTAAACTGCCAGATCAACAAAGCTAGTGACTTTGGTGAATTTCTGGATCGTATGTCAGGCGGCTTCTTGGGTGTCAGGGAGCGCGTTCGACCTGACCATCTCTATAACCCTGCCGTGAAAGTCAAGAACAAGCAGACCGACCGCGAGGAATTCTACCAACCTCCCACTGCAACTTATCTCCAGTATGAAGCTACGAAGCCTTTGGTATGGAAGGAGTCAGATATGGCTGTAAAAATCATTGGGGGTGCTTCTATGATTGAGAAACGGAAGTTGTGATTGTGTTGCTAGCCTTAGGCCAATGGCCATTTTCACTCAGTGTGATCGGCCCCCAAGACTTTATCAGTTCATTAGGATTTATGACTGAAATACAAATCTAAACTCACCTCTTTTTCGGTTTTCCTGCAGAACTTAGGATTTGGCTTTTGATATGAAGGTTTTACGACCCCCGGCTGAGATGCACATCTCCTACTGTCAAGGCTACAAGTTCATATTACATTTTTCAGCTAGTCCATTATATGTACGTTTTAACTCGTAATACTCGATTTCTGATTATGTTGCCGTCAATAAAGTCTACCGAATGCCAGTATGCTAAATACGGGCTGTAATTCAATTAGAGGTAGCTCTCAACAAAAACCTACTAGCATGGATACAACCTGCTCTTTGTCATAGGTGTTTGTACACAACGAGGTTATAAAAAATGCGGCATTAGTCCTACTCACATTAGACGGTCGCGTCGCGTCGCAATCAGCAGATTC
This sequence comes from Phaeosphaeriaceae sp. PMI808, assembly GCA_021365335.1. NCBI lineage: Eukaryota > Fungi > Ascomycota > Dothideomycetes > Pleosporales > Phaeosphaeriaceae > Phaeosphaeriaceae sp. PMI808. Next base: position 124,943 of record JAJTIZ010000032.1, on the reverse strand, counting down.
ACTCAACTTCGTTATGGAACATGAAGGCCTAAAGTTGTACCCTCTTGGCAACACAGTACTTTTGATGATTTGAATTCTTGAATGGAAACTGCATCAATGTCTGCGGAAATACTCCGGATATTGGCCGAACACGCCACGAATATACGGGCCTTCTCCAAAAACACCACTGAGGATTGAATCCTAGCGATAACATCCACGACTGTGCGCCGAAAACCATTTTTTTTCTGTATTATTTAGGCTCACCTCGGTAGGTCCTTAACCGGTTCGTCGCTAGTCATTCATTGCCAGCGAATGTGAACACGACGAACACCAACGTGACTGGCGGCCGGTAGCAACGTGCATCTTGGCACTGGGCAATCTAACCTCATTCAAGTAGCTTTCCACTTGCACTACAACATCCTGGAGGTATCTATCAGCCTCCATGCATACCCAAGAGTTCTACCCAGGGTAGCTGTCCCCACGTGCGGCGGCCATGCTGCGGCCATGGTGTCTAACTTCGGTAGCTCGCGCACCACACTCCTGTGGCTTTACTGCAGCAACGGAGAGACCGAAAAGAGCTTGGAATAGAGGTATTATCCGGAGCAGATAAGAAGGGCCACGCCCAGCAACATGCCTGCCCTGCAGGAACAGTCTTGTTTCCCAGGTTTCCGGAATTCTAGAGCTCAAGGTCTTGTCAATTGACTATCGTTCACAATGCGCTCGTTCATTGCCTCAACTGTCCTTCTTGGACTCGCTTCTGCAGCAGCTGTACCAGCTGTTGAGCGCCGAAACATTGGCTATAGCCAGAAGAAGCTCAATGTCCAGGTCGGCGATAGGCCATATTTCCTAATCGACAACATGGATGATGGTCCACTGAAGAAGAAGCTTGAGAGCTGCTCCGAGCAAACCTTCAAGACCACAGATTTCGTTTTTTCGCATCGTGGTGCACCTCTCCAGTTCCCCGAACATACTTTGCAATCATACAAGGCTGCTCACCGTCAAGGTGCCGGCGTGATTGAGTGCGACGTTGCCTTCACCAAAGACAAGCAGCTTGTCTGCCGCCATGCGCAATGCGATCTCCACACGACAACCAACATCCTGAACACAACCTTGGCCGCAAAATGCACAACGCCTTTCAAGGCCTTTGCGAATGGCACCGCAGCATCCGCAAAGTGTTGTACCTCGGACCTCACGCTCCCTGAGTTCAACTCCTTGTGCGGCAAGATGGACGGCTTCAACCCCAACGCCACAACAGCCCTACAATACATGAAGGGCACGCCTTACTTCCGCACCGACCTCTACTCAAGCGGCTGCCCCAAGCTTATGACTCTAAACAGCTACATCGACCTCGTCGATGGCTGGGGTCTAAAGTTCACACCCGAACTCAAAGTGCCCGAAGTCCCCATGCCCTTCAACGGCTACACGCAACAGCAGTATGCCCAGGACCTCGTCAACGCCTTTGTCTCAAGGAAGATCAGCGCTAGCCGCGTCTGGCTCCAATCCTTTGTGCCCGATGACATCTTTTACTGGATCAAGAACGCACCCGAGTTCGGCAAGCAGGCTGTTTATCTTGACGAGCGCGTCGATACACCAGCTGGCTATGCAAATGCAACAGCCAGCATCCCCGAGCTTGCAAAGCGCGGTGTCAAGATCCTTGCGCCGGCCATGTTCGCACTGACAAAGGTCGTCAATGGCCAAATTGTGCCGTCCGAATACGCTGTTGCGGCGAAGAAGGCCGGGCTCGATCTAGTTACGTGGTCGTTTGATCGCGCTGGATGGCTGCAGATTGACGGTGGAGGCTACTACTATCAATACGTTGCCAACATTACGAATAATGATGGAGATATGTATACTGTGTTGGATGTGCTTGCGCAGAAGGTTAAGATTAAGGGTATTTTCTCGGATTGGCCGGCAACGGTTACTTATTATGCTAATTGCTTTGGGTTGTAATTGTGGGAGATAAAAAAGGGGGAGGTGGGATGGCTGGGGTGTATATAGGACGGAACGATAATGATGTAATGAGAGTAATTGAAGTGGAGGTAAATGAAGAAATCTATGCTTACAGATGGACTATTTTGCCAAATCTTGATCATATATGTTATTGGCGTGCAACATCTGTAGCGGAGGACGTACGCTTTATTGTATGGCATCAACCACAGTGTTACCTACGCCGACTTTACTTGGAAATTGGGACACATCGTATTCTGCTATATATGCTAAGAAATTCATTGACAAAATAGTACAGTGTTGTTGCAGACAGCATGTGATCAAGCTGTTCAGACGTTTCCAAGCATCTCGGGCGACTGAGAGCCTTCATCCAGCTTTGCTTGTGACCCATGATAAAAAAATCATGTTCGACGTGACCATAGACAAACCACCCCAAAAAGAACGCCAAGAAAATGCATTGACCCACTCCTAAACCAGCTATTTCCGTACAACATCCACTCCATCTAATCCCACTGATTCTTCTCTGATCCAAAGAATGCAGGGCTTTCCCTTGCCGGCGTCCCACTCGGCGTGCCGAGCATGCCCATCTCGCTCCCCTTTCTCCTGCCCTTCCTGCCCCAAATTTCTAGTCCCCAGTCGTACATTTGCCATGCCCAGCCACCTGCTACCATGACGCCGGATACGACATTGACTAGGCGAACGACTAAGCGCCAGAAACCACCGGTCTCCTCTACGACGGCTAGCATAATGGGCTCGATATCGAATTTGACAAATAGACCAGGCACATAGTTTTCTGGAACGGCGTGGCTCTGCGAAGTGACGGCATACTGATTCGTTTTGATGGCGTGAGTGCTGAAGATTGACCTTGCGGGGTGTTCTTGTGGGTTACGATTTACCGATTCAAGCAGGGGAAGGAGCGCGGGCGAGTCGGTATAGATTGTGGGGACAATGGAGAGGTAGTATTGAAATTTGTAGAAGTGATCTTGGCCAGTGGGAGTTGTGGCAATTGTGTTATCAAGAGGGTTGGTGAGGGAGGGATAGTAGGGACCAAAGGACATTTCACGGATGACATGGGAGAAGTTGAAAGCTAGTCACCTGTTAGTGTGTCGTGTCCGAAACCTAGACTTCGACATCATATACTTACTCGTGTGATCTAGATGCTGTTCACCGAACTCCTGGTATCCGTGGCCCCTTGCTGTAATATGAAAATCTCCTTGGACCTTGTTTCCTTCAAGACTTCCAAAGATCCTGCAAGCATCTGGCGCACCCCTGAGTCTTGGTGTTTTGCTGAATTTCTTCTTTTTTGCCTTGCCCAACTGTTCATGCACATCCCAAAGATCTTCCCAGCCAGGATTCACACCGTCTTCTTTGCCTAGCTCATGCATGCCCTTTTCCATCTTCTTGCCAGTCCACTGCGCCCAATTTGTGGGATCGGTACGCAGGAGGTCGCCCGCTAGAGTACGGTCGCCAGCTGCATCTTGCATATTAACACGTAGATTTCCGCAGCTCATGGCGACTACAATGTCCAGATTGATTTGCATGTCGTGTGAAACGCCTTTCTCTACAGCGAAGGATTGGGTGGTTGTGCCAGCGAACCAACGTGTCACCTCGGACCAGGAGAGGTAGATGCATGTCAGGATGAGGGTTACCGTCCACGCCGACGAGTTGCGCCCTTGAACGAGGTATGTCTTCTTTGTTTTGGCTGGAGGTGACGTGTTAGTAAGGGCTTTCAGAGACAGGATAACGTGATTAGGGTCACACGAGATTCAATCGACACAATGAAGCTTGAGTACGAGCATAGGTAGCAGTCGCACATGCACAAAGATCAACAACGTGTATTAGATGATAGAGATACTTACGAAAAGCGTCAAAACTCGATACAATCCCACCCTTTGAAGCTCCAAACGAATCCTCATCGAGGCCGTGATCCGAGAAACCGTTCATGATGGGATAATCAGTTGCTTCCCGGGGCGCTACAGGCCCAATCGCAACTTGATATATTGTCAATATAAGAGGAAACCAGAATTGTGCGGTTCAGAGGCAACGCTGACGTGGAATCACTTCACGACAGATGCCGTCGCGAAAGGCCACCTCTAAGTTACAGACACAGGTCCGTGCGAGCTTCCTAATCGAGCCTCTTCCGCCCCGCCACGTGATGCTTAATTTAGGAAGTACTAAAACATCTCGCCGTCGCCAACCACAGCAATGCCGTGTCCGCATATCTCGAAGCATATTTTACCATTCGTGATTGGAGTGGATTGTCAGAGCGCAGGCGATTTGAGGGCAGTTGAATAAGAAAAGAATCGGTCAGCACGCAAACACACAGATGAATTTGTATCGATGGATGGGACTATGCTATTTGACATTTATGTGACTACATCAGTTGTACCAAATTCGCATTATTTCGCCTATTACTACAAGTAAAGATAGCACAGCGGGCCCCCGCTGAGCGTATTCATGAGATTCCTAATCTGCAACGACTCGATGTTCAAATAATTCATTTGAATTTCATCTTCGAGAGTTGTGTTGCGACTGGGTGGGTTGTTGAATATGGTTATCGTGCCTGCTACCGTATTCGCCTGCTTGGGATGTAGCGCCTGCCAGATCCACCACACCCTGTCCAACATGGCATGATGCATGAAGAAAACGGGATCGTTAGGGCTGCTGAAGAAGTCTCCGCCATCTCCTCCAATTGCATAGTGGCCTGCGGCGTGAAGACCCAAGAAGCCGTCCTTAAAGCGGCCCTGGAGTTCGTTTTGGAATAACTCTACACTTTTGGACGCGGCGCCGAGAGTTATGTTGTGTAAATTATTGAGCGTCAGCCATTTGGCGGAAGAGTAGTTTGTGAGATCTCGTTTTCCGCAACGAGGATTGTAGCTAAATGGTGTCGGGACTTTGGTTTCGCCGTCCATGGTTGGGGAGACGGGGCCCAGGTTAACTTGTAAGCTGGAAGGGTTAGAAGAGACTATAGGATGAAAGGGTGCGATTCGTACTTCTTGAATGGGCCACTCTTTATGCAGCCGCCTCCTTCGCCTGATGGTAAAGCAATTTCTCCTCCACCAGCTATAGTACCATTGTGTTGCACGAAATAACCGTCGCCACCCATGCTTGTGTCAGAACCGTCAAAGACTGGTGATTTCTTTAAATTATCTTGGTACGTGAACCAATTCCAGTACGGCTGATATCCTTCGTACCCACACTCGTCTCTCAATGCCTTCTCGTAACCATGTACGAAATATCTATGCCAGGTCAAAAAGTTTCCTGTTCCATGAATAGATAAAGTCTGGTTGATGTGCTGTGCAACGAAGTCGTCATATCGTGTTTTGGCACCTGGTACCACTGCTGGGTCTGATTTCGACGGCGAAGTAAACATGCATTTGACAGCACGAATGTATGCTTTTCGAGCCTTTCCACTCATCTTATCCCTTGCAACTGTGTCAGAATTGGGATTCTTGTTGAGTATGTTGAGTATTTACCAATCCTCGCGAACGGGGGCATTTTGGATCGAGCAATTCTCTCTACCCACGATTGTACTTTTCAAATCCACCTCTTTCAGGACTTTGATGGCCTGGTTCTGTAAGTCTTGAAGTAGATCATACCTCTTCAATGCGGAAGATGAGACTACGCTGGTTAATGCAAGAAATCCCACAGGGAATTTTGAAATCAGCATCTTGTGACGGTTTGGCAGAAACGAAGTGGGACAAGATTCAAGGAAGCAAGAGCGGTGGAAAAACAGAAGGTTACTTCGTGTCAGCACGCATAATTAGTGACGGGCAAATACGAATCCTCCGGCAAAGTCCCCAAGCGGGAACTAGGTTTGTATACTCCCTGCCGCATGCTGTACGAAAACCATGTGGGCATCTAAGAATTCTACCAACGGTTTGGTCATGTATCTGTCAAAGTCCTGGAAAATTGAATAGAAGGCTCTGAGGCTTTGGAGCATTTCATTCCACAGAATGCGTATAAAGCTTTATACACCCCCGACCTTGTGTTGGGATGGGAGGGACAATCTCGTCGTTTCTAGTATTTGGGGCCCGTGCTTCCAAGGTTGCAGGGTGTTTTAGAGGGGTCAGCACTCAAGTTCCTTGGAAAACCCTGGACTGCTTACGGTTTTGCCACGGCATGGAGCGTATGCTGGGCTGTGCACAATAACACAAGCACCTCTAACTATCGACCAAGGAAAGAGGGGTAACTGTCCAATTGAAGTCACAAGCGCTCATAACAATCCATATCCTTTTGTCTGCTAGAGTTTGTCCTCGCGAAAATCAGCCAATTAGCGGCATCGCTTTAATACAGTGCGGCATTCCTATTAGCTAGCTTAAGCGAGGGCAGAGTTGATACGGAATTTCTATTGGCGAGGGCAAACTCCAGCGGACGAAGGGATAATAGATATTTATCTAAATAGAGTTTAAAGCGATTCGGTGTGACTACAGGCATTAGCACGGGTAGTTTTTCGCCGAGCAATAGATGTTAGAGTTACAGAGGTAACCGCACCTGCGGTCAGTTGACCTGCCCTTGCGCCATCTGGAGAGCTGCTGGCGTATATGGGGGATATGGAGGGAAGCGGTGTTGGTTTCTGTTTACATCCCGTTTTGGGGTTAGCGTGGATACTATATAGGCAGCTCAGCCGAGTATTCAATCAATCACTTGTTAACTCAACTTCTTATTTTCAACAATAGAGCCATGCGTCTCCGCTCACAGGCAGAGTTCTTCATGGGTGCTGCCAGTCTAGCGTCTGAACAACCAGAGCAATGTTCCATATGCACTGAGTGTAACCCCAATTGTCAGTGGCTCGGGCCTTAGGTTGGCCACAAGTGCATTCAAAGGAGTATCCAGGTCTCCTAGTCCAGCGATACGCAGCTTTTCTATTATATCCCTAATCTCCTTAAGAGATAGACGTGGTGCCTTATCTTTGTTATACAATTTGGCGTGAACTGCACGAATCTCAGGGAAAACCCTCATGTCATCCAGAATGCTAGTGTTGGATAAAAACTTCTCGAGGTCAGCACCAGTTGCATAACCAAAGAACCGGCAGACAGCACCGGTATTTTTCGTATTGCTAGTAGTCATTTGACCGAGTTCTTTCATGGCCTCTGCACCAGCGCCAATTTGGGCATATCGTTGTTCTTGTGTCGCAGTAGTGTTGGCCTGATCTTGCATTTGAATACCCGTTTGGATTTACTCCATTATGCCGCCTCCTCCTCATCATTGCCAAAGTCGATGTTCTCCATACCAAACGAATCGTCGATCAGTCCTTGATCTACACTAACTGGCAATGGGATACGTCTCGCTAGGAGAATCAGCTCATCACCAGGAATCTGATTAGAAAACGCCATGATGGCAGAGATAGTCGCTAGTCTTTAACCCTCAGTGACCAACGTCAACTAGTTTTTATATATCACAGTTCTGAAGACGGAGTATGTGACAAGATATATACAGTTTTGAGATTAACACAATATATGACAGTGTTGAAAATGTCACGATGTTGAGCTTATTACGGTGTGAGTTTGTAATACTATTAAGGTAGTTTTAGAGCAACGAACGTATTTGGGTGACGAGATCACAATAAGGAGAACACTTGGAAATTATCAGATCTTCATTCCTGTGAATACTCAACGAAAAGGCTGCGTGTAGAACAAGGAGGTGCAGTTTGCTAACAAATATATAGAGCTACCCACTTATACCCTTCCCCAATGCGTACGCTGAGAGAGATATATAGAGGGAGAAGGGGAGTACACTTTATAATTGTAGGCTGCTCCTGCCTATATCACTGATATTGGCAGAATCTAAAACACCGTGACGGTAACATCTCTCGAAAACTATATAATACTTGATATCGTAATATTTTAAACGTTGTATTGTTTTTGAAACCCACTCCAACACGATTAGGGCACTTGATCCTATACCCTTTCGCCGTACGGTAGCTGCACGTGAAGCTAAAATACGGTACTAGTATTGTCATGTAAAGAGTGTGTCATTCTGAAGTCCCACCGTAGTATCTCTACCTTTCAAACAGATTGTGGGTGTTGATCTGATCATCATTCTCGATGATCTAGTATTTTGACCGCCACTTTGCTTCAAATCTAGTCGAGTTAAGTATAGAGTGTCAAGGCAAGCAACTATGAAATATATCAATCATAACCATGTTATCAAAGACGCGCACATCACTTTCTCGTACGCTATCTTGTAATGATCCACTCATGCTCCTGCTCTTGCACATCCTTCAATTCTACCTCTGCACCTAGCCACTTCGCTTCTTTGACTGGCAGCACAACTGCTAGTACTTTTGATTTGATTAACCCCAAGGGTAAAGGCCCGTACAACCTACTATCTCTACTCCACTCTAGATTATCCCCAGCCACCCAGCAGTGCCCTGCAGGTACCTGTATAACCTGCTCTTTTACGCTTGCCCATTTGCTATCCACATCATCTGCTTCTATATCGGTCTCATTTCTCGCAGGCGTGATTACAGATACGAAGTCGCCTGGCATTCCGATGATGCGCTTGCATCCGGCTTCGTTTGGAAACATTGGGTGTGTATATGTAATTACATCGCCAATCTGAACGCCTCGGCCTCGTCTATACAATGTCGAGTACAGTATCCAGGGTCGTTTTTTGTAGTGCGCAGGTATCGTCGGTAGCATTGAGATTCCCTGAGTGGTGCCTACACCGCCGATATAGCTTTGGAAGAAGTGCGCGAAGAAGGCAATTCTACCCAGGTTCCAGGCAACTCCTGAAATGCAGTTAGTTATGGCTTTTTCAGAATCGAGGGTGTGAAGCGCGCGCTTACGAGTCCATGAGTGTGGGTTGGCCAGACGTGAGGCCATTGTGAAGAACATGTGGACTTTGTTATCGCTCGAACATGTTGTTTTGTTGAGATTGATACCTGCAAACAACCACAATGTTGACAGAAGATCTGAATTCGGTGTACAAGCTTCGGTGCGGTGACGAAGAACTCATGGGTCAGATCTCGGTAAACTCCACGCCAAGGCAGTTAACTCCGTCGGTACCTTTTCTCTATCAGAGCCTTGCAGGACTGTCTCATCACAATATCTAACATTATGTTAGTTGAAGACGAGATTGTAGGGCTGAAGAGCTCTGCGCAGGCTAATGCAAGGTTTGTGCTACCAATATACCAAACCTCTTTCGATTGAAACTGAAATCCCCAAGGTCTGCACCAACAGGACTAGAGGGTGAGGAGACGCTGAACGATGTTGTAAGAGGTGCTTCCATTTCCATGCATACAGTGAATAGACATTCATTCAAGAATTTATACGAAATTTGATTCAAGTCTGATCTCTCGCAGACTTGATAACAACCTATCACGACTTGAACTCTTCCTCCATCAGTATACTTCATTCCGAGCCGTCGCCATTAGAGTTCATGCGTTATGTCGCACGTAACCGCCCCTTTATTATTAAAAATGGAGCGAATGACTGGAAAGCGAGAAAGAAATGGAGTGTCACATACCTGACTGATGTAATGAGCGCTCAAAATGTCAACGTAGCTATCACGCCCCATGGAAACGCCGACTCAGTCGTTCGCCTCCCTAACGACGGATGCATATTCGTAAAACCGTACGAGACTGAAGAGCCATTCAGTGACGTGGTGAAGACAATCCGAAATCAAGAACTCGATCCAAGCTCCGATAAACCAACCCGCTACGCCCAAACACAAAATGACAACTTGCGCAACGAATACTCGACTTTATTTGCTGACGTGCCAAAATCCGTCCCTTTCGCGCGCATTGCTCTCGAAAAGGAACCAGATGCAATCAATTTTTGGTTTGGAAATTCGCATTCTGTAACGGCATTGCACAAGGACAACTACGAAAATATTTACGTTCAGATTCTTGGGCAGAAGCACTTTGTTCTACTTCCACCCGTCGAGTCTGGTTGCGTGAATGAAGTCTCTGTGCTTGCGGCAACGTACCAACCAAAGGGAGCAACGGATGGGGAAGTTCGTAAAGAAGATTTACGGATTCAGATTGATGAGCCGGAGGATTATGTTCCTTTTGCTACATGGGATCCAGATATGCCTTCTACCAATGCAACGCCATATTCGCAGTACTCCCAGCCGCTGCGTGTAACGCTAGATGAAGGCGATATGCTTTATCTGCCTGCATTGTGGTACCACAAAGTGAGTCAGAGTTGCAACGAAGAAGGGGTATGCTGCGCAGTAAATTATTGGTATGATTTAGATTTCAGTGGTGGATTCTGGAGCTTGGCAAATTTTGTGCGTAGCGTGGGATTGGTGAACCAACCTGGGCTTGAAGAAACAGAGGAAAGAAAAGTAGGCTCAGAATACAAGAAAAGCTAAGATTATGGGTATCTCTAGGTAGATTGTAATATAACAAACCCAACTCCAGACAATGCATATTGGCATGACCAGTTGACGAGGCTGTTCTCAATTTTCATCTTTTCACTTTAACTTTAATGCCAACCCCCCTGGCACTTGTCCATACACTTTGACTGACTTTTACGGGTAGCTTGCGTCCCTTTAACCTTTGGTCAATTAGCCACAAGCCCACCACAAACTCATCCCTTTTCAACTGCCCGATCGCTCTGCTATCAACTAGGTCCCAAACTTCTTCAAGAACATCAATCGGTAGACGACTTCTTAACCAGATCTCCTGAGCTGCGAAACTGAGAACATCTTGCGAGGGATCATCTTCCAACGATGATGAAATCGCGGGCAGATACAGGCCTTTGTTCGCAGCCCAGACACCCTCATATCGTTTTCGCTCACGTTCCGTGATTTGATCACGCCACCGCCTCCTCGTTCCCTCATGATGTTTGTTTGGATGCTTCCTTCCCTTGATACCCATAATCCTCGTCCCGTTTTTCTTGTACTTGTCAACATCACCCTCATCTTCCGAAGATGGTGGGTCCTTGCGCATGGTCGTACGCAACTTGCCAGCAGATTTTGGAGGAGATTGTTTCTGAGGCGATGGTGAGCGGTGAAATGGCGAATGGTGATGATGATGCTTGCGAGGTGGAAAGAGTGATTCATTGGGTATTGGCTGCGAGGGCGCGGGTGATGCGTTGCGAGACGATGCCAAAGCAGCACCCATAATAGCACTTGAGAGAGACTCTCCTGTCATGTGCTTTGTGATCTGCCTGACTGACTCTCTCTGGTAGTTATTGTGGTACACTGAACCAGGAGACGTGCCTCTTGATGATGTGGGACGGTGTGGAGGGGAGAAACGGGTAGGCGAGCGCAAAGGAACAGACACTTGATCTTGTTTTCGTGGTGCCATCGGTATTGGTGCAACATCAGGTTTCCTCGTATTTGATCGTCGAGGTGGCGGTACAACAGGCTTCAACTTTTCTTCATCATCTTGTACTTCTTTTGCTGACTTAAAAGAAGCTGGCGATGATGGTATGTTTTCACTACCTGCTGAGATTGACATCGTTCGCCGTATAGATGTCGATCGACCTATGTCCTCCGACACTGGCCGTACCTGACGGGAGCCTCTCTGTGACGGCGGCAGAGGAGGTGATGAAGCATTTGTATTCAATGCTGCTAACTGGACCGGTTTCTGCTTAATTGGCGGTGATTTCATTGGATCTTTCTGCGGGGTCTGGAAGTACGGAGCGTTATTGGTAAACTGTGGTCGAGGTAGCTCGATCCGATGCTTTGGTTTTGGTTTTACTGGAGGCGGTGTGTGTGTCTTCTGTCTGGTAATCGGTGCATAGTCTTGTTCTGGTGCAGGTGGTAACTTTATTGCCCGCTGTGGTTTGGGCGATCGAATAGGAGGTGGAGAGCTTTGAGTCATACTTTTTGGTACGGCTGCAAGGTTGGTGGGAGTAGTAGATCGATTCTGTTCAAACATTTCCACTAAAGAGGCTGTGGCCGGTATTGAAGTGTCGTCGGTGGGCTTGTCACTCTGCTGAGGTACCCAGATGGAGCTTGCAGTTGTCTGGGAACCCAAGCTGTCCCGTCTCATGTGCGGCTGCTGGCTAGGCTTCTTTGTTTCCAGCCTGGCCAAAACACTGCCCACGCTGCCTGATGGGGGTAGGATATCCTTCTCGTTCGCATGTCGCTCGCTCATGACGGGAGCCACAGCCTGGGACTTGGGACGCAAAGGGCTATGTCGGGCGGCGGCTAGTTTGGCAGCGATGTTGGACGGGGAAGGACCTCGATCAAGATGATGCTCAGACACACCTAGCGTACTCATACTAGTGCTAGGACTATTGGACTTGCTGTTGACTTGCATTGGGGAGAAGTTCGGCCTGCTAGAACCCCGCGAACTTCCGCCTGTCCAATCAGTTCCAACCTTTGTCGCAGCAAGTAGAGCGCCATTCTCTCTTCCTGTATACGTATTGGCCTGTGGTTTTGGCTTCACGGGCGGCTTCGAGAATGCCAACGATGCCCCGCGGAGGGCAGCGTCTCGGACATTGAACGGCGTGTCACCAGTTGACTGTGGCGCCAGGCTTCGACTGGGGCTGCGTGTAAAGGAGCTCATGGAAAGCCCATTAGTATGACGTATGCTAAAAGATAAAATAAAAATGAAACGCAGTAAAATGTTCAGCGACTGTGTTGAGGGTATCGACAAGCCATTTAAGCAGAAGAGTAAGTAGAGCCAAACGAGTGACGGGTGGAACGGTGATTATGCCACGCTTGGCCTCTCAGCCTCGTTGTGATGTAGCACGAACCAAGTTTGGTGAACGCATTTAGAAATAACGCTAGTACATATCGGACTCATCGTCTCGTGACTTCGCGATCTCGCGATCTCGCGGTTGCCTACTGCAACCCGCCACTATATAACAGTCCACACACGTCTCAACAGTGTCAGTCTCCAATGCAATCATCATGGCCGAAAACACAGATATGCCAGATGCAGAGGCCGTGCGGGAGAACAGGTCAATGTATGGCGATACTGCCGAGCTCAATGAGAAGTATCCAACTAGGCCAATGAATCTTTGCAAATCCCCACCATTCCATACTCTATTCACGGAGCTGTTCGATCCCCTCATGGACATGCAGAAGAAGGGTCGCCAGCTGCCTAGACCCCGGCGAAAAGCTGGTCCACACGGACACTCAAATTTATCACCACACGAAGCTAAACGCAACATCATCGAAAGATTCATTGCCAATTGGCGCAAAACTGTGGGCAATGATTTCTACCCAGCAATGCGTCTCATCATTCCCGATAAAGACCGCGATCGCGCTATGTATGGTCTCAAGGAGAAGGCCATTGCCAAGGTTCTGATCAAGCTCACGAAGATCAGCAAAGACTCTGATGATGCGAAACAAATGCTGAACTGGAAGTTACCTGGCCAGTTGTATAAAGCTTCATCTTCGACTGCTGGTGACTTTGCGGGTCGGTGTTACGAGGTCTTATCATCGCGACAGCTCCGCACCGAGCTCAGTGATATGACGATCGCTGAGGTCAACATTGCCTTAGATAGGCTTTCCCAGCTAGGCTCAGAAGATGAGCAAGTCAAAATATTCCAAAGGTTTTATCGACGGATGAACGCCGAAGAGATGACATGGCTCATTCGTATGATTCTTCGACAAATGAAAATCGGCGCAACTGAAAAAACGTTCCTTGATATCTGGCACCCAGATGCGGAAACATTATTTAATATCTCATCAAACTTGCGGCGGGTATGCTGGGAGCTGTACGATCCCGAAATTCGCCTGGAAGGGGAAGACACTGGTCTTGGTCTGATGCAGTGTTTCCAACCCCAGCTCGCTCAATTCCAGGATAAAGGTGGGTCGTTCGAGAAGATGGTGGGTCGTATAAGAGCCAAGTCTGGCGATGATATGTTCTGGATCGAAGAGAAGCTGGATGGGGAGCGCATGCAGCTTCACATGATGGAAGACCCTGACTCGCCAGGTGGGAGGCTCTTTGGTTTCTGGTCGCGAAAGGCCAAAGACTACGCGTATCTCTACGGTAAGCACCTTCAAGGCGACGAATCCGGTGCTTTGACAAGATTTATCAAAGACGCATTTGGCAAGAACGTGAAAAATATTATCCTAGATGGTGAGATGATTACCTGGGACATGGATGTAGATCATATCGTTGGGTTCGGTACTCTGAAAACTGCAGCCATATCAGAGAAGGAGAATAAAAACGACAAAAATACAGGCCAACGACCGCTCTTTCGTGTGTTTGATTGTGTATATCTTAACGACAAACTTCTGACGCCGTACTCATTGCGTGACCGCCGGCGTGCTCTCGAGACCGCAGTCAAGGATGTCCACCGCCGACTGGAGATCCACCCTTATATCGAGGCGCAATCACACACTGAAATTGAGCCAGCGCTTCGCAAGGTAGTCGCTGAAGCATCAGAAGGCCTCGTTCTTAAAAATCCCGATTCAATGTATCGTCTAAACGATAGAAACTCTGATTGGATGAAGGTCAAGCCAGAATACATGTCTGAATTTGGCGAGTCTCTCGACTGCGTCGTTGTTGGTGGATATTTTGGATCAGGCCATCGCGGTGGTGCTCACTCATCGTTTCTCTGCGCGTTATTACTCAACAAAGATGCAAAACCAGGTGATACTGACTATGAGAAATGTTGGTCCTTCTTCAAAGTTGGTGGCGGATTCAGTCGTGAAGATTATGCTGCTATCCGCGGCCGAACCGAAGGGAAATGGAAAGACTGGGACGCTCGTCGGCCACCGCTATTTATTGAACTCGGTGGTCACGAACAGAATCGTCAACATGAACGACCTGATCAATACATTCATCCCAGTGACTCAGTCGTCTTGGAATGTAAAGCTGCAAGTGTTGAGGGGAGCGACAAATTTAGCTTCAATTACACCCTACGCTTCCCTCGATTCAAACAACTTCGGTCAGATAAACGGTGGGATCAGGCGCTATCAAGAGAAGAATTCTATGAAGTAAAAGCAAATGCGGAGTTTAAAAAGGAGGAGAAGGAGAAGGAGTTTCAGATCGAGAAGTCACATCGGAAGCGGACAAGAACCTCGAAAAAGGCGATCGTGGTAGCGGGCAGCGAGACAGTCACAGCACCGTATGCTGGACCGCAGTCCAAAGTCTTTGATGGTCTTAGCTTTTACATCATGTCAGAACAGCTTCATCCTGCTAAAAAGTCGAAAGCCGACCTTGAATCGCTAGTCAAAGCCAACGGCGGAAAGATTGTCCAACGTGACTCCATGGACAACAGGCTTGTCATCATCGCGGACAAACGCCTCGTTAAAGTTGCTTCACTTGAGAAGCGGGATACAAACAACATTGTCAAGCCTCTCTGGATTCAAGACTGCATACGACAGAACGAAATTGATCAAGGTGCGCTGCCATATTTGCTTCCTTTTGAGCCCAACCGCCACATGCTATACCTGCTGGACAAAAACCAACTGGATTATGAAAATAATATTGATGGAAACGGTGATTCATATGCTCGTGACGTTCCTAATGTGAGCGAGATGAGAGAGTTATTAGAAGGGATGCCAAGTCCTGAAAGCTCGCTTAAGTTTGATCGCGAGTCGTTCTTGGAACAACTCGAAAATCACGGCAACGCTTTCTCTCGTTTAAAAACGTACATGTTTAATAATATTAAAGTGGCGTTTCAACCGAATGCCGATCTGGCCTGGATACTACAATCGCGACTAGCAAAGAACTACATTCGTTTGGTGGTGGACAGATCACTGAAAATGAGCATGACAATGGCGTCACGCATTTGGTGGTACCTGATGGTCAAGCTACTTCTGAGCGGACCCACGTGAGGGTGACGAACCTTGCGCGAGTAGTTGGTTTTCGATGGGTTCAAAAGTGCTGGGAAGAAGGGACCAGAGTGGATGAAGAAAGATTTCAATGGGGTTGAATCTTGTTCGCTCAGGCCCAAGGGTGCTTGCGCAACTGTCGCAATCAAGATCCTGGGACATGCAGCCTAGAAATACGTGCCATAACCATATGGCTGTCTTAACGTTTACCACTATTACATGCATCATTAGAGTCCATTCATGCTTCTCAGTCGACTGAAAAATTGGGGAAACTGCACTCTCTGACGCCGATGCCAGACGAACACAATATACAATATTGTGTGCGATTTCCTCACTGAAAAGTACTAGAATACTCTCGCCCTACTTACTGTTAGCTAAAACGAGATTTCAAGTAAATCAAGTAAAGCCTGGTTGTTGCTTCCACTAAGCCATTCGCCCTTTATTTTGGTTGACCGAGAGAATACCATGAGCATCTCCAGGGCTAGCTAGGCCGTCACGCCCATAACGGCCCCTGTGCGTGCATATGTAAACGCTCAAAATATAGGATAAGATAGGTAGGCGGAGTCGAAGGACCTGAGTATTCTCTCGCTCAAAAACATGTTCAAAAACGGGATGGTTCGAGTTTCGTGTCTTCATTTCATTCAGCTACGTTGCGATTCAGCGCAGCGAGGCGTGGCTGCCCAGAGCTGACATGGCGCGACTTCATGTTCTAACATGTACTATTTAGCCGAAGTGGTTTACTCGCCAATGATGGTCGCCTATTGGCGGGTGTGGCTGCACCGTTTTGTCAAAGGTATTCAGGCACTAACTTTGTCGAACACACTAGATAATCACAGGCGAATAGGGCTGGCTATGAATTCAGGTACATGCAGTGAGCAGATACATGGCTGAAGTCGAGGCTTGCATTCCTTTGCTGAGGTAGGCGGTGTGAGATCTGGTTCTCCATACACAAGCCACGCCCAAAAAATCAGTCGTGCATAGCTTGTCCCACGACTCTATTTAGACTCGTCTTCTTGCCCACACAAAATATAATTCGGTCGGTCAAGCACCAAAGTACTACTACAATCAAGAAAATCGTTAAATTCATCTACCCTTTCACCCATACACTCATACTTAGCCGCCAAAATGACAAACTTCCACCCTTTCTTCCCACAAGTCCGCTACACCTCCCCGTCTACCACGGCATCAAAACCAGCGCCAACTTCATCGCAAACACCAGCGCCCCAGTCACCTCCATCACCACAGTAACATCAGTCATCCTCTGCATAATTCGAAGGACTCATCCAGCATCATTCTTCCAGGCTATGGTCCCAACCTAGTCACAAAAGTTTATCCATGATACCTTCCTCATTCAATCACATTGTCTACTTCGATTATATCACGCATTTTAAAACCACGAGGGGAGCGGTTTGGGGGAAACATTCGTCGTAAAATTGAGGCATCAATAGTAACAACTTCTTTAGCTAGTCCTATCATGTTCACGGGAATGCGACCACACTTCACGGATGTCATTTCTCATGATGGCAAGGGCGTTACTTTATTAAGCTATATACAAGATTTGTTTATATGATGCGAATGTTAAATTTTTGAGATTGAGAAAAAAACTCCACGCTTGCTTCCAAACTTTTTTTTTAAGTAATTGCGATATTGCGAAGTAAAACTACTGGTATCAAGGGATTGTAATGATAAGTTTTCACAAATTAGTAAAAGAATATTGTGAAAGGAGTGTGTTGTATTGATCTAACTATCGAAACTAAACAGTATTGCGCACTAATCAAGGAGAAATACTTTTACAAAGGTAGAGACAACGAGGCATAGGGGTTCTATAAACTTACGAATTGAAGTTAAGGTCAATTAAGCGCTAGCAACCTACTTAGATGTAGCTGCAGAAGGACACGACATGACGGTACACCCTTCACTAAACACCCTCCTAAATCTATTATGTAATATTACAGGCCTTGTTTGATTAATTCCATGACTACTGAGAGCTGAGGTAATATGCGACAAAAAACGGTGGGCTCTGTTTTCAAGGATATTGTCAGAGTGTTCGCTCTCAAGAATTCAATTATTGTTTTCTACGTATTTACTTGTGTCGTTCGATTTCTTTCAGTGTACCTCCATGACAACCTCGTTTGTTGCGAATTTCTTTCCGCTAAACGGGCTGTCGATATATGCATTCAAATCATCCTCGGTCAGATCTCCGCCATACTTGTCCCACACGCCCTTTAGCTCTCCCTCAGCTTTGACGCTATACCTAGCAGGCTTCTTTTCTGGCATCCATGGTTTATCAAACACTACTTGAAGCTCTTCCTCGGTACCAGGGGCGACAGTAACAAGTTCCTCTTGAGATGGTGGCATTTTTCGGTTGATTTGCAAGACGAATTGCTCAACTTCTTTGCCGGTTTCTTCATTGACAATTTTGAAGACTCCGGTGTTGAGGGCTGCGGAGTCAAGTGGTGTGCCCCATTTCAACAAAGTGTAGGGAGTATTAGGACTGGTATTTTTGAGAGTTATGAGAAGTGACGGTGGACTCCGTGAGTCTTGTGAGAGCTTGAATTCAAGTCCCGGGACGCCATTAGAGGCGCTGGAGCCTGATTTTGACATGGTGTATGAGATTGATGTTGGTGATGAGTAGATGTAGAAGGCGCCAAGTAAGGTAACTGTAATACCAGTGATGACTGCAGTTCGGCTCTGCCAGAAGTTTTTAGCCATGAGGTAGATGCTGATACCAGAGTGATGGAGTGAGAAATAATGATGGATGTTGTCACACGTGCTCTGTAGCCGCGTGGTGGCAGTACAGGTAGGGGATATTCCTGGGTAAGCGGGGAACGCTAAACTGATAATGGAAGGCGGGATATGTTTTATCACTGAGCGATTGCTTCAGGTGCACAAGCGATCCTGGGAGATTGAGGCTTGAGAGGCGTGGTTTGGGCTGTGCAGGTGTATCAGTTGTGGTGGAACCAGTCCACAGCAGGAAGGCTGTGAGAGCGATGACGTTGCGCCAGGTTGGTGGAGGACACATGTTTCTTGGGTCAAGGCATATCGTGCTAGTCATCAAAGCATTGCCGGCGGCTATGCGATGCGAATAATACAAGGTAGTAATTATCAATTAAATCAAGGAGTGGTGTGAAGTATGACCCTATTGGATGGCCGATGTGGGCTGGAAAAGGAAGGAGGGGTGAAACATGCCAGTAGCGCTAGATTAGATTAAATGCTCGGAGCAAAGTAGAGTGCTCGCAACATCATTCGTTTGTCAAAACATGGGATAGAAAAATACCCTTGCATTTCAGTCGCCACTCGTGGAAGAGGCAAATACGACAAGGAGTGTGGGGCGATGAAGGACGATGTTCACGTAGCGACTCCCGCTTCACTCCCGTGGTGGCTAACTGTATGTAGATTGGACACGCAGTTACGTCCTGCTCCGATTACGCTCTTTCAAACCCCTACAATTTTACCTGTCTAGTCATTGAAAAAAGCATGGTTGCCATTCTGTTCACCGCAATTGGCGGATGCTCTCGCTCCAGTATGGTGTTGCATTGGAATACTGGCTGACCACTACTAGTTAGAATGCTGCGCAATGATGTTCTATTCACTAAATGAATCCCAAGCAGCCGAGATGGCTGCACACACGACTACAATCATGGGAATACTATCCCCTTGGGAAACAATCGGCCCCTGCCTAAAACACCAAGATGTGATGGGTCTAGAACTCCGCCAATCGAGGAAACAGTTTTGATCAGCTTACTTCCCGCCCAGCATCTTTGCCTCTTGTTGGCCAGATGCCTGATCTGGCCAAAACATTGCCGGCAAATCGTAGTCAAGAATGCTCGTTTCATGTGGGTGAAGGACCAACCCCCACAAAACCTCCTACGGCGCCAAGGCTTAACACCATTCCCTTAATCAATACCCGGAGAATCAATGCATTCTCAAGGCGCATGATGGGAATTGAGAATCACTGTTTAGTGCGGGGGATCGAAATCCTTATCATCTCGGTTTAGCTCACATGCCTCAGGACCTTCCGCTTCGACTCCGTCTTCCGTTTTGATTCCCGGTCACGTCGATGTGCCTGAGCTTATCAATTGTATCTATCCAATCAATAGGTCTGTTTTTGGTCGTTCTCGCCCTTATGGAAACATGTTGTTGCTGTGCCCCACTCTCTTTGCCTGCAATCATCTGCAAACCCCCAGGTAATGCCGAGATACTACCTCCCGTCGCCCAGGTCAGTCAAGCTCCTCTGAATAGCTTATCCAGGTCTGTCACCTACCCAGTCCGTCATAGTGTTCTGCGCCAACATGCATCATTCTTGGACAACCAGTCGACAGGTAAAGTATAAAGTTACGTGTGCCCAACGATATTGCATCTCTATCCACCGATCACCAGCTCCTTCATTCACTCTTGCCTGCCCTTTGTCACCATCGTTTGCCATTATTCACAATGAAGGTCTTCGGTCAACTGTCTATCGCGGCTTTGGCTACATATGCTACCGCTGCTTCAATTGATGTTAACAAGCGAGATACTCCTCTGAGCGTCAAGCTCGCCGCTTCAGGCAACTCTGAGGTCAAGGTCACATTGACCAACAACGGCCAAAAAACTTTGAATCTCCTCAGCAAAGGTACCTTCTTGGATGAGAACAACCCGGTTGAGAAGGTATCTGTGTACTCCGCTGGAGGCAGTAAGTTTCAAACCCCTTCCCCCCTCTCAAGATGTCTTTTATTCGAAGCACCCTGTCAATATGTGCCAAAACTGCCATAACCTGAATTTAGTGCTTCATTGATAATAGGCTCTTTATTTGGAATGCTGTTCTTACCAACACTGATCAATAAACTGACTTTTTCAGGCACCAAGGTTCCATTTGAGGGCATCAAGCTCCGTCTCCTGACAAGCGGACTTGCCACAGAGGACTTTGTTACCTTAAAGGCTGGTGAGACCAAGGAAATCACCGTCGAGACTGCTGCTTTGCACTCTCTGAACGAGGGCGGCAACTTCGATGTCTTCGCAAAGGGTGTTCTTCCCTACGCCGAGGAGGCTTCGACCGAACTTTCTGGCACCCTCGACTATGAATCGAACAAGCTCACCCTGAGCGTTGATGGTACTCAGGCGGCCGCTGTTGCTAAGGCCATCACCAAGCGTACCGTTGTTGGATCAAGCTGCACTGGTTCCAAGCTCTCTACAGTGCGCACTGCTCTATCAAACTGCGCGAGGTTCGCATCTGCTGCCGCTAGCTCTGCATCCGCTGGCACCAAGCTAAACACATACTTCAAGTCGACCACAAGTAGCACTAAAAACGCAGTTTCTGGTCGCTTGAATGCGATCTCCCGAGACTGTGGTGGTTCAGCGTCGACCACTAGCACCAACTGCAATGACCCATTCGGCGGATGCTCCTCCAACGTCCTCGCCTACACGGTCCCGTCGCAGAACTTCATCACCTATTGCCCAATCTTCTTCAGCCAGCTCCCAGCCGTCAGCTCTACCTGCCACGGTCAAGATCAAGCTACTACCGTTCTTCACGAGGAAGCTCATGCCCCAGCTGTCTTCAGCCCAGGAACTGATGATTTGGGCTACGGTTTCGCCGCTGCCACGAGACTGTCAACTTCGCAAGCTCTTAATAACGCTGACTCCTTCGCTCTTTACGCAAATGGTAAGTACTTTCAACTATGGCTTAGTGTGAATTTCGTTAACTTAAAACGTAGCCATCAACCTAAACTGCTAGATAGTAGTTGGGTAGGAAGCTGTCCCACAACAATGGTCGGTGGAGATCAAGTTTAGACGTAAGTTCGGTATATTTAGTATATAGTTCTACAACAAATATTGTACATGTTTATGAAATGTTGACAATAAAGTTGCTATACAATGCGATATGCCTGAACATGTGACTAAAGAACAAAAGATGCAGTGATCGCCATATGTCTTGCGATATTGAGACCATGACTTATCCATCTCCCCCGTTCAAATAATTACTAAAAGTGTATACTGCGCCTCACTTGGCATGCAGCACCTTGTATCATCAAGCGGAGTACCTTGGGCGCCTAATTCTCAACATGACGTGAACCCCGCCTCCATCCTCCAAAGTAACTTCAATTGTCAACGTACATCCCTAATTCCTCATCTCGTGATGCGTCGCGGGCCTCGCAACGGAAGCGATACAACCTCCCACATACTTCTCGAAGACAGATCGTGCCTAGATGTTGAAATGCTCTCTATGGACGAGTCGCAAGACCGCCAAGACACATCTATGATCATACAAAAGCTTCACGAACTCGAATTCCGCATTCGCGAGCTCAAATTTCGCGAAAAATGGTCTCCTTTCCCTTGGCGCTGTTTCTGCGTTATTCTCCTACCTCCGCTCGCGTTAGCGCCCATTATCGCTCTCTCCGTTGCCGCAGAAGGAGCGTCACAAAGCTACATCGGCGGACTCGACTGTTATCCCAATGGGCTGTGGAAATACGCTAAAGGCGCAACATGGGAGATCATGGACTCGAGTTACTTTTTTACGCCGAATTTGAGCTTTGGCGAAATGACTTTTACCCAGGTCAAGATTATTGATGTTGTGTGGGATTTGGTGATAGGAAGAGTTGGACAGGTGATGCTTGCGTGGGTCAATTACCGTGTGTTTAATGAGTATATTGTTTGGCATATGGAATGTTATCGCACGAGTTTTAAGTTTTATTCTGCGGTAGCGTTTCAGACCAATACTTTGGGCACGCTGGGTGTGCTTGTGAAAGAGTTCCTTTCTTTTTCAAAAGGAAAGTTTTGGAAGAGCTTGTTACGATGGTTGGCGATTGTGGGCATGTTTTTGAGCACGCTCTATGTGCTTAGTTTTCCGACGTTGATGGCTGCTATGACGGGGTATATTGCGAAGGGCGAGCCGTATGTCAAAGATATCGACTCTAACTTTATTGCGCTGAACAAAATGGGTGAAGTCCTATTCGTGGTAAACGACGCGCAGAGGATAGGGTACGAAAAGCCGCTGGTAGCAGTTGATCGTGACCTTCAACTCATTGCAGCGCTTAAGAACTGTACATACCAGAGCATTCCCAGCAGAAAAAACGTAGACTAACGATCAATCCAGACATGGACACGGTGTCTACGCAAATCAATGCAACACGCAGCTATGGTTTGATTGACAATTTTGGCCTCTGGTCCACCAAAAACATATCCTCGCAATGGGTTTTTGGCGGCAACAGTAGGCCCTTGCCGGCCCCATCCCTAAATATCTCTAGATACCCTAGTATGTGGCGCCCAAGGACATTAGATCTTGCATTGCAATCTATATTTAGTCCTTCATTTGCTATCGATGCCCAAGACTCCACCAATTTCGCGCGACAGTCCGCCATCTACAAAACGCCCTATCTCATCGAAAACGGATCATGTAAGCCCGGTGAAACATACCAATGGGGATTCTCCTACATCTTTCTATTTATGGTCTCTATTTTCAACTTTGTTTGGGCATGCATTATGGTAAGCATGTGGCTCGATACCAGACGCGGGTCAAGGATGTACAAAACAGGTAGACGCCCAGGACTATTAACATGTCTCATAGAGTTTTCAAAGGTAGTGAACGAAGAGGTTGGAGACCAAGCGGAAAGATTAAGGGAAGAAGATTTGCAGGAAAGGTTGAGTAATAGTAGAGCCATGCTTGTTGTGCCGAGGAATGAGTTGAGGATTAGAAGGGTAGCGATAGAGGAGGAAGATGGAGTGGGAAAGTGGAAGTGGACTCGGAGCTTGACGCGAGGGAGTACATTTTAGGACATGTATAATATTCAGTGACATATACAGTAGTGGTAGGTTTACTTTCCACTCCTTGCTTATGATAGACAAGCTACACCACGTCAAAACTGTTCTTGACTTCGTGCTTCATCTCCTTATTCTTCAAGCCCATAAGCCTTTGCAATTCTCTTTGCCACACCTTCCCCTGCCCACCAAGCCCCCGTAACCGTTCCAAGTGCCACGAATGGCGCTGTATGCTCCCCTGACAACCAAACTCCTCTCTCTGGTAACCCGCGCCTCATGACCTCCACATCCTCGTCACCGCGCTTCAAACCAGTCTGGAAGTTACTGTAACTGCCATATCCTGCCAACTCGTCGCTGGCCCAGTTGGTGGCAAGTATGTTCTTAGGTTGGTGGGTAGGGTCTTTCGAAGAATAGTTGGGTAGACGGGAGAAATAGGGGTGAAAAAATGTAGTAAGGAGTTGGGCGTGGGAGGACGATGGTGAAGAAGAAAGGAGGGAGGCAATATGAAGAGAGGTAGGGCCGTAGACGTAGAAAAGCAGCGTTGGGTGCGCTGTTGGGCTGGGAAGAGCGGCGAGATTGACGGCTTCTTGTTGCCAGCGTTGCGGATTGGTGTCTGGGGCATAAAAAGGGGTGGTCCAGTGAGTAAAGCCTGGGTAATGCGATGGATTGATCGTTGATTCCGGGATAGCCTTAGGCGCTGCTGCTGAGACTTTGGATGTACTCTGATCTTGCGAAGTATTAGGGTAGATAACGGCAGGCTGACTAGATTCGTTCCAGAAGGCTACCGGGAAGTTGATGTAGACCTACAGAAAGTCGTCAGAGAGCGTTTTGCATTGAGTGTAAAGTATTACTTTATCAAGATGCCCGTATCCAATGGCTTCAATACCCTCCCTTAATCTTCTTGGCAACTCCGGCTCGAATGCATCTAAATGTCTTTTCAGCCAGCCCAGCGGAGCAGTAATTACTACCTCATCATAGGATTCACCCGCTTTTCCTTCAACCTTAACGCTCACTTTGGGATCTCCTCCGGTTTCATTCGATACTACCTTTATGACTTTGTGTTCAAACTTCACTTCAGCTTTACGTACACTCTCTTTAATTTTCTCCAATATCTTGTGATAAGTTCCTGCGACAAACAGGTTCTCGCCATCGATACACTCTTCAAGCCAGAAAAACTTGAGACTTTGGGTTTGAATTGGGGAACCAACAAAGGCGCCCCACATCTCTGACATCTGCAGAATCGTATCTCGTCGCCTTTTTACATCGTCGCCGATGGAACCCTCGCACTCGGAGGGGAATAGCTTTTCCACCTGCTCTTCGAAGAAATTATACAAGCTTCTCTCTTCAGGTATTGTTGATGAGTTGTCATTTGAATATTTCATCGCTTGTTCGATAATCGCCCAGACGATTTCTGTGTTCTCGGCTGCTTCTTTCTCTGGAACCTGCTTACCTAGGTGATCAAAAACAGATTGTCGCCCATCCCAATTTATGACTAGTGTCTCTGTTTCTTTCGCAAATTCTAAGAAGGGGTTATCTTCCGTGCCGTGTATCCAGTTTGGACCGCTTAAGAACGAATTTAGTATCATATGTGCTTTATGCGACTGATTGTATATGAAAGTGGCTCGTTAACCTACAGATCAACCATATGCCCCAGAGCATTACTTTGGCAGAGCTATAAATCGGTCAGTCACTTATCGAGCATTGGGCTAACAGAGCCAAGTATACCCGTCCACCAACACGGTCTCGACCCTCCAGGATGGTAACTTTCGCACCACGTTGTAACAAAACATCTGCACATCTCATTCCAGCTACACCAGCGCCCACTATACAAACATGCGGCACCTTGCCAGCTGCTCTTCGAATCATGGGTGAGTCCGTAATGCCCACGTTTTCCATGTAGTGCTCGTGATGAGGAGAGCTCGAGAGATCTTTCTGAATGCGAGAAGGGCTAGAGTATTCCGAATATGGCCTATCATTGGTGGTGTAAGCTTTTTGGTCGCAGTTCAAGTTGCCAATATTTCCCATGGTTAATTTTGATGAAAGAGAAAATGAAATGAAGGTCGAAGGAACGAGATATAAGACAAGCAGCTAGATCCGAAGGAAGCCGAAATAAAGCTAGACGCCCTAGCCGTGCAGTGTGAAGCACAGTGTGAAGCGTAGAATAGCCATAAAATGTAAGCTTGGCGCAGTCCCAGCCTATCTTGCTGTAGCTTTGAGGAGGGGAGAATTGTGCACATAACACAAGATACAGTGGATTACAAACCTAGAGTAGTGTGTCGAGCCCTCAAAAGGAAGCTGGGTCGTGTGATGCCGTATTAGCTAACCAATAATATGAACAGGCTTGATACAGGTGGCATGTGGTGCGTGAGATGGAAGCGAGGCGTTGTTTCGTGTCCGCAAGTCAGATTACCTACATGACGCTAGACGCAATCAGTGCCACGAGGTTTGAGGATGCCTCTGATTGGACAGAGGGCTACAGTTTGGGTTGACGCATGGGTATATTACATTTGTAGGATAGAAAGCTACATAATTGCTGAATTATCCTCTGGGTTTGAACATTTACGCCGTGGTATTATATCTCCGTCGTGGTCACTTAAATTGACCATCAAGTGTTTTTACCAATCACCTATTTGTCCTTGCTGCCAATATGCAGCTTATCCTTGAGCTTCTCCTTGAGGTGCGACATCTTTCCACCGCTCTTCTCGTCCCCACTGCCAGGTGAAGATGGCTCAGCGCTTTTACTCGACTCAGACTTACGAACAGTGCTATCTGTTGTGAGATCTGAGACATTGTCAGTATCCCTATCTGCAAGCCATAATTTGTGTATCGGCGTACCTTTCGCCTTACCCGCTGTGCTACCCTTGGAAGCATCTGTATGGTGCATAGTCTTGTCCGTCATTTTTGAGTGGGGGTCATTCGCTTCAGTATCTGGAACGCTATGCTCGGCCTTCGGAGTGGAGCTCAAGATGACATCGATCTGCTCATTGCCGACAGACGACTTCTTTAGAGCAGAAGATGCCTGGACAGCATCGCTCGCTTTGTCGTCTTTCACTGCATCTACGCCGTGATTTTCAGAGGCCTTGATGGGTGTAGATGAGGTCTCGGGAGAAGCTGGAGTGACAGCAGGCGCGGATGGTCCAGCACCTGGAGCGCCTTCGGGCTTGACTTGGTCTAACTCGGTTGGTTTCCACACCTTATCAGAGACACCTGCTTTATCCGTGATGCCTGTTGCTGAAGAAGTGGCAGTGTTTGATGTAGCCGTATCTGGGTTGAGGGGAACTATTGGCATGGCCGAATCGCCTACAGCACCAGTCTTAGTAGCGGTTGTTGGTTCCGTCGCCTTAGCCTCGCCCACAGCAGGTCTGAGTTTGAGGAAGTCATCTGACTTGGATGTTGCATCAGCAGATGTTGCTAATGTTTGATTAGTAAGAAGCCTAGGCGTGGTGATTGGATCATGTTCTCACAGGCAGTGGTGTTGGAGGATGCTACTGTTGGGTTCTCTTCATGTCACAGTTAGTGTAGTCCAGTATATTGGGTACTGTCATGTAGCGTACCAGTGTTACCCTTGTCGAACGGGTCATTTACAGTACCCTTGCCCTGCTTACCAGAGATGGGCTCCTGTCCAGCTGTCTCATTCTTTTTGGCTGGTTGTCCGTAGATGAGACTGGAGACTGTGGAGGTAACGGTGGAAGCCGCGTTGGTTATGGTCTCCATGATTACAAGTAGTTGTGATTATGCAAGTGAACAAGTGTAAGCTTCGAAATTCGAAGGAGGTCAATTGAATTGTTGAATCCAAAAGCCAGAGGGCGCGTTGAAGAAGTTATCTATGGAGGCACAGGGGCGCGATGACGTCGGTGCTTGAATCGACCCGTCCCAAAGGCAAGCCGCCTTGTCGCGGGGCACAACATGAAAACCACGCCAGACGGAGTAGAACAAGCTTTTTGTTCAATCCAGGGCTCACGTCGCCGGTACAGGTCTCGACCTGTACCATAACCTTCTGATTACAGTTAAGATGAGCTTGAATATTTCCCAGATACAGTCACCTGGCAACCAGCAAGGGCTACCTATCTGGTATCCGGTTATTGTCCTGTTCGTTTGTGCTGTGGCCAGAGATGACGTTGTTCCGCCCATGACGTAGGTCGTAAAATGAACAACACCAACGAGGACGCACCCCAACTTCTTTGAGCGAATCCAAACATTGACATGCACAACATGAGATGATGCCATGGAAGGATAGTACCTACGTCCTGTCTTGCTACCAAAACACAAGATTTCCCGTGGCTTATCGTACTACCATTTTGGACACCTGTTCATTTCTTGAGCCTTATCAAGTTGTTCGCACATTCTTCTTCAGATGAACTTGATTGCTTAAAATACGTTCCGTTATGTCAACCTGTCGTATGCACTTGATTGAGATACGATTACAGGTTTCTTCAACGCGTTATTCGGTGCTTCGGTTGCGATATTTCTTACTTAAAGCCTGAGCCCCTTTTCGACTCGAGGCCGCAATTTTAGCCCACGTCCAGACCCTTCCATCAATCGTGATATCAATGAGGAAATTATCATTGCTGATCTCTACCTGCGATAGGCAATGAAGCGCTAGTTGACTGCGCAATGCGTAGTTATGTAAACATGGTATAGTAAAAACACATGACAAAGTATGCGAAATATGCACCGTTATTCGAGGTATCCAGCTTTTGCATCCAAGGCCAGCCTAAGAATGCTTGGCGTTTCCAGGATATGGGAACTAACGGCTGGGTGGCAGTTGCCGGGCAAGGAAACCCGGGAGGTCTGACGTTCATCCCCCATCAGCTCAGCATGAACACCCAAAAAAGGCCCATAAGCTAACTTGGGAGGCACACGATCGCTCTAATACCTTCGAAATATTGGTAAATCCCCTAAAGTTTCATCTATACAGCTTACTAAAGCTGTTTACCCCTCCTGGGACTTACCCTCCTCACCACGGTCTGCCACACTTCCGTCGACTCCGCCAATTATTCCAAGCCCGCACATTCACTCAGCCCTCGATGTTCCTTCGGTGCTAGCCCTGCTCTCGACTATGTTCAGCAGGCTGCCCCTCGTCACTTCACAGCACGTCGCGTGCGCATACGCGCAGAATATACGATAGCATTGTGTACGGCCGATGGACCACGGTTAATCTACAATGGCCCTGCCCACCTTACAGTTTCTAGCAGGGCTTCTGCTTTTGCTGTACCTGCTATCTTTCGTTATATTTGCCTTTATACGCGTCGTAACTGGTGTGTCCATTCAGCGACTCGGATACTCCGGACTGCGCCGGATCGCCTTCACTCCCAAAGATGGCTTACGGATCGAGATACGTGGACTTGGTTTTTCGTTCCATCGCCCCACCTTCGCCCAGCCAACTTGGGTAAGCATCGTTTTGACCGAGCTCAAGGTCATTGTGGACCTCAAAACACTAGGAGAAAAGCCGCGGAAGAAATCTGGATGGGCTCCTTGGACAAAGGGGACGACACGCAAAGACGATAGTGGTAGTAGCACACCGGAGCCTTTCGCGGAAGACGACGATGAGGATGATGATAGAGGAGATGAAGAACTCCAGCGCACTCAGACATGGAAGCGGCTTACCGAGGCGAAAGAGAAGTTAAAGCGCCTCCATGGGAAAATCAATTGGATTAGACAGGTTGATCTTGTAGCACACGGCACGACTATCGTTATAACCGACGTAGGCTCCTTGCAAGTGGGTGGGCTCTCTCTAGCAGTCGACACTAGGCGTAAGACAGTGGACCGAAGCCGCCTTTTCAACCATCATAAGCCAAAGCCAGATCAGCCACAGCGACCGGCCGAGTGGCTCTTTACGGCCCGCAGCATCTTCTTCACCCTCGAGGGGCGAGATTCGACGGAAATACTAGATCATTGCACACTTAATATTCATGGCTTTCTCAAGCAAGAGCTCGAGGGTCTACGCGATGTCTCCATATCGCTCAAGCTCGGCCGGCTTAGTATACCCTTCGACGATGTCAAGCTTTGTGCAGTACGGGCAGAAAAATGTCGCGCAGCTACAATACGCAAGGCCCACCGGAGCCATTCTAGTATATCCCTTGCTGATGTCATTGACGAGCTGGAAAATCCAAGTAGTCGAGAGAATGGTATTATCCGCGCCGTATCAGACTCCCGGGACTTTGCTAGTTCTATACTGCGTGGTATCCTTGAATTTCAGTTTGCAGTTGGTTTCTTTGGCCTAACTAAGCAGATCCAGACTGGCCACGGCTCAGAGCCGCCAGTCTATCTTAATGTCTCCATGAAGGAGGTTGGCATGGATCTCCTGCGATTGGACCCCAAAAGCCCAGCCCATCTTACGTACTTTTCTCCAAACGACATTGCGCATCAAGCTCTCCTTGCAGCTATATCGGTCTCCATTGGCATTGATGATGGCAATGATCACCCTGAGCGTCTTCTTTATATTCCTATGGCGACAACTACTTTGAACACAACGCTCCCTTCAAAAACAATACATTTTGCCAACGATCAGAAAAGCGCGGAGCGCAATACTAACATCTTCTTCGCTAATCTCGTCATCACCTCTCCCTCGTTGGATCTCGACCCCAAACACTTACCTCTACTTCTTGCCATGTTCCGAAGTCTTGAAGCCCGTCGCAAGCCTACAAAGCCACGCAATAGCAAGCGTTACCTTCTCCGCCGCCTCCTACCCAAAGCAAACATCAAAATCTCCATCCACGAGCCTGTTATTCGTGTGACACTGCCTCCAATGGATCCCGATAAAAAAGGCTCTGACGAATTTGACCTATTGATCTCATCTTCTTCCTCAGTATCGCTAGATATGGAGTCTTCACATGCCGCGGATGGCGAGCTTCACTATGCTCTCATGTCGACATTTCGCATCAACGCACAGCAACTCTATTACCAAACTGCAACTTTCGAGAAACACAACGTTTTAGTGACTGATTATCTCGAGCTAAGGGCGCAGATGAGCGCAGCTCCTGATATTGTTTTTGAGTTAAGAGGAAATGCTCAAACATTTTCTCTATATTTGGTGCGTCCTGAGATTAGCGAAGGTTTGAGGCAAATAGTAGCGCAGGTCCAAAAAGATATACGACAAAGACATAAGGTGACACGGAAAAGTGATCTAAACTTTCTTCGCAGACTACCGTCTTGGCTTACTTATGTTCACCTGCAAGGTTCGGACTTCAATCTTGAAGTAGCTGGTGCTGACCCGGCAGTCTCGAAGCATAGTCGTGGTATTGCACTGCACTTAGAAACATGGACAGCAGAATATAAGCACAGTCGTGAAAACGATACTGAACTTAAGCCAGTGAGACGTCGTGCACCAAGCAGAACAATCAATCGAGACGAACATCTACTTCGACCGTCAGCTCCTTCATCACCTAAGTCCCCAAGAAAATCAACAGGCAACCCGACAGACGGCAGGCGTCTTGCTATGCATTTCCATGGCTTAGAAGGCGTTGTCATTGAAGCCTCCGACTCAGTGGAAAACGAACCCTCTTTATCATTGCCTCTCATGGAGGTCGCCCTCAGTACCCTGTCCGACAAGCAAGGCTCAATCTTCCATATTCATGCCTTTGCTCAGAGCTTCCTTGCGCATTATTCTCTATACCGACACTTCGCTATAGGTATTGCTTTGCAAGTTTTGAAACAATCATTCGACTGGTCCTCGGAACAACCAACATCATATGAGCCAGCACCATCAGAGCCAACACCCCCAAACTCCTCTCGCCATCTTGCGATCCCTTCGATCGATGGCGATATTTTAGAATTAGCCGGTAGACTCAAACGCGAAATTATCACTATCGACGTGAAAGTACAGTTCGTTCAAGTCAAGGCTGATATGCCTGCTGATCCGCCCCTCATGCTTCAAATCTATGGGCTAGAAACCGGTCGACACCGATGGGCAAGCCCTTTCCTCCGCTCACGGCTAGTCCGACTGTACGCTGAGAACCCCAACGTCAAGCGTACCTGGAGTCGAATAGTCAGCGTTAAATCCCTTCGCTTAGACTACCGACAATCGAAGCGGAGATATGGTCATACCATCACTGACGAAAAGTCGTTTGACATCGCTACTGATGCTATTCGAATAGCTGTGCCCCATCAACTGGTAATGCATAAAATATTCGACAATATCGCCAACGTTATAAAGACTGTCAAGCAGATGAATCATCGCTTCCAGACCGGAACGGATGATTACATTCTTAATAAGGGACCCGAGGGCCCGAAATGTGTACCAAAAATTTCACTTCGTAGTCGGGCAGTACTTTTTGAACTAGAGGACAGTTCGTTCGAATGGAAGCTTGGCACAATCTATCGAATTGGCCTTATGGAACAGAAACAGCGATTGGCAAGAGAACAGGCATTTGCCCTAAAAGTGAGAAAGTTGCAACAACAAGATGAGATGCGCGATAGCTCCCGTCTCCGTGCAAAGTCTGCGCATGATCCTCGCACTCGAGGTAAATCTAAAAAGCGAGAAAAAGAGCTCAGGTTTCATCGCCGCAGCAAGAGCGCGGATTCGAGTGATCAGGAGTCACCAGTTCGAGGTAGATCGGATCATCCTATGCGATACAATAAAGATGGATTCAGTGGGCTCAGTGCCACCTGTCACACCTCGATTGAAGACGCCCGCGAGAAGCTGAATCGGTTGAATGCCCAAACCTGGAAGAAACGAATCGACCATGCTTTATCAACACAAAATCGCTCAATAAACGATATCCGCTCTATGTTTTGGGGTTTGGATGAACTACCAGAGGATGTTCAACAAAAAGAGACCATACTCGCAATTCCTCAACGGCCAGCACTGACGGCGCTTGCTGTCAGTGATTTAGATATCACCATCGACAAACCATCGTTTCCCATCTCTGAATATCCTAGATATCTTCATCGTATTGGTAAAGGCATACCACTTGACACTCAGTATGCTCTTCTCATCCCGATGCATGTCCAAATCAATATGGGCGAGGCCAAGATACAGTTACGAGATTACCCATTGCCATTCCTACACTTCCCTGCAATAGGTAGCATTCAGTCGTCTCGGCTCCCAAGCGTGTCAATGAAGACCGACTTTGTCATCGCAGAGGAATACAGGAGTATTGAATCGTCGCGTGTAAGTAGGGTTGTTGTCGTCCCTCAGGAGCGCACAACTTCAGGGGAGCCCACGGGCGGCTTTGCGGTTGATGTTCGCCGGACTGTTGCCCCTGTCAAAACTTACTCAGATATGTCGATCGATATCAATTCTGCGTATGCTACTAGGATTACATGGGGAACTTCATATCAACCGGCCATTCAGGACATGATGCAGATCCTCGAAAACTTCACAAAGCCTGCAATCGATCCATCCGAGAGGGTTGGCTTCTGGGACAAGATACGACTGACTTTTCATTCCCGAATTAATGTATCCTGGAGCGGCGACGGTGACGTCCATCTCATTCTCAAGGGTTCCCGCGATCCGTACATGGTCACTGGGCATGGTGCCGGGTTTGTGATGTGCTGGCAGAATGATGTCCAGCTCAAGCTTGCCGAGGACGAAGACCCCAGGAACTTCATGGTAGTCACGAGTGGAAACTACGTTTTAGCTATACCTGATCTCAGCCACTACGCTCGACACGAAGCAGACGCTGAAGTAGTGAATCGCCCAGACACTGCGTCAAGTGTGTCTAGTCGTAAGCAACTTGCAGTGTTCAAAAAGACTATTATGAAGTTGAACGGTAATGTACGATGGGTGGCCGGTCTGGTCTTCGAGAGGAACCTTGATAGTGAGGGACGCTCGTTCGACTTCATTCCTCATTATCAAGTGACACTCAAGAATCCGAAGTACGCTAAACCTTCGGATGGAAAGGTATGTGGCGCCCGCCTGCATTGTAACAGCGTACATGCTAATTTTGAGAAGCCTTATGATGCGTTCCGGGGATTCCGTAGTCATCATATTCATATGTCGATTGCAATTGCTGCACCGTTCGATCGGGAGTGGTCAGTTGCGAATTTAGAGCCCTCAAAAACATATAACAGCGTACATCTAACGCCTCGCTTCTTCACGCATTTCTACAGCTGGTGGGCCATGTTCTCTGGGGCCATGTCATTGCCAATCCGACAGGGTAAATTATGGCCTGGTGTAGAGAAGTCGAGCAAGAAATTTGGGCGACATTTAGCGACAATCAAGTACAACCTTCTTCTCTCACCTCTTTACATGAGTCATATTTATAAGCATAAAGATGCTGAAGACTACGGTGCAGGTGTTGTTTCTGCTACAGGGCTGAAGGCGCGTCTAGACAGCTTTATGTTCGACCTCCATCAACGACGCGAGGATTTCCGGACCCTTGTGCAAGCACCGAAAGGACAGGAAGACAGCAAACAGAATCAAACTACCGGCATGCGGATCAACCAAGTACAATTAGATCTTATTGGAACAGATGTTCGAGCTGTGTCAGCCAGTATTGCAGGCACTGGTCCCGAGGATGTGGATAACACAACGGAAGAAGATATAGCTAGCTATAATCAGGATTATCTGACTGCAGACCTATCCAAATTCACTATACCGGACAACGACTGGGGTTGGGTGGACATGGACGACTTCATCGAGTTAGGCTGGATCTTGCCTTCAAATCGTCACCCCGAAACCCAAATTTTACCGCTTGCTTTTGCGCCACGATTCACCTATTTCCGCCAAACGGATCATACCAATAACATCTCAGGAGACGTCAACCGAAAGAGTCAGTTCGGAAACGAGCCGACTCACCACTGCGTCATGTCACAACGTAACGACCCACGACGAGTGCAATGCAGACTTGTCGAACAGCGTATCGAGCGAGTCAAGGAGCAAGCGGCGCACAATCAACGAGAGATGGGAGAAGTCGAACTCAAAGTTGTGCGTGAGTTGGACGGAACAGCCGAGCTACAGCAACGTTTGGAAAAACTTAAGAACCACGCCCATTTTCTCCAACGGAAGTTAGAATTCCTGACCTCAATGCATGAAAGCTTGCTAGAGCGCTGCGAGACAAACGAGCGCAATGCAACACCGGATGGGACCGAGACTGATGGGGACGATGAATTCTTCGAAGCACGAGAGAACGATAATGTGACAGACCCGGAAACTAAAAGTCCAGACACACCTCCGATTGCGGACTTCATAAGTGACTTCAATAACCGGTTCATTATCCACAACATTCATCTAAAGTGGAGCAATTCGTTGCGGAACATCATACTTCGCTATATACACCAAGTTAGTCAGCGCCGTGGTTTCATATACTACATGTCGAGGAGAGCCGTGAAATTTATCCTTGACGTAGTTGAAGAGCAGAACAAATCTCGTGGGCCTTCAACATCAAGTCCAGATGATGATTCAATTACACCTATGCACACTCAGGATGGAGTCCATTTGAGCATCGATGAGACCGTACGGCAACTGCTCCAGGACGGTCGTAAATTTGTGAATGGCGATGAAGCGGAACGGAAAGCAGGTGGCAATGCAGAGAAAGCTCATCAAACTACAGCGGAAGAGGATGTGGCTGAAGATTACATCGCTCAAAATGCCTACATAGTGCGTCTCATTGCACCACAGATTCAATTGCAAAGCGAGAGAAACACGAAGGCAGCTGTTTTGGTCACAGCCAAAGGTATGCAGCTCAAGGTGCTTCAAATCATGGACAAGGACCGGGTCATGGACGAGGTATCGGGCTTAGTTCAACGACGCTTTACTGCCGCCATGGATAGTCTACAAATGTTCGTCACAAACTCAAAGACATTCACCAGTATGGAAGACATCCATATGTATTCGGGTAGTACATACGGCACACCAGCTGGTGCCGCTTGGCCACCATGGGTACCATTCGAAGTCATGTTTGACTTCAACGTTAATCCATACGGATTTCAGAGAGTTGTTCAGAGGACATCGGCCAGTATGCGCTACGACAAACACAACACCCTTCGGCTAAAATACAATGATGAAGTGTCCAAAGCTGATGCTAACTCAACCGCACACAATATGGAAAGTCGAATAGATCATCTCTGGGTCGATTTCCCTCACGTGAGAGCTCTCTGTGACTCGCGGCAATACTACGCCATGTACATAATTGTTCTGGACCTGTTACTATACCGTGAGCCACTAGAAAAAACACGCAACGAGCGGCTAGAAAAGATCATGCTTGCGTCTGACTTCAGCGATCTTGCTGGTGCTCCTGGACTGGTCATGGGCCTTCAAGAGCGCATCCGCCAATTAGAAGAGATTAAAACTGTCTTCCAGGTCAATGAGAAATACCTTGACAAGCAAGGATGGGAAGATCGAGTTGAAGTTGAGAAGGACCTGGCCGTTTATGAGGACGAACTATTCTTTGTTATGAAAGCTATCACTACTGCACAACGTAAGCAAGACGACCGCGCTCAAGCAAGGCAATCGACTGGCTTGCTTCGCTGGTACATCACCGCTTCCGAAATTGTGTGGCATTTGTTGCGCGAAGGTCAAGAATCGTTGGCTGAATTTCAGTTACAAAACGTTCTCATCGATCGGACTGACAACAATGACGGGTCAAACTTCAATTCTTTGGAGATTGAGCAGGTTCGTGGTCTGAACCTGTTATCCAACGCACTCTATCCTGAGATGATCCTGCCCTACCTCGAGAACAATCAGCCTCTCCCTGAGAACTCAAAGTGTCTGAAAGTTCAATTCGTCATGCTCGAAGCCATTGCAGGTATCCCAGTAATGGAGCACTTTGAGGTCAACTTATATCCCCTGAAGGTGCAACTGGAATGGGAGATCGGCAAGAAACTATTCGAATATATCTTCCCTGCTATGAAAAATAAGAACGCGGAAAATGCCAGTTCTTCGCCTTTCTTAATCAAGCACCTCCCTAGTCAGGACGAAGACGACGAAGATGGATCGAGTAGTATCATCTCAAGCTCAATTAGCAGCATCAACAATTCTATTCCACAGGAAGATGCTGCTGTATTGGCCCTCAAACAGCGTCTTCAACCTACACTACAACTTCCGGATCCTATCCAAAAGGCCGAGATGAAAAAGAAAGCCTCTCCTGACAAACGGCCCAGCGCTCATTACTTCCGGTTCTTCCGTGACAACCCATCTCGCAGCGGCAGCGAATTTCGCAGGTCATTACACCCACCTTCCGCATTAGTCACGGCTCCAGGTGCCAATTCAAACACACCATCAAGGCCTAGCTCGGTTCGTTCGAGTTCCAATGCCTCAGGACCCATGAGCCCTGCAGAAACTGATCGCGCAACAAAACTCTTCACTCTCTACCGCAGTGGCACATATCGTCCCGGCACCAGCGATCGCAAACTGGCTAAGAAGGAACGGTCAGATGACATTACTGAGATGATGACTCGTGCATCCAACTTTATGACCCTTGCATATGTCAAGATTCCTTCCATGGTTCTCTGCCTTAGCTATAAGGGAAAAGGCCAACGCAACTTCGAAGATGTACACGACCTTGTATTTAAGATGCCTACATTGGAGTACCGCAATAAGACATGGTCAAACCTTGACCTTGCGCTTCAATTGAAAAAAGACGTCATGCGCGCACTTATTTCACATGCAGGTGCCATTGTTGGAAACAAGTTCTCACGAGCTGGAAGACCAGGGCGAAAAGAGCAGAGCCGATTAAGAATGATTGCGAACAGCAGTGCGCGTCTGAACGCATCCCCTGACCTATCAGGCACCGATTCAAACAGCATGCAAGACCACTCACCAAACGGTTCCGATGACGTAGATGGCTCAGATATCCCGCGCCGCTCGTTCACATCAACTAGCCGTCAAGGCAGCATGGTTAGTGCCGTCTCCGAAGAATCATCCCTCCACTCGTCCAACACCAACTCCGGACGCGCAACCTCTACCCACGGAAGCATCATGGGTTACAGCAACCACAACGCACTAGGTATCGATGACGGCATGGAAGACGGGCGAACGTTTGCAGACGAGTTGAGCAGAGTAGACAACACTGAGCCCATCCATGCAAATCTCATTCACAGCTTGAGCAAGCATCTCACTCAAGTCGCGCCTTTCGCTGGCCATATTCGAGCAAGAGCAACAAGCGGAGGCGCTAGTACGCGGGAAGGGAGTGTGATGACGGGGACCGAAGAAACAGAGAGCGAAGGGTGAGTACAAAACACCAAACAAAATCCCAAATTCACACGTACTAACCTACGCACACAGGCCGAAGTCGAAGGCGAGAGCACTCGGGAAAAAGCTTTTGGGTCGGAGCAGCTAAGAGACCTAGACCATCCATCACCTTGCGAATTTTTTTCTTTTGTATTTGGCGGTACAACATTCCATGGCGTCGGATTATTGATTAATTTTTGTAAAAGCAACTTTCGCTGTGTATATTTTTTCTGTCTCGCTTTCATTGGCTGCCTGTTTTTCATAGTTGGAAAGGCATTTTGGGATAACTCTAGGGATCAGAGTTGGTTGGACCCAAAGGCGTATAATACAGACAGTTTTAGACTAAGTTGCTTTACTATTATTAATTTCGTTGAGTTGCTGTGTTCTGGATTGTGCTATTGGTAGAGTTCTTGTTGTGCTGTACTCAAGTTTATAAATTAAATTTTGTTACGAACATTTGCATATATCTACCTAACTAATTTGATACTAAATCTGAAGGTCTTCTTCTACTTTGAACTTTTTGTTAATAATTGCTTTATGCCGTAGACGATGATGTATCTTTATCTAAAAACCGGCCGTATAATACAAATTCACACCTTGCTCGTTCGCTCGCAAACGCGCGTGCAAACAGCAATGGCCAGGTACCTTATTAGATGGAGTATATATACCAGAATAAATTAATATTTGCCCTACTTACCACAATGCGAAATTTCAAGACAAGTAGGTCTGGGTTAGTCTATGACCCAACCTCAGCCTCAGCGTGGGTCACAAATTAACCCGGATCTAAATTATCCTCTAGTTTCGCATTGCGGGCAGTACAATTTTTGTTGGAGGAGGGACGTCAGTTCGAAATGCTTGTGGGGCGCTCTTCCCTTTTTTGAAGTCGCATGTTTGGCTAACTAGTGGATTATACACATGTATTGACTTGTCATTCACGGGCTCGTCAATCGCTGAGATAAACTATTTACCGCTTCTTTTTTTCATCAACATTCTCCTTCTATCAATAGAAGCCATGCATAATCCATGTATGAGGGAGGAGGGATCTTAGTAAACAATGAGTTATAGTAATATGAGCCGAGCTATCTACTTTTGCACTACCCCCTTTGGAAAACCTGTCCACGCACGCAGGGTTTCACATCTATATGAAGGTAGTAGCACTGTTAAAGGAATTCTCGCTATGAACAAAAAACGCCTGCATCCTTCCACATATAGTAAATGTAGCATTCCTAACAAATTCTTTACACTGCCTCACTTTCATCTTAGAAGACATAGGTAGGGGTATAATAATGGCAACGCTTAGTTTTCGTCAAGTCACATGCATGTAGAAATTTAAGTATGTATAAAGAAAGTCATGGTCGCTAGTTTTCACCCTTTTTCTCATCCTGCTGGGCCTTCTTGTCCTTGTCTTGCTCTTTTTGCAACTCTGGGTTGAGCGGATGCTTTGGATCGTACCCAACACGTTTGACGATACCCAAACCTTTTGTCCTACCCTCACGAAACAATATACGATCGCCAACAGTGAGATATTCAGGTCGCTGAACAAACCGAAAGGCAACCTGCGCTCGGTCACCTGTTCGAATGTACTGGCGATCAATGTCGATGATAGCACAAGTCTGAGAGACGGGGCCGACGTGCAACATGGCTTGATACTTTGTCTTGATTGTAGTAGCGTGAGACAGTATCAGGACTTCGGCAACGAACTCGCGGTAGACCTTTGGAGTTGGCAAAATGCCAGATACCGGATCAGGTTTGTCGGCTTTGTGTAGGACTACCATACCTTTCCGAACATCTTTTCGTCGAACATTTCGTAGCGCGAGACTGGCAGATTGCCCGGCAGAGCATCCAGGAACCTGTATGCGCTTGCGCTCAATAGAGCGCACCTTGGTTGTAGTGAATTGGCCTAGGCCGTCAGGCCCGACAAGGATGGTATCGCCAGCGTGAATAACGCCAGATTTGACAACACCTGAGACGACCGTGCCTACGAATGGTACGGAAAACGTATCGTTGACATGAAACTCAAGTGGTGCCGAGCTATCGTAGTTGCCATGGTGTGGTAGGATATTGAGGAAAGTGCGAACTAGATCAAGGTTGTGGCCAGTGACATTGGACACTTGGAAGACGGGGCAGATGCGGCTAGACACAAACTGTGTTGCAGTATTGATACACTCCTCCCTATTCTTGATGAAAACGGGTATCTTACGGGCACCTGGCGACTTTAGGATTTTGGTGAGTTGTGTAATGGTCTGTTCAAGAATCTGAGGTGGGCAAATATCTATTTTAGTGATGCAGACCATGACGGGAACATTAAGCGCAAGAGCTATACCAAGATGCTCTTTGCTCATGCCGACCAGACCATTGTTTGCAGCCACCATCAGGAGGCAGTAGTTGGGCTCGCTAGACAGCAGACCAAATACAGTCGTACGCAGGTATCTCTCGTGACCTGCGAGATCGGTGAAGCCTATCACTTTCGCCTATTGGTGTTAGTAGCATTAGGGTAATGAGGATGCGCATGGAGCATACAGATCGCCGTCCAATCTCTTCCCATGTTAGCTTGCGACCAGCAACGCTGGAGACAACGACCTCGCCTTTGCTATCGAAACCCATGATTTCCATGCCGACGGAACTGGTTCGCCCGCTCTCAATCTCATGTTTGTGACGGAAGAGATTGACTCGTGCTTTTCCACGTCCATCGTCAAGCCCACCCTTGACAAGTACACCAAGCATAGTGCTTTTCCCAGCGTCGACTGCCATAGTCAGTTTGCCGTGTCGCACTGTGCATCGCGTGACTTACCATTGCCCACAACCGCTATCCTTGTCTCGATAACATCATCCACACTCTCTGGTCGTTGTCGCAAAATCAAATTTCCACTTGCGCCTATCTCTTTGGCATCTCGCGGTCCAACTTCGACATCACCACCGACGTTGCGTGTCATCAACAGCTTGTAATCAGCCCCAAGTTGCTCGCAAGCAGCCTCTATCCGACCCAGGGCAAAATCCCAGTCTTCTTTCGAGAAGCCCATGGATTCGCCATTGTTCTCCAGTCCGACATCAAACAAGGCCTCACCATGGCCCTCTACTAGGCGTTCCTTGATGTGATCGACTAAGGCGGGGACATTTTCCTGGGCGGCATCGGTGAGTAGCGCCTTCAATCGAATATGCTTCGTAGTGCCTTCGGATAGACCGAGCTCATCCAAGATGCTCAGCTCATCGTGGTCTTCGAGTACGGCAGGGGTTTGTCCTGGTGGTCGACGCAACGCCTGTTGTTTCTGTACGTAGTCGGCAAACTCACTAAGCGCCTACAAAGGAGTATGAGCAGAGTGCATTGATATATCACGTACATACGTACAGATTCCCCCTTGCGCCGCTCTGCTGGGTTTTGTTTGGGCGTGTGTTTTGTGGACATTGTGAAGTAACTGTATATTTCGCCGTATTAATATGACGCAATGTATTCGGGAGAAAGATGAATATTCCATGAGATGACTTGTCGCAATCATTGATAGTCAGAGAATGGAAGGTGACGCTGGATTACTCTGGCAAGCACCATGAGGGACAGTCTGGGGTAGATAATAAAGCAATCCGCTATCGATAGAGATGACGCATAGACTAAACACGGCATCCACTGACTCACGACTCACACCGCACACCTCACACATCACAAGTCACTACTCACACCACATCAGGCAACCACGGTGGCTTTGTCCTGTGCTCGTAACTCGTATTAAAAGGGCGCAAACACAAGAGCATGTCGGTAAATACGATGAAGAATTATCGGTACAATCCGCCACCGAACACAGCCAGAGCAACTTATGTAAACGACACCACACCTGTCACCCTATGGCTTATGCTGCGGCTACACCTCGTTCTCCACAATACTTTTCTACTTCTTTCCGTAATGTCTCGCGTTGTTGATTTGCGTTTTCCATGATATCATTGACGCCTTTGACTGATTTGCAGTACTCAAAAGTCTCCGCCATCTGAGCAAGAACAGCTTGCAACTGATTCGGCAGCCACTGACTGAGGTTAGCATAGGCTGGAAGGGTTTCATCTGAAGTACTTACCGTTACAATCGGGCTACCTCCCGTGGCTGTTGGATGCGATGTGTGCTTGAGGATGTATTCGCGTGTAAAACACCAATGGCGCCATCGGAAGTCGCGCACTTGATCAAGAGCTTGGAGATATAATGCAGCTGAGACGGAATCCGCCTTGGCAAATTCTCGAACGCCTGATTCTTGAGCACTGTCGCGAACAGCCTCAAGGAACTCACGGTGATTACCCGGCCGATACTGTCGGAAGTCTTTCAAGATATCTGTGAGCGGCGTCTCCGGCATCTGAACCTGTAACAGGTTATCGCACATAGGCACCATGCTGTCGTTGGCTCCAGATTCGCCCCGGAATGACATTGGCTCTTCACTCACACCCTCATAGATGACACCATGTGGGAACATTGACTGCGAGGTGATGCCAAAGATGAAGGTACGGAAGCTCGTATACCCGCTAGGCTTGCTACGGTTCCACATTGCTGGCCGATATTTAGTTTTGACCATAGCCTCAAGAGTGTATACTCACTGTTCATGACTGCGTTAACCTTGGTCAAACCTGTCACCAAGGTTCGCAAACCATCGTCGAATTTCTCGCGATTCCGAGCAGCGGATGCATCTAGCATGTCGGCCGCGCCCTTGACCAATGCGCCTGATTCCTTCACCATCGCGATGTGAACTAACACAAAGCCAGCTTCGGACGATGCTGGATCCAAACCACATTCAAAAGCTCGGATCAAGCGAAGGTTATCGTACTCAAGGCCCTTGCTTGGGTCCAATAGACGATAGTTGAAAAGCGCATAAGAGCCAGCATACTCCATGAAAGGCTTGAAACCCGCCCTAACACGTGTACACGTGGTCAGTCACAATCACACAAAATAGGGGAAATCGTAAGGTCATGTGATAGAGTATCATGCTAGACTTACAGCTCAGCTACCTTAACAATGGGTAGTGCGATGCATCGAGGTAGCGATTGACGACCGAGACCGTATGACTCTCCTCTCATAAAGCGCTCGTGACATGGCTCGAAGAGATAGGCGGAAGCAATGAAAGAGTAATCGCGGTACAAAGCATTCATGATAACAAGGTCTTTAGAATATTTCTCGACCTCGCTAGAGAGGTCAGGGAGTTCCTTGAGTAAGGTGTCACCAAAGGTAAAGTTGGCGAGCAGACCTGGCTCCCCTGATAGTGTCTTGATAGGCATGCGCTGTAAGAGGGACTCAAGAGCGGCAAACTCCTTCGGCAACTCCACGATAGGTTCCTGCCGGGGAAGGAAGCCTCTTGTAGTAGAGACCATGAAGGCAGGGAGAGTGTGGTCATCAGGACGGGTGTCGTGTAAGACTGGAAAATCAAAGCTTGAAGGAGACATGATGAAAAGAGCTGGGTGAACAAGATATAAAAGAGTATCGAATCAGCCTTAGGCTCAAGTTGAACTGAGCCTTAGTGAGTGTTGATGGTGTTGAGAAAATGATATCTCAAGCGCCTCAACTCGCGCCTATATATCTTGAGGCCGGTCGAATTCCGGCCACGGTTTGCTTCCGGCCACGGTTTGCTTCCGGCCTCACAAAGATAACGATACGTAATGACTGAATCTTTTCTCCCCATCTTACGCAGCTGATCCGAAGAAATCCTTCAATGCCCGGCCACAAACCCTGATGTTTTTCTGGGCGCCCTAACTACCCTCTAGACGTCAACCTCATCAGCGCCAAGGTCTGGATGTTGAGAACAAAGGAGGTTAGACCAGCACAATGACGAGCGTTGACTCCATATATCTGGGTTGTGGGCTCGATTGTAATCTTCCCGAATTTTTAAAAAGCCTTTCCCAGATGAAAGCAGTATTTGAGCATCTCAGGTTCTCTGATCCAGTTTGCTTGCTCGGTATGGAGAACACTTCTTCCACGTGCTTTGTATACTACAGCACTAGTTACTTGAATGGGACGTCCTTTCAAGACCAGAAGGCTTCTACCCAAGACAACTCTGCTCCCTCACTCAATCCCAACCCACTTGATCTTGCTCATCTCACCCTGAGTTCACAAAATAGATCGGCCTGACAATTGACTAGTAGTTGAGTTTTTT
The DNA here is from genome assembly GCA_021365335.1 of Phaeosphaeriaceae sp. PMI808. Lineage (NCBI taxonomy): Eukaryota > Fungi > Ascomycota > Dothideomycetes > Pleosporales > Phaeosphaeriaceae > Phaeosphaeriaceae sp. PMI808. The sequence continues at coordinate 81,365 of JAJTIZ010000032.1, read as the reverse complement.
CTTTAGGATTAGCCTATCTACTGTGCAGCTAGCTTCGGGTGGAGCCTTTCCACATGTGCCCCCTGTGTAACTTTAAGTGTGTCTACGTGGAGGCGGTCTAGCTCTTGGTGCTGTACCTCGTGGTGATATGAAAGGATGCGAACCAATTAGCGCAAAGCCGAATGCGGGCCGCGAAAAGCCGAAGTCGCTGCGGCCGTCAAACTTGTTTATCAGATCACCAGAGGCTTTCGATAGTGTCATTTGTTATCATCGCGTTCCTATTCGCGATGTGTGTCTTGTCAAGCTGTTACACAACATTGATCAAGGCTTAGGCCACAAATACCATATTTATGCAAAATAGCATTAAACTATGCTCAACGGACCCCCAGTAGGCACACTAGATGCAACTCTTTCTGTCCTCGATGACCCTAATGAAGGAAGGGCTAAATTTGGGCGTGGCAATGATACCCTGAGTATCGTAGAGGATTTACCTAGTACCATGTACGTGCTGACACGAGTGCCTAGCAGCTGCGCCACACTTATGGTGGCAGGGTAAGGTCCTGTAATAAGAAATAAGAGTCATAGTCATGAGAACAATTTTACAAGTTTTCGGCTTTTCACAAACCGCTTTGTTATTTACGACAATTGACCTGCCTATATAAGATTTTGTAGAAGTCCATCCACTCGATCAATTGCTGAACCAGAGCAAGAGCAACACGAGTAAATCAACACACTTTATTACTTCACGCCTCGAAATGCCGTTCATGGACCCTGACAACTACAAATCATCGCCACCTCTTGATCAGTATCGCTAAAGCTAACCATGGCGGCGACAATCGTGACTACACTCTACCCGAAGATCACAAATCATATCGACGAGATTGCCAAGACATGGAAAGAGGTGGCTGTGGATTCGGTACAAGCAATGCCCATCGTTGGTACAGTCAAGCTCCACGGCACTCACGCAGATATCCTTGTTTACAATGACAACCGCTTAGTCTTCCAGTCACGGAACATTGTTGGACTTCAGATTTCAAAGGACAACGTAGGCTTCGCGACATGCATGGCTCAAAAAACGAAGCCACTACTTCGCCTGCGCGACTTTATTGTAGCACGCTTCACACAACTAAACCCCAGCGCTACCATCGACTCTGATTCACCAGTCCTGATCGCAGGCGAATGGATAGGCGAAAAGATTCAAAAAGACGTAGCCATCTCGCAACTCTCAAAACGTTTCGTCATCATATCCATTAATATCAACGGCAAATGGCAACGCGACAGTGACTACGGGTTCATCGCACTCCCAAACCACAATATCTACAACATCTCTCGAGCCGGCGTCTTCAGTCGCGTTCTCTACTCATCAGACCCTCTACGCACCGCCGCCGAGCTCTTACCCCTCGCTGAACAAGTCGCCACGAAGTGTCCGTTTGCAACAACATTCGGCCTCGACGGTGGAGGCGAAGGCATAGTCTGGAAACCAGCTCTAGATCCCTACAACAGCAATCCAGCACTATGGTTCAAGACCAAAGGTGGTCGATTTAAACCCACGTTCGCAAGAGCCCCACGTCAGGCGCCGGAGACCGCTGAGCAGAACCGCGAGGCTGCAGCTGATGTTGCGAAGACCTGGACATCTCAGGCACGGTTAGAGCAGGGGTTGGAGTACCTGAAAGAATACGATGTTAAGCCGGATATCAAGGGCTTGACTCAATTTTTGAAATGGATTCAGAATGATGTTGCGGTTGAGGAGAAAGGGTGGATCACGGCGCATAAGATTGATTCGCCATCGTTGAGAATCGAGATTGCGAAAATTGCGAAGCCGTGGTATGTGCAGCGGTTGAAGAAGTGAAGGGAAGCTGCTTAACTTCTTACTGTTCTACCTTTGAGAGGAAAATCAAGTGAAGATCTGATGTTAAACTATGGAGGGTTAGCAAAAGTGTTTACCCTGTCGTACTACCTACCGGGTTACTTTCGGATTTCCGTGTCAATTACCTTCTTTTCCCAATGAAGGCAATAAATTATGGAGTGCGGAGACGGCTTTTCACACGCGTGTGAGAGATTTGTGGAAGGTTTGTTGCAGATTCTTAAAAGCATGCCTCTGCTAACGAATTCAAAGGAGGAGCAATTCATCACGTTCGTATCAAAACTACTAAATTTCCAGTGCATTCTTTATAGAAATTATATCTACCTATAATCTTACTATGTCCTAGAGGATAACACAATTATTACTGGGCAGGCAGGGTGAGGAATTGAATTTGTGTACCCTCGGAAACTTGCTATCTTGCAAAGACATAATCTTTATTGTATTTTACTTCACAGGTTTTAAATGGTTGTCTTATATTATTTATTTTTCTGTAGGCACTGTGCTCATTGCAAAATTTCTTCTTCCACTTTTTAATAAATGAACTACATCCGTTTAAAGATTGTGGTACTGGCAAATATAATACATAATCCCTTTTTTTTTGGTTTCGTTGTTTCACTGACCAGGAGTTTGATTTACTCCATGACAACTCCCCAGAGGCAAGACCACCTCTACCACTAAACATCCATAAAACGCGAAAAGCCTCCAGTACGACAGCGCGAAGATTTTAACTATTTTATCGTAGCATCCTGGGTATCGCCAATGAGTACTTCGTGTTACCGCAGTTCGATGGGCTGGATATATTCTATCAGGTGCCTATCTGTCAAGCATGTGGTGACTATGGGCTAAGGATTTAGAAAGGAGCAAAGTTTTGTCGGCACTAGTATTAAACTAAATTTTTCAATTTATAGTAAGGCTAAATTTAGGCACTTGTATCTGCATTGGACTTCGTGAAACTAGACATTTCGAGTTCGAGCAGGCCGGAGGGCAACGTGTATCCTGGATACACTCTGTTCTGAACGATTACATGCTTGGCAGACGTCTTTGCTGAACAACAAAGCAGGCCTGCGTTACCTTCATACGCATCAATTATGCTGTTTGAGAACTAGTGTTCATTGTATTTGTATGAGTCCCTTCTGAGGTTAGGAGGGTACATTCACGTGTTTTCAACGCGAGGCCTATTTGAGCGAAAATTTGCGAGGCGAATCATAGGTAGGCCCATGACGATGGCATTCCTCGAACCTCGCACAGGGATTGTGAAGTATAAAGACAAAGATGTCGTGGCATCTATGGCAACCGATATGACAACTTGCGTACCTAGCTAGGGCTGGGATAGTTACCCAATTTCTAATTCGCTCAAGCTCAGCGCTTCGGAGCTTGAACCAAACAAGCCTTTGCGCCGGGTTCCCCGCGCAGATTCCGACAACTGGGCATGTCATAAAAGAAGCTGGTGGTCGCCCCTCCCTTTAGCCATCGTCATAGATCGAAATCAGGTTGCTCAGCGAGGGAGGAGGAAAAGGACATTCCAATGCGAATCCTCGCACACCTAACATGAAGCACAAATTGTTCGGATTGTTGCCCAGCGTACGATGGATACCACACGACATTCCATCCCAAGATGCGCGAACACTTAAGACTAAGCCAAAGTCACGTAACCCGTTTTCTTCAAAAACGAGGGCAGAGTCATCGCAACATGGCTCAATCAAGCTGCGCAAGTCAACGATTAGCTTGACATCCGAACCAGATTCAGAATTAGATGCGCGCACGCATGCGCAAGGGCAGAGTATGTTCTTTGCCATGCTACCATTGGAAATACGGAGGATGGTATACGAATACGTCATGGGTGAAGAAACCATACACCTGACCATTGGCTCAAAAAAGCGATTCGGACATTTCATCTGCGAAGATTGTAGCGAGGACATGGACACGAGGGAATGCACGTGTCGCGTGCTGGTCGGGGGTAGAGATGGTGAGAGACTAAGTAGTGCATGTGCAAAAATGTTACGAGTAAGCAGACGAATGTAAGTGCTATGTCAATTTTACAATACTTGAATCAATCTCCTAACTCACTATCTTCAGGTACTCAGAGGCTGTACCACACCTTTACCGCCCACATGCCTTCTCACTCCTCCATATAACTCACCTTCTCTACCTCCCCACATGCCTTCCACAGCAACGTCTCAACTCTATCCGCACGTTGCGCCTCCGCTGGGCCATCCGCGCACTACCATACCTCCGACGTGGCTCCTCGCACCGCCTCGCATACCGCGAAGACACGATGAGTTGGGAGCGCGGTTGGTCTATTCTAGCGAACATGAATGGCTTGCGCGACTTGTACGTTGTGCTGGTTGATCCAAGTCAGCAGGACATGTGGGAGAGGAATTGGATAGATTTGGAGAATGAGTTACTTCACCCAGTCAAGGCGGTCACGAGGCCTGAATGGTTTGAATTGGTGCTGCCTTTTGCAAGGTGTAACATCGATTGGAATATGGGCGAGAGTCGGGTAGTTTTGAGGAGGCCTGAGGTTGACTAGAAATTAGATCTGACGGGGTGATCTGCGAGCGCTTCCCCCTCTACCGTTGACAAATGGAATAGTTTGACGGCTCGACACATTGTTCAACTGTATTCGAAACCAACTTCAACTACAATGCATATTTGCAATCGGTAGTATTTAAAGGAAACATTCTGTTACACTAAATTCAATAAGAAGGAATAGAAAATACTGTGTAATAGAATCCATATTCTAGGAGGCTTGGGTTCACACAACTCAGAGGGCTAAAATAGTACTATTAACCTTAGTGAAATTATCAAAAAAATTACTATCGACTACGGTGTACTGCAGCGCAAATCCAACCTTCCCCTCCCAGATCAGCCTCGCGTTTCTTTGAGCTAATGACCTCCCATTTTCCATTTTGGGGAACTACTTTTACCGCTTTCGATACTAACAAGGCAAAAACGAGGCGAGAGAGTGCGCTAGCGTGTTCCAAGGTTAGCCAAGAGCCCTACCCGCTACAAGTCCCCGTCCCCCAGTTCAAAAGCTCACCCATTTACCTACTCCGTCTCTTCACTTCCGGTGGAAAATGCAGGGATTCGGCAGGACGTGTTTTATGCCGATTAGGCGTGGCACTCCTAATATAGCTACCTAGTGTTGGAGCTTACTCTCTACTCTTTATGTCGATATATATGTCTATTGTTGCAGGATTACAGAGCTCGCGAGTAAGGATTAGGACTAGTGATCGAAGCGTATGCTCTAGTCCTCAAAAACTCTGAACAAAGGAAAGAAAAATGATTGGATACTCCGGCGCTCTTTTAGTAAATAGTTTTGCTCTCTTCTTCTAAGAGAAATTAATGTCCTATTTCCTAGTTATTCCTAAGCTCGTTATTCCACCACATCTATCATGAGGTATTTAGAGTTAAAATGAGCAGAAAATAGGTATAGTCTACAGTAGTTTATAGCCAAAATGGAACTCTAGTGGGTTACCGGCGCTAGTTTAAGATGGCGACGACTGCTCGATTGCTGAGATAATTCAGTGAAAGTGCTAAGGTTACCTATGAATGCTACCTACTAAACCTCTATTTTATCTTGTCTGCGCCGAGGGGTAGTAAGTAGTACACATCTGCTACCCTGGTACACTTTTACCGCTCCAGTATAAGAAGGCCACCTCTTGCACACTTTCAATCAGCTCCCTACAATTTTCGGATAATGTCTTCACCAATCCTGTCACCAGAAACTCTTGCCCGCATCGAGAACGAGTCACTTGTTGGCACCGAACGCGATAGGAAACGGCAGATCTCACTCAGTCTACTGTCACCGCCACAGTCTGTCGCATCGAGATCCACATCTGGTAGCTCCATCACCCAAGATATACCTAGGTAGGCTACCGCTATAGATTTATAGTAACTAGATAATATAGTAGGTAGTAAATACGCACCTAAGTATTATATAGGCGCTACTAACTAGGCTAGGTATATCTTGAGTCAAGATCGCGTGGCCGAATATGGATTTCACGCGACCGAATAGAGCGCTGCCTATGAATTCTCGAGGAATCCGTACATCCTAAATACATGAAGAAAAGGTCATTCAAACACACCCATTACTCATAGTGCTCTTGAGTTCAGCAATTTATTAATATACCATTCCCTTATAATACATGATCTCTATGCTTCCTCACTCTCTAAAGAACTAAACTTGGAGTCCTCGTCCTGCGCCAACCCCTTCTTTGAAATACCCGGCAGCTCCGCATCCCTCTTCGCAAAGTCTGCCTCCGCCACTCTCCCAGGATCCATCTTCGTACCTATTTACCAAATACAGTCTTCCCCTTGAGATCATTGTCTTCAGTCAGGTTGGCACCCTTGGGCTGCTTGACTCCAGGCTCCCTTGCTGCATCTCCAGATCCTTCATGTGCCCCTGTTAGCGCATAGTTACCTCGAACGCCGTCTGCTCCGATTTGGGACCCAGTTGATACACCGCGCTTGTCACCAGAGCTGTTGGCACTAGATCTAAGGCTATTATAAGTAGGTCCTACGCCGCTTTCTTTGCTCAGGCCTTGGCTGGATTGAAGAGAAGACTGGTTACCCTGTCCTTGGTGATCTTTGCGTGATGAAGCATCTACTGATGGGTCGGGTTTTGTGGCACTAGAGGTGTCGGTGTTGTTTGTGTTGGTCGATGATGAGGGCTGGTTAGAGATTGCAGCTTTAGGATTGCCTTGACCGAAGCCTCCGTCACCTTTGAGTGATTTGGCGGCGAGGGAATCAGAAGTTACGACCCCGACGCCTTCGTAGATGGGGTTGCGAGTGCCTTCTGGGTCGGTAGTGACCTGTGAAGTTACACATTAACAACGCCTTTGTCACTTATAAACTCTATTAAAGCTTGAAGAGATACATTGATAAATCGTACGGCCAAGATTAAATACTGCATACCTTTTGTCCATGATGGGATGGCATTTTGAATTGTATCGTTGCACTTGATGTTGAGTTTCCTTCAATATTCGTTTCTAGTAGGGAGCAATTCACCTATTATAACTTTAAGGTAGTTACATCACTATACACCTTATAAACATGTACTGTAGTTTTCGTATATTCTGCGTGATTGTTTCTGTGACGTCAAGTGGCCACTTTGACTCAGTAGTTGGCTTTTCATTGTTCTGGAGCTATCCAAACTCGGGAGAGACGCTTGTCGATCACGATTGGGCATGCAGACTTAGGAGCTGAAAAGAAACTCTCCGAGTGTGGCGTTCAAGATGGCGTAGTCTCGCCAATCTTTGTGTTCTACAATCTGATGTCACAGCTGCGATCGCACCCATTATGTTTACAAGTAGACAAAACTGCCTGATCAGGGAAGCTTGTATCTGAAACTCTTTATGATTCTTAGCTATTTGATGTTACCTTCTAATTGCCGTTGCGCTCAGCACTAGAGAAAGCTGGCAACACAGGTGTTGTACACCTCGATCCAGATGTTTTCGTAACAAGCAGTGTCCCAAACGATTTTAACAAGATACTGCAACCTTTATTGCTTCATGCCTGAGCTCGGGTCAGACTTGCCTGGATAACCATAATCTTTCCCGGTAGTCTGTGCCAGGCCTGAGCGGTCCTTCTGGTCACGGGTGACCGCATCGTTGGGAATTCCACTTAAACCATCGTGTGCCTGGCGACCGGCGTCGCTGGCATCACCTGTGGCTGGTTCGCGGAGCGAGCCACTACCAGATGAGATGTCGGCTTCCCGTCCCCCTGAGCCAACGTTCGCAGTACGTGCATCAGCAGAATTGAAGTCTGAGGCGACAGGAGGCTGATCTGGAAGGGGAAGGTTGGATTTGCGCTCGTCCACAAGGTCTGTATTGGCCTTCATATCGATATGGGTATTGGACTGGCCTTGCTGGGAGGAAACCATAATGACTAGTCTTGGTGCTGAAAGAGGTTAGCAAATTGATCTCAACCTATGGGGACTGCCGGCGGAACTTCACCGCTGGGAAGCTAATGCAACAGCTGTCCCGCAAACTTGCTGCAGCCTGTTTTCAGGCAAATATGCACTTACTTGATTGAGTCTATATGAAAGAGTAAGAATCAAGCGGGGCCTTGAATAATAGGATATATTTCTGTTTTAACAAATTGAGGGGGAGTTTCCCTTCTGAAGCTGCGTGATGAATTTATGGTGTGAACCTGCCCCACTGTGACGTTGAGCTGATGTGTGATTTATTCAACGGCGATCGAAGGTTGTCACGCGAAATAGGTCATCCAAGCGTCACCTAATGGCGAATACTCTTGCAATATTAGTCAGTACTCTCCGTTTAGTTTGAAAGGTGTTGAGCATCCTTGTAGGGCGTGGCGCAATATCGCTCGGGGCAAAAGAAGAGATGTGGCATATAGTGTGGCTGTGCTACTTGCATGAGCGCACTTTCTCGCCTGGTTCTTGCCTTGTTAGTATCGAAAACGTTGAAACCATTGCCTCAAAGTGGAAAATGCAAGGCCACTAGCTCAAAGAAACGGTCACCGGAAAATTTCAAAAATCTGAAAGGCAGTCTATTGGTCCCGTGTGTATCAACGAAAGTCCCCCATTAAAGCCAACCTGCAGATTGACGTGGAGAAAAATCTGTTAGGAAAGTATCAATCTGGGATTGTATGCGACCGTTTGTATACAGTCTACGGCAAGCGCGATTGGCTGCCAGCGAGGCTCACCGGACGATGAACCCCCTCGATGAATTGCGACGTAACACTACTAACTGCCCGATGCATTATTGGAAGGTGCGTTGTGGTATGTGCTCGCCTTAATTCAGGCCTTCAACAAGGATTCGAGAACGAGATGAGCCTATCGATTAGGGGATGGAAGCCCAATTGTGTAGGAACCAGTCTTGGAACGTAGTCACCACTATGTCTGGGTTGATCGTGTTGAGATAGCCCGGGACCGAGAAGTCGTAACGCCCTTCTGATGTTGCAACGAGTGGCGCAAGTTTCCGATAACTTGCCCCATCTAAGTTGTTTTGGGCGGCGGCCATTTGATATTGCAAATCTTGCAAGGTTAGCGTAGCCATGGCAGGAGTAGAATGATACGCACTCGGAGCATCTTGGTATTTTATGGTGACCCATTGTCGGTCTATGGTAATATCAGCTGAAGTTCCTTCCTCAACAGGCACGGCGGTAACTCACTTCTGCAGGCCCTAATGATCTCCACTAGATCACTAACTCTCATCCTTTCACCATACATTGACATCTCCGATGCCCAAGTTGGCATGTCTAACGCCCTGACCACGAACCGTGCAACGTCGTAAGCTGAAGTCAAGCACAGATAAGAATCATTTCGTGCCGCGTCCCAGGCTGGCACCAACGCCGTCATATTGCGAGGATTTGCAACATAATCCCCTTCATTACCATACCCAGTGTTTGCTCCCATATGCTGAGAGAGCATACCATTCGGCGAGAAGCGCTCGTAAAGTATGCCGCAAACAAAATTTGTAGATTGTATATACCCTTGATAATGCTGTAACCGGGCCAAAGCTGCATTTCTTCCTCGATCGAGCACATTATTTTGACCCCGTAAGCCTGGCTGCCCCTCGAACTCGGCTGGTGCGAAGCGGCGTACCCTACACTGGACTGCTGCTTCGATGAGCCGAAGTTGAGGAGTTCCTGTCACAGTCGAGATGACAGTATCGACACCCATGAGGGCATGTTGGAGTGAGGCAGAGTTTGTATAGTCAACAACTTGACATTGATATCCTTGGGAGATCAAAGCCGCTTGATGCTAGAATAAACGAATTAGAATAGTAAGAGCCAACAAAGACTTAAGCGGACTTCATCACATACAGTTCTTGACAGGATAACAAGCTGATGACTTGTCTCATCGTTGATTTCTCTAGCTATCAGCAGTGCTAACCCACATGTGCCAGCCACCGCGACGCGCATGTTCATTTTTGTTGATGGCTAGGTCTTTAGAAGGGATTTTTATAGCGGCTATAACAAGGGGCTTATACCTTCATGGAGATTTGGAGTGCGAGTTGAATGTTGATTTGAGCTTGATAACGCACTCCCCCTTTGCTACAGCGACACAAAGATATATAAACGTCTGTGAGTCACGGAGGTAGCATTGGTTTCAAAGACGGTGAAATGGCGCACACGCCTATCTTCCCGGTCCCTGGCGTTCCTTGAACGGGATACATTACATGGGCTAACAGAAATGCTGTTTCTATACACTCTGTAACTGGAGACCGAAAAGTTTTTCTTGCCAATAGCGATGCAGGGAGGATGTCATGTAAACCACGCTAGCATCACTGAAGGAATACAAATAATTAACAAGACAGAGGACTGTAGCGATTCGGAAGTACGGCCACCGTCTTTTCTAACATCCCAGCATCGGAAGTGGGCGATGAGCGAGCACGGTTGCCTTGCTTGACGCCTCTTCCATCAAGCTTCGCACACTGCAGCTTATGCCCTGGCCCTGATTCGCCGCTGGGTGAACGTGAAGGCGTCCCGTGGTTCTTGGCTTCCACAACAAGTGCGTTGCAAGGTAATGCACGTGTGATTTCAATATGACAGTGTCTGGTGCATTAGAAGCCATCCAACGCTCTACTTTGAGATAGAAGTTACGGAGAAAGGACTTTGGCAACTAGCCAACGAAACCAGTGCAATACTTTTGGGTAAGTGACTCAAAGGACCTAAAGAGCATGTGAACGTGTAATGGAGAGAAAGAGAAATGGACGCCTAATGAAAGATATCCCTGAAACTTTGGAAGGACTGGAAATGAATTTACTGGAACGGTCCTCCAGCTTCCGCGAATGAGATCCATCGAGGCACTGAACGACCGTGTAATGTTGCATTCCAAGCAATGGCTAACTATGCCGCCCGAACGTGGAATCGGCCCAACAAGCGGCAGTTGTAGATCAGCTGCAGCCCGAGCGACCTCTTGGGAGCGGGCCACCCGACACGGCGTGTGAAGAACCAGCATGTGTAGTCTACCACTACTTGATTCAGGCATGTCCATGTGATCCGTAGGGCTAGCCCTACCACGCATTCTTGACCTCACAATACGGATCGATTGCAAGAGATCCTTGTGCGAAGCCTTCTTGGTCGCAGTGTCGGTCGCATGAAGACGACCCAGCGGTGTTCGTAAACATTAGCCTTTTGGGGCTGGTTAGAAATCCCGATATGCATGGCTTGAGATTGGGCGCGCAATATCGTTGCCAATCATCCAGCATATCTTGGAGCAATGCGTTCCTTGGTGACGACAAGATAGGGAAATGGGGCCAAAATTGAAAACCGGTGTACCGCACATACAAGGGTGCCAACACACTGTCAACATCTCAGAAAAATATGACCGACAGCGTGTCCGTGTGGAACGAAGGTCTAGGCAATGATTAGATTTAGGGTAACTGCAGAGAGTGTGAGTCCGGAACTCTTTTCCCACGTGTTTGTCATCACTACTCGCGCCTTGGCCTCGAGGCTGTCAGTATGTACCGGAAATTTCCCAGTACCTCGAGAAAGGAGTGGATGTTCTTCAAACTGATTATTGCAGCAAATCTGTGGAGTAATTCATTTCCAATGAACCTCTATTTCCCAACTCTTGTACCGATTGTTTCTGCCTTGAAAGACACCTATCTCACCGGTAACAGTGGGGTGACTGCAGGGCCATTTGCGGGTTAAGGTCTTAACTCGCTTGAGACTATGCAGACTGTCAGATGCTCAGCAAGCGTTCTTGCGCGTAAGCGAAAAGTGTAGATGGAATCGTAGGGATATGGTTTTCAGCTCATCTCACGTTTAGTGTCGCCGGGCGTTGCAGATCCGAAGGCTGGATTGGTTCACGTAAGTGGCGGAATCGCTGCCTAATCGCTGCCTTCTAAGCAGTGGCGAGGGAACAGCAGCACATAAAAACGTGATGTATGGCATAGTTTATGGTAAAATTAAATTGTAACGATCCTTGTTCAGAGGTGAAAGGTAAGGTTGTAAGTAGGAAGGTTGCGTGGCCTTGGATGACGGGAGGAGAGTACGCTTGTCCTGATTCAGACTAGCGATTCTATATCACGTGATAACGCGAATAATGATAATCAGTAACCTTACTAACACGAGCAGCTTCAGCATTATATATCACTGAGTATATAAGATCAAAGTATGGTTGACATGAGGACAATACGTTATTTACTTTGAAATGCAGAGAATGATTCCGTGTATGGTTGGTGGTCTCCTGCTTGAGTGCAGTAGGTGTTCTGCAAGCCGTGATGGTGTGGCTGGCGACAGCGCGTGCTGGCATTGCAGCATGCGCGAAGCCATCGTTGGGTCGAGTCGTCGGAGGATGGTGACATGGCCAAACACTGGGACAGTGTCGTATATATCTTTTTCGGTGGCATTTGATTGTATTCCTCTCGCAGCAGAATAGAATTAGGGTAGGAATTACACCACCCTGTGGACTTTGACCATGAGAATGTGCATGGACCTGGTGTTCTTCCAAGGGGAGTGATGCGCGACATAGTTGAAGCACGTGCATACCGTGACTTACGCGACGCGCTATCATGTACCTGCCACAATCTCAATCCCACATTCTTCCACCTCGTCACTGGAATGTCAATTGATCTCTGATACATCTCTCTCAGTCTCATCTTGGGGCTCTGATTCATTATGTCCAACTCATCACCTTTTCCATCCACTTCGCCAGCTACTCCCGCTGTGGGCAGGCGTGATGTTCCAAGCACCACGGGTACTCTTGCGTTTCTTGTGCACTCGCAAGAAACAGTGGCAAATAAAATGCCTCCAGACGTTGACAACAAGGCTCTTGCCAGACAGCGCAGACGCCGTACCAGGTATGTCAAAACTACTTGATTTTGTTCTTTGCTTCCATCTTGATCATGTTGATATGGGTTCGCGAATCGCGACGCGTTCTGGGACTGTGCTTCGGCACAGTATCTATCATCCCGCCGGCCCAGACCCCACCCACATTACACCTCACCTCCACTAACCACGTCATCACAGTAAGGAGGACGAAGACATTCTCAAGGCAGAATACCGAAAAAACCCAAAGCCTGACAAGGCTGCGCGTCTAGAGATTATCGCAAAAGTCGCTCTTGGCGAAAAAGAGGTGCAGGTATGTAGATTGATTTTGCTTGGTCACGAGTGTGCGCGCTGGCACTAACCCCTCGCAAGATTTGGTTTCAGAACCGCAGACAGAACGACCGACGTCGCTCGCGGCCTCTTGAACCATCATCATCTGCTTCACTCATGTCTTCGTCTTCCAACATGTCAGATCCACCGACAGAGGACGAGCAGCTGGGTGTGCGCTACACTGAGAGTGGGCCCGTAGAGAAGGTGCAGGAAGAATGCCCAAAATCTGACAACCCGGCGACGCCTGAGCTCACTTCAGACGAGACCATTCCCGAAACAGGGCCGGAAGAAACTCCTGCTCCCATCAAAGCCGAATCTCAAATCACGGTCAACTCAACAGGGGACAATTCCACCGATCCCCAAACGCTTAATACAGCTCCAACTGAGCTCAGCAACACTCAGTTGACGGCACCGTCCTCCCAAAACATCTCACAACCACGCACATCCTGGATCTCAAATCGTCGCAGCGCTTCGTTTGTGCGATACAGCGAAGATTATACGCCTGAAGTTATTACCTTCCCGAACGCACCCTCGAAGCCATCAGAATCTCCAGTCGCTACAGAGACATTGACTCGTTCAGTGAAACGCGCGCACTCATTCGTCCGAATATCAACCAATGAAGATGGCACCGCACGCGTTGTCACAGACCTCGATAAAACACCCTCGCCCCCCCATCTAAAGACGAGCCCTGTCGCCTTTTCGCGTGCTGCTGCCGGCCTTCGACGAAGCTATAGTGCAGCAGGCCTAAACGATCGGCTAGCCGCTGCTGCTCGAGGAGAGCCAAGTCCGAAAATTGCTCGTACCTCATCCAATGTTGGAAGGAGTAGAGATTCCCGAGCTTGGGAATTCTGGTGTGATCCCGACAGCCGATCAACCACAAGCCTTACAACACGCGCAGAACAAGAAGGAAGTGGAAGTGCAGCAGACGCGATTGGAATACTGCGAGCGAACAGGAAGATTTTGGCGCAGAACCAAGCACGACAGAACACCCCTATTATATCTCGACATGGTTCACATAAAGTACTTGGTAGCCCTGGGGTAAAGAAGCCACGCGGATCCATGCAGCGCGCCTCGACCATCAGTGGACGCTTCTCAACCAAACAATATAAAAAGGGCGGTGACGAGACTGAGTCCGACGAGTTCCCTCAGACGGAGAGTGACAAAGAGAATTGGGAGCCCGAGGTCACTCCGTCCGCACGCCGACACCAAATATCCACACCTCCTGCTGCGCGACGGGCGCGTCAAATACTAGGCGAGAACACAGATGTCATGTCACAAAGTGCGAGCCTTGGTGCAATGCTGGCACGGGACAAAGGCAAAGACATACTCGACCCTGAACAAGATGACGAAATCCGATCATTCATGAGCGGCGATGGACTAAGTGGACGAACAAGTCTGGATTCAGCTGAAGAGGCAGGATGTGTGGAGGGTTTACTGAAGCTAAGTCAAGGCCAGTGGAGATAGTCAGAGCAAAGATTAAAAGAGCAAAAAGTCTACCATATGTGGCGTTGATCTATCCAGCATGTCTAGGAAGAGGCGGATGCCACCATTTTGTTTCTTTTCACAGCATTTTCAGCGAAATAGGTCTCGGTGTCATAAACGGTCGTAAGCCTGGGGATTTTGATTTAGCATTACCTATTGGTGTTCAGTTATTGATAAGGGCTGGTACATCTGAATGAATGAGGAACGTTTCGATGGACATGTTAGCATTGTGTGCACATGTGATAGTGATGTCTGAAGGGTATGATTTTGGAATAAGAAGCTGGAAGAGAGAGAGAGAAAGATGATGTGTGATGATAGTTTTCATTTGAAATGATGCTCAACAGGATCAAATGCTCAGTTATCGTAGAAATGTCAGAGCATGGTCAGGAGTGAGCACGTTCCTTCGGAGATAATGGATGAAACTCCGAAAGCTGAACAAAGACATTGGTGAAGCTCCAAATAAGCTAGGAGCACAAAACCAGCTTCCTTTCCATGAGCCCCTACGTAATGGCGGGCTTCTCGCTTGAGGTCAGATTTCATGGCCTTTCCCTCTCTATCCCACTCACGAACCTCTCCAGGACCTTGACACGCACATTGAGAACTTGCGCACCCAATTGCAGTTCCTGAAAGAAGGTCTCGATGCGACAGACCACAATGCGCCCGACTGGCTTGCCACAGATCTCATATCGCTGCGCAACAAGTCAGGCAGACTACAGGATGAAATGAAACGGTTCAGAGACCAGCTTCAGAGTGAAGGGCTGGTAGTGAAGAAGGCATGTGTGGACTGCAGTTGGAGTCTGACCTACCTGCTGCAACCACTGACTACCTACTACAGGCTAAGACAGCGAACAAACGACTTAGCATAGAAGGCGCAAAGCCCAAGAAGCCATCAACCCCAACGCCGCAAACAATTGATCCCCCCAACCAGGCCGTTTCGCCTCCTGTCGACCAAAGTCCCACCCCACGCGCCAAGCACACGCCATTGCAGAATAGCTATGCAGGCGGACACGTAGATGTTACGGAGGAAGTCAATAGGCGCCTGCAAGAAAGTCGGCTGCGGCGATTGATGGAAACTCCTAGTACCGCGCACAAGCGGAAGCGCGATGCACTGGGAGAGAGCCCGGCAGACGGTGAAGGTGACACATGGTCGTCGCGCAGTGGATACAGTGGGAGCGAGTATGACGGCACTCCGACGAAGCGGTTGAAGAGCAGTGGGGCGTTTGAGCAATTGTTGAAGAGGAAGGAGGACGGTTCTGTACAAGAAGGCGCTGATCAGCGTTTCCCAGATAGGACAGACACGAAGAGACGGAGATGTTGAGAGAGATAATACCAATTGAGGACTGGCTTACATTTGTATTGGCCTCTCTTTCTCCCTATCCTATCTCTAATGTTTGATATGAGCTGCCTCCCAAGTACCTGCCCAGTAGGAACTGAACTATCAGAAGGGGAAAGTCTAGCCGAGTGAACTACTGGCGGTCCTTGCATCATGGAACTTTTAGAAAATCATCACCAACCAATCCACTTGACAGTCTCCTCCACATGCACACGCACATGCAAATGCACCACAATGGCGACACCAACCCAGCAACCGCCCATTCCACCCGAACAACGGTTTGCGCTCGAGCAAAAAGCCCGCTATGATAACATATGCCGCAATGTCGCTATTGCCGGCATCATCGCCTGTCCCATCCTAATCCTGCTCCCACCCCGCAAAATCGATATGTACACCTTCGCGCTCGGTGTCGGCACCGTCATGTCTGCCGACCATCTCCTTGAAGTGCGCACCGGTCGCGGCATCTTAGGAAACCTAGCCAACAGCGGACGTGCCCTGCCGACGGAGCGTGCAGAGGAAATACAAAGGAAGTTGAAGGAGGAACGAGATAAAGGGAGAAAGATGCTTGAAAAGGATGGAGTTTTGAGTGGGGAGCCAGAGAAGGAGAAAAGTATTCTAACTAAATTGTGGATGGGCGAAGAAAAGGAAGGGTGGCAAGAGAGGAGGGCTGAAGCGGAGAGGAAGGCACTTGCAGAGGGGAAGATGTATAGGGATATTATCTTTGGGCAGATTTGGGAGGTCTGGAATTGGGACAAGAAGAAGCCCAATGATGATAATGAACAAGGCAAGAAGAACGAGTAAAAATAATAGACGAGGCATAGGCATCCGTGGGCGCATCAAGGCGTTTGGAGTTGATATCAGGGCTTTGGGAGTCGCCCGGAAAAACCCCACTCAATATTTAGAGGGCGTCGGTTACCCACGATTACGCGGCTAAAATTTTAGTCCAGAACACGGTCACGAGAGACATTATTTTCCAGCATTCTGGACAGTTCCATGTCATCACCATTCTGGATCATCTCGTCGATGTTTCTCTCTTCTTCCAGCATGCCATTTCGCAAATAGGAATACTGTGTATGCACTGTGTTTGCTCCTTGTCTGACAGCCACGGTCAGAGACAAACCAATGTCTTACATTCCCGAGCCACTGACGTTGAAGAGTACGCATCTAGCTAGATATCCACGCTCAAGCGCTCGTTCGCTTGTCACAAAATCGGCCCCATGATAGGCCAGGACGTTCAGAATTCATGTCAAAGCAGCTACCTGAGCGCACTTGCTTTGACGCCCATGATCGTAACTAGAGAGCTGAACGTCTCTCCGTTTCTGCCGGGACCAAGGGAAAACGAACCTGTGGCTATATCTGCTGTTGACTCCGCAACTGCTGATCTTCTGTTTAACTAAATCCTCACAACCCATTACACTGCCATCAACCACACGCTCCTCCAACCATTAGAATTACGGTCGATGTCTCAGCCAGCCAGCCCATTGGTTGGCACTACCCCTGATCCACTTTCACCAATCACGCAAGATGTTCCCACTCAATCTCAATTTGACGAGTTGTTTAGAGATCGTCTATCTGAACAATTAGACGTTTCTTACAATATCGCCAAGGTACTTGATGATCGTACCCTTGCCTTCGACGATGGCTCGGTGCTGTATGCAACGTCATCTAAATCTTCTATAATCCCAACGCCGAACTTTCGAACCTATGGCTTTGATCAACGCCTATTTGTATATCCTTCTCCAAGGTGTGACATACCTCACCCATGCCCAAACGAGGAACAGCAAACTCTCCTAAATTTGCCCATTGAGCAGCGATCTCTTCATATCCGCCCTCGCGCAAAGCAAGTTATTCGCCCCGAACTACCCCTGCAGGGCTATACTCGCCGTCGCTCATTGAGCCACGGCGATGAAGGCTACCGCGCTACCTCGCCGCCCAAACCAACATTCATCAGACTGCAACTTCCACGAGCGAGATCCGCCACCCTAGAAGAGAGAACTAGGCCAAGGCCGTATCCCAAGCACGGAAGAAGCAGGAGTCACGGCCCATGCCCCAGAGGAAGACCACGAAAAGGCATCATGCCACAAGTGCCACTTGCAAGTACTCTTGGGGGATGCATGATACTGACACATATCGGAACGCCTCTAGACGAGTACGATTCGGCGTCTCCTAACACCGGGATTCAGAGCCAGGGTCAAATTGAACAGCCAATTGCATACACCTATGCCGACGACCCACAACTTCATCGAATGATACATCCTGCACAATTGGCACATAGTAGGCGGATTATCGAGATTGGAGCCATGGCCATCCGCGAGAAGATTCTGCTTGATTCTCAGCTGGAAGATGAAGACATTTGCATAGCTCAGAAAGGAAGGGTGACAAAGATGAAGGAAGTGAAGCATCATGTGAAGCAAAATCAAAAGGATGATGAGCATGTGTCGAACGGCTGCATGATCATACAAGATGGGCTGGACGCTAAATCCGAGATGAATATAACTGCCATCAAGATCAAAGACGGCGGTAGAGAAGGTCTTGCGGATGCGCTTGAAGCGCCTAGCAAGATGATGCCTGAGGATGACACAAAGCTCTTCGACATCTGTCTGGAGGAGTATGATATGATAAGCTTGCTGAATGAAACAGTATGAGCCATAAAATACCGCGCAGGGCATGCGTGAGACTCCCTTGACGCTTTGAAGGCCTCACGGAAAGACCTCATGATGACCGTTTTGGGTGTGTGGAATGATATATCTTGATACATTTGACGGTGTAAAGGATAGATGGAAAATATGGTACTATGGCGGAGGGAGTTATTTTATATTTACGAGAATAATTTTAGCATCCAATTTGTAAATACATGTTGACGGAAGTTTACTCATCTTGCTCCGATTGAGTGAGAACGTGTACACCAACTTGCCTGTACCACGCTCACTCTCACAAAACCACTAACAACTCTGTCTTCCAAAATCCCTCATCATCGCACTAAATTTTCCTTCACTCTGCACTCCCCCATAGTAGCCTCGAAACACGCTAACTCGCGTCCATATGTGTGTAACACTCCTTGGCCCGCCAAGACCGCGGCGTATTGAACTTCACAAGCACCACCGTGTCAGCTCACCTTTCCAACTTCCCACACACCCACCCACCATGATTCCACGATTACTTTGTCTGCTAGGAGCATATTCGCTTCTTCCACAATTATCCCGCGCCTCTGTTGCGCCTGCGTTCACCGTTGTGGCCGAGGGGTACAATATCCTTGCCAAGCTGCCTTGCGCGGAATGCCCATTTGTATATCACGATACCAGCGGCGGAACGGCGGGAGAATGGAAAACTAGAAAAGACGAAAATGTTTTGGTAATTTTCAATTCCTTTTTTTTACCACCCCATCCATCCATCTATATCAAAAAAGGAAAAAAAAAACCCCACTTTTCATTTATCCATTCCATGAGGTGATCTTGGGGTGTTTGAGAGGCAACGATTTCAGAGCTGACGTGTAGCTTTTGCTGTAAAAAAAAAAAGTTGTTGAATATATCGTTGCCATACGATTCTGCGCATTTGAGCATAAATAATGCACCGCTCCTGTCAGGATCAACAGTATTACCACGTATCTTCGCAAATCAGGTAGTGGCCGATACCTCAGTCGACGACGTCGCCGCGCTAGTCGAAAGCAACGAACTCGACAACACATTCGGCGCCTCCTTTGGCCTCTCGTACTCATTTGCCTTGCGCAAAATGAAGGGGTCATCAGCCCTCGCGTTCTACTTTGATGTTTTTGAAATTTGGTCTGATTTGACGGCGCCGACGATTACGGTGCCGTTGAAAGAGAAGGGGCAAATGGTGTTGGAGGTTGTGTTGTTGCCGCGGCCGCTTATGTCGCCTGGGGATGTGAGTCGTGCGTATGAGATTGTGCGGGCGGAGTTGGTGGAGAGGGAGGGGGTTAAGGGGAGTGGTGAAATGCGGAGTATGCGATTTCATGATTGGGATTCACATGGCCATAAGGGGACGACGTCACATCTTGTGTCTGAGGTTTCGGAAAGCTTTTTCGATTATGTTACCTCGGGTGTTTGGACTTTGGTTCTTTTTATTATGGCAATTATTGCGCTGTTTGTGGTAGTGTGCTTGTTTATTATTTTTGGCTGTGGGTTTGGAGGAGACGAGTATGAGCAGGCGCAGCATGGGAAGCACAGGAGTAGTAACAAAGGGAGTGGTAATTGGGCTGGGTTGGATGTCGAGAAGGCGAGAGGGAAGTTCTTGAGTGCAGAAGAGTTGGGGCTGAGGGGTGGGGGGAGACTTGTTGGGGTTGCGAAGAGTGACTGAGGCTATGATTGATGGATTTTCAACTTATATCCAGTTTGATATCGAGTCATTATAGTTATTCTAGCCTATTCCCGAGGGTTTAAATTATCCTAAGTTTGTCCCTCACAATCTTTGCTTGAAGCAGGCTAAAATATGTGCGAGGGCTAATTGCATCCAAGTTTTTCTTTTGGCTGAAAATATTGAAGAATACTTTGATCGAATTAATCATATTTTAGCTAAAAAGAACTTCTATTCCTATGTCTTCAGTAGCTTAAGTTGGCAAGTACTACTAAGAATTATCATTACGAAGTTCTCGGAATTCCTAAGATCATAACCTCACAAGTGGTATCAAGAACTGGATGCACCAAAAGGATAGCTTCAACATTGGTGTACTTGCTCCTTGCTGAACTAACTCCACATCATGAGCCCTGCAGCTATGTTGAGAATGGTTGTTTTGCGAAATCTGCACTTGAATATGACGAAGTTATTCGCAGTCCCCTAAGAAATACCTCACACCCTGCACCTTTGTATCATTGGGCCTAGTTCCAAATGTGTCTTAGCATCAAAGTTGTTCAAACGCTTCCGGGTGATACCTCATCATGCACAACAATGCCAACTTCTCAGTGTTTGATCTCCAGACCCTGCAATTTCGACTGGATTGTATTTGCTTGATCTTGGTTACATCTCCGCTAAAAATCACTTCTTCAGTGATCGTTTCTTTATCTCTTATTTCAGATGACTCTTCGGAGCCGGCAGAATCCGATATTTCATTGTCGCTTCTGGACGAAGAGGGTCAATTGCAATGGTCGGCTTTGAGATTGTGAAAGGGGCAGTGACTTACTCCCCAGATGCATTGCCATAGCACGGATTGCATTTGTCATGGTAATGGTACTTGCAACTCCGTTCCTCACCCTCCTTTGGCCATACTAAGACTCCATCGGGCATTTTACGAAGCATAGCGACAAGTATGCTTACAACAAGGGCCTTTTTGATGTGCGGCAAACTTACGAAAGGAATCAGTACCCATGGTTCTATAGTTTCCATAAAGTCGATCAGTACGCGCGAAGTTGGTGATTCGCCAGGCAATTCATTGTAGAGGGTTGCCATCCAGTTGCACGAGTGGTTGTAAGACTGGTGCCATCTTAGGCAGTCAATCCATGCATCCCCAAGGATATTATTAAAGTTTTCATCCTGGAGGTGATGGCCAAGCCTTGACAGGCTCCCCAACTCAAACATGTCTTGTTTAATAGTGTATCCCTTAAGGGCAGAGTACCCTTCGCTTCTAGGTTCCGGGGGCCAATCTACTTTGTACGTATTGGCCATGCGATCTAGTTTAATATTTGTATGCAGTTGTCCCGTGAGTAGCCAGTTGTGGTAAAGAGGGAATGTATCATAGTAGGCGTGTGGTAGTTCTACTGTGCGGTTTATACGCTGTCGTTCGGGATCTTTGAGCAACTCATCAATAAAATCAGATGATCTGCGAATGAGGCTCTCGTTCACACTGAATATTTTGGCATGAGTTACGGGTCTGCGCGTTCTCGGCACGCGGATATATATCTTGTTATCATCGGTGTTGTTTTGATCACCCATATTTCACAATATCTACTTTTGATCAGTTCAATACTTGGAAGTGCATATACGTGATATACTTGTCGTCTTTGGACTCTATATTGTATGTCGTATATGGTGATGTTTAATGCAAACGTGCGGTGTAAGAAAGCAAAATGCTTCACAAGGTATTTATATGTGAACAAAAATGGCGCTAAGGAAGCAAATTGAGTCAAGCGTGAATGAAGGCACTGGGGTGAGTCAAGGTGAACTGTGCGCAGATCGTTGCCCCTGCCGCCTTCATCACCCAAGCCCTCAGTTTTACAAGCCATTGTTTCCGAGTAAGTACTGGTCCGTTCATTTTCTTGAACTAACCATAAAGGGTAGCAAAAAGCAGATTGGATTTCCAAATTAGGTGAATACTCTCAATCTGACCGGTTTCGCCACAGCAGACATAGCTGAGTACCGAAGATTTTAAAATCGTTAAGTTACCAAAGATCAGACATGCTTTTAAGTCATTTTTCCATCAAGATACCTCGTCGCCTTTGTTATGCCATTCACATAGCAAAATTCAACATGCCACATTCCTGATGGACCATGACCAAAGATAAACACTTTCATACGGTGTATCTGCTCACTGGCCACAAAATTCTTTCCATATCCTTCCCCTCCCCCTTTCAAAATCAACTCGTGGTCTAGGTAAACCAGCCCGAAGAGTTTTATATGGATAATTTTTTTCTCAAGCAAACCCGATAATATTAATCTTTTAGTGATGCAATACGCCTCCTCTTGTTTACGGAAACACACTACCTAATCAGCTTTCGAAATTCATGTAGACACCAAAACTTACATCTCGTTTTCAGAGCCACTGCAAGCAAGAACGACGCCCGAAAAAAAAGTCGTGTATGTTTATACTTTTCCTCTAGATTTGCATGTACAACACAGACAAGAAATACGCATAACTCCAAAACGCAACCACCCACTGCTCACAAAGCCATGCAATAGAATCAATAGAATAAACACTTCAAACACATGCATTACTCGCTAACTGCTTACTCGTTACAAACACCCTCTCATATATAAATAGACAAAGAAAAAAGAGAATAATCTTCAAGCGATCGTGATGCAAGATCCAAAAGAAGCACTCAATGCTCGCTTCGCTTCGCTTTCCGCTCGCGATAAAAAGAATACAATAATGCCAAACGCCCGTCTTCACTGGGTATCGTATCGTACAAGTGTATATGGGGAAGATCTTTTCCCCAAGGATTTCTAATCCACGTCAAAAAGGTCCCTCCCCTTCCAAGTAAAAATTCTCATCGTCCCCCTTTTGCGATCCAAATTCAAAGTCCGTTCCAATCCATTTCCATCCATGTCATATCATGTTGTACCGTGTTATGTTATCCCATCTCTTTTTTCATTTTCATAAAAAGTTCGAGGAAACAACAAAAAACACATATCAAACACATCGACATTCCCAGCATTGGAGACAATCAAATCATGCCCCCTTCCCCTACCTCCCGCAGAACATTCATCTCCCTCTCCCTCTCCGCAACAAAAAACCCACTCCCATTAAACCCTTCTTCCTTAGGCGTAGCCCAAATATCTGGACTCACAATTCCTCCGTCGTCTAACCCCGCACCCCATCGTTCCCGCTTGCTCCCCTCACTATCCGACCTGCTGAACTTACTCACGATACTTTCGCGGATATCGCTAGGTCGTGGCGTTGTCAGGCGGTCCTCGGTGCTGAGGATTAGGGTGTCGGGAGAGGGCGTGGGGTATGATGGGGAGGTTGCTGTTGCCGAGGCGATGAGTTTGTTGACAAGGGCGTGGAGGTCTGAGATGTCGTGTTGGAGGGTGTGGACGCGTTGTTCGAGGGCTTTGCGTGAGGAGCGTTCATATTTCAGGGCTTCGTAGAGTTGAGAGATGATCCTTTCGGGGCTGGCTTCGCTTGCGCTGGGCCGGTTGAGGGTTGGGGATGAAGGACTGGAATTCAGCGTGTCATTGCTGGACTGGTAAGTGGGGAGGTGGTCGCTAGATGCAGAGCCAGATTGAGATGAGTGATTGCGTGAACGCAAGTTTCGTGGTGCATCGGATAGAATGATGGTTTGCCGATTGTTCCGAGTCGACATGCGGCGCATTGTTAGCTCGAGGGTATGGAAGCTACCTTCGAGTTGTGTTACGCGGTCTTCGATGGAAATTCGATTGTTAATCCGCTCAGGAGGAGTCATTGGCACAGGGGGTTCTGATGGAACCGTGTCATCGTCCGAAAACGCGCTCTTCAGTCCAAAGTTGAAAGCTGATACCGGAGGCAGCAGTTCTCGACCATGGCGATGCTCGTTGGGCGATGGCGACGGAGAATCTGCATGTGCAAGTGTAGCACTCATCTCCAGCACCTCTTCAGGCTCTGTGATGGTGGGCTCTTGCATCTGCACGCTTCTTATCGCTTCCACAGTCCTCGCAGTCTGCGGTCGACTATGAATGCTGGCATCAGCGTAACTTTGTCTCCAGTATCGGATCTCTGCGCTTCTTCTCCTGTCAATAGAATTACGATCTTTAGCAAGATCCCGCAATCCATCCACACTTCTTGATCTGCGTTTTGATGCTACTGGAGTGGTTGCTTGGATAGGACTTGATAACGCTATACCAATCCCTGGAGAAGGTATTTGATCTTCGTCTTGTCTCTCATCCCATGCCGATAGCCTTCCACGTGGGTCATCCAAACTATGCCGTTGAGAGCCGGCAGTCGGAACACTTGGAAGCGTGGCTCTCCGCCGGATGTCTGACTTTTGATGATCGAATGTCAAATACTCCCGTGGCGGGCTTGCTTGTGGGGCATTGACATTCATGGGAAATGGCAAATGCTGCCCCAGTGGGTGGAGCGGTTTCAATTCCTTGACGGGAAGCTCCGATATTCGAGGCCCACTTGGTGTTTGGTCCTCCCGTGGTGGCGATTGCCTGAGTAGACCTGGATCCTGCACGATATCAGTATTATTTTCTTTCTGAAATTATTCGCATGTGATGATACTTACGCTGTGGTGATAGCTGTGCCCTCTATGCACAGGTTCTTCACCCCCGAGGTCCTCCTCCTTACTCTTCCGGCCGAACATTTTCCTGAAGACATTTCGAAGCCCACTCTTGCGTTTTTTCTTTTGTGCAGACTTTGTGGCGCTCTCTGGCGTTGACCGAAATGGAGTCTGTGGAGTGTACGGTGCTGGTTCAATGGCGCTTTCACGTGCCATTACGTCGATTTGAAGTGGCCTTGGCGGGGATCTAGAAGGTTGTCGTTCCGGCAAAACTTCTTGTGGCAGTTCAACATCAACAGGATGTGAATTCAGAGAAGCTGGCTCCAGCGAAGGATTTGGCAAAGGAAAAGCGGTGGGTGAGGGCGGAGTTTGTGGCCTCTGATCCAGTTTGTCGTCCAGCGGCTGGACTGGGCTCAATGCACCCGTCTCTGCATATTCCCTCTCTTCCTCGTCATTGAGCGGCGTGTCTTCTGTTATAGGAATGGGACCGCTGATTTTAAGATTGCCTTTCCGAATTGCTTCCGCCTTCCAGCTTGAACGTTGCAAAGTACTTTGCCCGTTCATGTCGACGGCGACAAACCCCTCTCGAGTGAGCATAAGGTGCGACAGTAGTCTCTTTAAGCGAATTTGCTTTGATGGCTGTTGGACAAAGGATAGGTGCAGTAGTGGTGTTATGCAGATTAGATTGCACTCAGGCAGATTGTGCAGGGTTAACCCGGCGTGCTGGCTGACGCCTACTTTGCATTACCGCCGTTGTACGAACTGGATGGCTATGGCTACAGAAACATGCCCACAAAACCCAACAAGACCCAAGATTGCGTTACCGTTCTAGTGCAATCAGGAGGAGAGACGGGAAAAGGCAGATATTAGTAGGGTACGCTAGTGTCAGCGTCAGAAGTCAATGGCCAAGCCAGGCTCGCGTGCAAGCGGTAGTGGTTGTAGTAGTAGCAGCGGGGAGAGGGTGCGATGCAACACGACAGGAATTGAGAATGAGCGACGAGGTTAAACGACAGACGTAGCAAGAATGGAGGGAGGACAGCCAGGCCGGTGGAATATGTATCAAACTGGCCAGGGCGTCATGTACTTGTATCGCGCACAAGGGGGTAGAGGTAAGCGGGGCGCGGGAAGGGCTTCCAAGCTTATTGATGGCGCATCGAGCAAAAGAATGACGGGCATGGGGGAAATAATAGCTCTCTAACAGTCTGACCCAAGCTCCTCGCTAATAAGCAATTGATTCGCAACCATCCAAAGCCAGACGAAGCCGTCGCGGCCGATAGATGGGGACCATGGGGTCAATGGGGGCGCTGCAAGTAAGAGCGAAAACGGTAGGATGCCTGCAATCGATAGGCAACATCAGGCCAATCTGGCACTGTCCGTGCAGCCATGGAATACTCTGAAACGCCAACCGACATGGCGCTTGTCCCAAAGCAAGGCGAGGCTCAGGCCACGGAGCTAAATTTGCAGGCGAGCTGGGTGGTTATTGAGTGCCAGCTGGAGCATGCCGGGTTCCCAAAGCACGTTGATGGCGCTTGTTGGCGCCCGCGCGTTTCCCACTTCAGAGCAGTTCGGAGGGCGAGACTAGAGACATTGGCCGTGCGACATGTCATGGACTCATGGACCCTCAGCACCCTGGGCGGTGCATTTAGTGGTGCGTTTGAGATGGATACACGGCCAAGTGCTATACTGAGTCGCATTGGTGGGATGCGGGTTAGTGGTCCGTCGGCGCGCGCAGTTGTTGTGCAGGCAGTGGGTACAATTTATAGCCTCTCTACAAGAGACATGCTTGATGATTTATGTTGGGTAGAGGATGATGATGATGTTGAGTTGTGAGTGGTGAGCGATGAAAAAGTTGAGAGGCGAGTTAGTGGGGCAGGACTGAGCAGAGTCAGCAACACGTGGCAAGTCTCGTCTCGCACAGACAACAGGGCACACGGTACAGAGTAAGAGTAGGAAGAAAGAACAGACACCTTTGACTCTTTGGTACAGTTGGTAGCTAACCAGCTAACTACTTGGTACTAGGTAGGTAATTGAAAATTAGATAGCCTCAGTATTTCAATATTTCCTAATTTCATGGGTAATTTCATATATTGACCGACCAGATCAGTCATTGCTAAAACTCTAAACTCTAAGACCCGACACCGGCCGCTCTGCTGCGAACCTGCCGTTCACTCTGCTTCAATTCACTCGTCTCCGTTTGACTGTCTTGTCTCTTGTCTTGTCTCTTGTCTTGTCTCTACTGTCTCGACTAACCACACTACTGCACCTCTGCGCCGCCAATCACCTTGTCCACCTCCAACCTGCAGCATCGCAACTCCACTACTTCGCTTACTTGTCAAGCCGCCTGTGAATGCCTGTAATTCGGATCCTGATGCCCTTCCCTTTTCCTTTCCCCACAGCACATGTCACCCCTCCCCCATGTCAAGCCACGCCACGCCATTGCATTGTTCCAGCTCCCTCTGCCCCCACCGATACTCAGCCATTCTGTTCGTCCACGTACACATCCGCCAGATTCGGGTACCTCAAATCAGCTTTGTCCTCGAGAAAGGCCATCCATGCTTTGAGAAAGTGGCTGCCCCTGGCATGCACGTTAGCAGTCTTATCTTGCCTTGTCTTGTCTAAGTTGTGTTGTGTTGTGTTTGTGTGCTGTGTAACCCGTTTTCAGCCTATCCAACAACGCGGAACGCGAGGGGTACCAGGGTCTCTGGCGTGTCACAGCATACGCGCACGGGTTTCGTGTGTTCCGCGCCATCACCAAGAAAACAACTTGCGCAACCAGGCACCCAGGTTTTCGGGTCCCAGCGCCGTTTGCGACATACAAGGGTATCTGTGCTAATAGTGTAACAGGGGCAAAGAAAAGAAAAGAAAAGAAAAGAAAAGGGAAAAATAGTAGTGAAAAAGAAGAAGAAGAAAACATATAGATACTAGACTTACTTGCTGATAGTGTCTGAGTCCCCGATAACACAAAGGTGACGCTTGGGTCGTGTCATGGCCACTGTCAACGTGCTTCAGTATGACATACTATTCTCAGGCAAAATTATACCCAGTGCATACATACCATTGAGTCGTCTCTTCTCGCCCAAGAATCCCACTTCTCGCTCCGCATTGCTGCGCACCGTACTTACCACTACTGCTTCCTTTTCACGGCCTTGAAACCCGTCTACTGACCCGAGTTCAATGCCTGGATATGCTTCTTTAAGCATTCCTGCAAGCAATGCTAACTAGTGTGCGAGAAACATTAACTTTTGCTGTCGTCATCTCAATGTCTCCCCCGTTTCACACACGAATAGGTAAGATGAGCAGGGGAAAGCGAGATGCGTTCTTACCTGCGCATTGTATGGCGTAACCACGGCAATGTCCTCTGCCTTTACACCTGCCCCGATTAATTTGCTAACATGCAGCTTCACCAATGCAGCTTCGGCTTCATTACACTTGCTATCACCGAGACTCATGCCTTTGTTACCCTTTGTGACGGCGTCGACTTCCGTCTTCTCGGAAAAGTCTCCCCCTTGCGTATCCCAGAACACTAAGGGTTCTTGCGTATCTTCAGTCTCCTCAACCGCATACGGCAGATCTTTGAGCAACCGATCCTTGACAAACTCGGCAGCCACAAGTTTCGATCCATATAGCTCGTCGGACGGGAATCGCATAATCTTCTCGTGCATACGATATTGCGTAGTTAGCATACGTTTAATGGATGGACCATGTAAAGCAAGCAGGCGGTCGAATAGCGTCGTTTCCAGCGTCATGCCTTTAACTGGCTTTGCAAAAGAAGCATCTGCTGTGTTCTTTTCGCCTTCTTCAGCCTTTTTAGTAGACTCCCTGCTTTTCTTCGTATCCTTTTTTGCTGCTTTTGATTCCTTAGAGTTGAGAGACTTGATAGTAGGTGGGAGCTGCAAATGGTCGCCTGCTAGTACAAGCTTGTTTGCCTTGACCCATAGTAATGGCACCCAACATTGAGCTTCCAAGGCCTGGCTTGCCTCATCGACAATAACAACGTCAAACTCGTGGCCCTTGAGATGAAAGCCTCCTGCACCGTGCAGAGTGGCCAGGACGACTTTACTTCCAGTGACTAGGTTGTTGACACAGCCCTTCTCTCGCTCTCTATACTCTTGCCTTAGGTCTTTCAGCTCAGTGTAGATCTGGCGACGCTCTTTGGCATTGCGAGTCTTGCGTATCGAGTTTTGCTTGTCGTCCATTTCCTTTCTCACATCTTGCACCAGCGCAGCAGCTTCTGAAGTTCGTGTAAGAACATCAAGTGAGTGGTTCAAAACAGAGGGAAGGAGACGCGCCGGATGTCCCAACCGCACCATTGGAACCTTGTGGGAAGCTAAACGCTCTACAATATTGTCGACTGAAATATTCGAAGGACCGCAGACAAGAAGACGTAGCTTTTGTTTGAGCAATTGCAAAATAAGTTCAATGAGCGTATGCGTTTTCCCTGTGCCTGGTGGGCCATGTATGAGAGCAACTTCTCGCGAAGCCAAAGCAAATCTGATAGCCTCTTTTTGACTATCATTAAGAGACGCATCATTCCATTCTAGTTTGTAAAGCGGATTTGAGGGATCATTGAGATCTGATGGAAGTGGCGTAGGCGAGGCCTGACCAAACAGCACACGCATGAACGGCGTGTACTCCTGGTCTGTAAACTTGTGCAGTCTGGTCATGGTCTGGTTCATCCTATCACGTATAAGTATCGAGCATGAGAGAAACAATTGTATTTCAGCAAAGACGTACCTCTTATAAGTAACGTCATTCGCCAGCTTGACTCTAATACACCCATCAGCATCCTCTTGCTTGTGCATATTCCTACCAGGAACAAGACTAACATCCATAGCTTGCCTCCACTTGGCAAATCTGCATCTTCCTTATCCAACACAATCTCTACGCTCTCCCTTCTAAGCCTCAAGACAACCCCCTCGGCACCCTTCTTCACCAATTCGCGCTTTTCGGTCTTCTTTGCGCTGCCACTTGGCTGGTCTTGCACGGCCACAATGTCGCCTACACGTATCCCGTGCTCAGGAATATCAGGCTTGTCTCCTTTGGCAACGACAGCCGAGTCCAACCCTAGCTCGACCACGGTTTTGCCGCCCAGCCCGGTCCGTATAGAAGACACGTTAAGGTTCAGGATGGCCAGCCCAGCACGAGACAAGGCTGTGGGCGTGTGCGACGACAAAAGCGCGTTTGTTTCCGAGAGTTCGGCTTGTAGTTCGGTATTGAGGAGAGTGAGTTGGCTTGCGGCGAAGGAGGGAATGTCAGTTGGAGGGGGCATGTTTGTGTGTGATGCACGACCACAGCAATGCTTAGTAGGTTGCGACTAGCAGATGTTTTGTATATATGTTGTAAGTTGTAAGTTGTATGTTGTATGTTGAAAAAGCTCGTGGAGAGTTCACCAGCACTGCGCGGGGTCTGCCCACCCGGAGCGCAACCAGCCGAGGGCGTGCACCCCTGGTTATCCGTTCTTGTGAGACTCACGGCTCGGTACGGGTATGGATGCTAATGTAGTGGCTCAATCGTGATGATCATGCAGGGGAAGGTGACAATATCTCCTCTGTTATGAACTGGCTTTGAGCAGAATCAAACTAACGTGAATCAATCCTAGCTCCACAACTATCTGCCCTCTCATCTACCAAGAGAAAGCCTCGACATCCAACTCCCAAATTATACCACCACTTCTAGCCCTAGTCGAAACCAAGCGCCTGACATCATCACAAAGACTTCCAGGTCCACAAACTACAACCCCAATTCGCTTCCATCCTTCACCTTCTTCTCGCTTCAATAGCCCTGCAACGTCATGTCTATCTCCCACTTTAATATCCTTCTCCCGTGAGCCTTGCAACAAATCGCTCAAATCATCGACCAATCCTTGGCTACCAGGTTTCGTGCTCCAGTACAGCTTAACATTGGCATGGTAGGCAATAAAAGGTAGAACAGCTGTAACGCCAATGCCTCCAGCGATGAGGATCAAGCGATCAGTCTTGAGCACACCGGCCGTAGAATTGTTTGGATAGGGTCCGTCAAGCAGAGTAACAAGCTCTTTGCGGTTGTGGAGCGCCTTGGTAAGACCAGTAGATTTGCGCACGTAAAGTGAAATGCCTGCCGTGCTACCACCCTGCGCATGCGGTCTAGTCACAGATGTCACAGCAGTTTTTCCAACTGCTACAGACTTCTCAATGTCGTCCACTGAATGTCGCGATCCAGACGATGAGCTTGGTGCTGCAACACTGTGTCCTCGAGATTGGAGAAGTGCCGTTGGAATAACGCTAAATGGATGGTTCTCCCATGGCCGCAGAGGGTTCAACGTTGGGAAATAGGCGTATGTATGTCGGCCAGGAACTGCCTGCCATCGAATATCCTTGATATCAACCCTAACAATCTGATCGCTGACCTCAGTGACTTCTGCTCTCCGGATTCCATTCTTTGCGATCCTTCCAACCCTGATAATCCGGTCGAAGAACCACACTGCACACGCAGCATATATCCAGAACTCGTATCCCCATTTCCTTGTGAACAAATACTCGATATGGTACCAGGAGCCTACGAGGACAAATATTGCCATGATGATGTGCCCCATCAAGAAGATCTCATAGCTCAAGCGGCGGAAGTAGAGTGTCGAGAAGACGACCATGATGCAGGCAGCCAGTGTGCCCACGATACCCCATATCCAGTACGGTTTCTTCTGTTCAACTTCAACTTCACCTTGGTAGTTATAAAGAATGAACTCCAAGATGGAGTGTAGGATAATTTGGAGAGTAAAGATTCGCGCTACCCATCGATGCAGCAGCATGTATGTTGCGTGGCTCCAATTCGTCAACCACAAAAGAATATTGTTCCGACCAGCGAACAGAATAACGAGAGGTGCAAGCGCAAATGCCAGAGCGCCAGTACGCGCGCTGGAATATGCCAGGAGCTCTTGCCATTTGTTGGGAAACCAATCGTTGGATTGAAATGAATGGTAACCAGAGGCGGTGGCAATGATGTTGAGGATCACAAACAATCCAATATACCATGTCTGCCCCAGGGTTGGTGCGTTACCAAGTGAGAATGGGAGTGCGCGGATGTGGAAAGAACCTATAAGGGATGGCCAGATGAGGCGAGGCTTGATTATATCTATTAGAGTGGACATATACGGGAGATAGGCGAGGAACGTGATCAAGATGGGGGTTCCAAAACTAACGACAAGGAGCATGATTCTGAGCTATATGTTAGCCTTGCCTGGTATCCATTCGTTCGTAAAATCTTACCCATATTTTGCGTGCATTGTTTCTGAAAGCTCAAAATGTTGTAAGGCGCCACGCCTAGCCTCCCAATTTTCGGCATCATACAGTGCAGTGAAGTTCAACATTTCATTCTTCTTCAGCTTCCTTGTAGGTGGTTCCATATCTCTCATCTTGAATAAGGTTTCTTGATATGTCCATTTAGGTTGCAGCTTGTTTCCTCGTAAGTTTTTTGTTGTTCTTTCTGCCCAATACACTTCTAGAGTAAATTTAGGTTCCTTCGTGCATGTCGCATTAATGCAGTATGCCAATGTCGTGAGCCACGGCGTATTTTCAGCGTAACATTTAGGGGTGGTAGCGCTGCTACCGTGATGCCCACCTCCTCCATGATCCATGGTCGTGCATTCTAAATGTGCCTTGGAGAACTGGTCTCTACACGAGAAGGCACATTCGGGTTTGTACACTGGCTTGTCAGTACGTGGCGTAAGCACTACAATGAATGTCCTCCGACTTACTCGGAATACCATAGCCAATAAATGCTGATACTTTGATAGACATCGAGAGGGCCAGAAGGCCCGATATGAGTCCCTTCTTCATGGTAGTGGTACCAGGGATAAACAGAAGTGTGGATATTCAGACGTCAAGGCCAACATGCAGTCCCCGAAAATTATATACCCATACCACTTTTTCGGGGCGTATTCCAGAACCGGAAAGAACGATCCATTATCCGCCATTCTGCTCAGGTGGCATTAATTGGCTGTTAACATGCTCACCAGCTTCTCCCAAGGTAAACACCTCCTCTGTGAAACGTGCTCAACCCTAGTGCAAACAAGTAGTTTTATCTCAATTTACTATGCGAGTAACGAATTAAAAACGTGATATGGATTGGGTAGATGAAGCGAAGAGTATACTAGGCGGGCAAAACTAGCTCACCTGCATATATCCATACTTGGCATGCTTGGCTCACAACTAATTTGTGACTTGAAAAGTTCTGCTTGGAAAGTGAACAGCACTTATTGGGTAGTTCTTTTGGCCTAGGTATTCAGTTGGGTGCTTACTCACAGTTCGGACGTGGTAGACCAAGACGCCGCCTAGATGAGTAAAAGATACTCTAAGAATGAAAAGCAGTGAAACCTTTGTACAACGATCGCTGGTGAATCTCCTATTATATTCAAATCAAGCAACTATAGTATTGAAGTATGATGGCACTTCGATTTGTAGAAAATCTCACGTCGAGGGGTGCGTTCTTGTGGTTAATTCCTAATTTTATCCTAGCTGCCACCGATTCAGCGGAAGGCGAGTTCTCGCTTTGGTACAACATCTAGAGAAGGAGAAAATGAAAAGGAATTGCCAATTTAAAGGAGTGCATGTGTATTTTCATCAAAGTAAAAGTGAAGATCAAATGCAATGACAAGCATGACTATTTATTTCTCATTGCGGAGACCCGTTCTTCTGCGCACATTCATTTTTAGTAGACTATAACATAAATTATACCATCTCAAAGCATTCGTTAGACTTTTCGAGCCAATATAGTAATGAATAATAGGGGGTTTATGAGCTTAGACTTTTAACAGGTATAGTACCCCAATGCCTATGAGATTGGTGTTCAGTGTATCTTGACAGTACGCGTATGTAAATGTGCAAGGCAAATTGGTATAACGTCTGACCTGGAAAAGTTCTGACGATAGCGAGGCGTAATCAAGTAGATGTAGTTGTCTGCTTTGGCGATTGACCAAGCAGTAACATTTACCGAGCACCAGAGCTGACTTGTACGCCAGCCGAAACTTTACTGCATGCAAGCTACAGAGCTGCAATGTCCCATTCGTCACAAACAATACGCCCAACTAGGACATACCCTTTCTTTGCTAGGCACCGAGTATGAGTCCAATCAATTAGTCTGGCTGGGTTGACTGCTGAAAGGCACGGGCCGATTGTCCTCAGCCTCGTGAAGCCAAGTGAAATACCTTGCATTTGCGGCTTGTGGCGCCGCTGCTTTTGGGCCAAACAATCATATATCGACGCCACAAGTATGATAACAGTATGAATTTACCGAACAAAATTTTATTTGTGGTTTTTGAGAAGGCTGAGGCGCATTGATACCTAATGTGATGGTCTCATAAAGGCTGCACTATCTTTCCACCAGCGCGACCACAGCGAGCCGTCATTTTCCCCATTTCGAACAGTTCTATTTTCAATTTTAGTCGAGTATCAACATGCTTTCGGGATTAGGATTCAGTACTTCTACCGTGTCGCCACCATCGGCCACAATTCCAGCGGGTTTTGCTCCTCCCACCACTTCACGTACTCCCCTTATAGCCTCTCAGAGATATCTTCCTAGAGCTTATAAGGCGAACTTTGAGAGAACTTGCTTGGGAGGGCATGTGTGCGGAAATGACTTCTATTGTGCTTCTGATAACAAACAGTGAGTAGGCTGTTTATGTTGACATGAATACAATGATGCTAAACTATGATAAAGTTGCTGCAAGGATCAAGGCCGGAGTTTCTGCGAAGGGGCAATTTACTGCTTCAACCCTTCTAATGAATCGTGTTGCGGTAACACAATATGTTCTGCCGGATATCGTTGCGCTAGTGGCGGGTATGTATACTCATGTCATTGTTGACTTACATCTGATTAAACTTTAGTAACTCTTGTATCTTCACTGCTGTATCATCTGCTTTAACTTCAGTTGTTGTCGCTACGTCCGTAAACGCGGTGCCATCAGGCATCCAATCCGACCCCACGAGGGCGTGCTTCCTCAATGCAGCGTTTACCTCTTACACTACCCCAATCTGGTTCACCGTAATGCCTTCTCCTGCCCAAAGTTCTTTTGCGTCCGCCAACGCCCAAAACACAGGCGCATGCGTCCCAAACAGTCCGGCTAGGGGTGGTCTGTCTACCGGTGCTAAAGTCGGTATTGGCATTGGCGTACCCACAGCCATCATCTTTTTAGCTGTGCTGGTGTTCCTCTTGATGAAGAGAGGTGTATGTGGGGGGAGGGGATCAGGTGATGAGCCACCTGGGCCTCCACCAATGATTCACTCTAGACCGATCCTCATCGTGGGAGATGGCAGACGAAGCGACAGTAGTGAAGGGAACAGAGCCTCATATAACCATTAAGCACCACAGATAGAGAACAGACTACACTCGGCAATCCTCCGCCATCATATTTTTCAGCGCATGGACAGCACAAGTACTAGCATTCGCTTCCTAAGTTCAACCCAAGGGGTATTTGCGATGCTGTTGTGAGATTGTCGAGGCTAGGGACATATCACGCGAGCAAGTTGCCTTTCATAATTCCAAGGGACAGGAAATGCAGTGGTCAGCAAGCGTTACGAAGCAGGACCGCAAAATTCTGACTGTTGAGGAGAACAAGTTTTTCGGGTTCATCGCAATCGTTTCGATAAGCTTGTACGGTAGCGGATAGGAATCTAGGCAGTGGTGTTGGAACTCTTCCAAAGTTTGAACAACCTATCTCTGATGACTGGGCGGAAGTTTTGTGGTGCACGATGCAACTGTAGCGTTCGAACAACGGGGTTTGACACCTAGAAGGCTGCCAACGGATTTCAAAGCGCAGGCTGTGATTATAGCGGGTAATTGTGGTTTTCTTGACCAAATGAAAACCTCGAGTGCGAGATCCACTGCGCGGCGACCGTAAATGTCGCGATGATCGATTTGTATATTAGGAACCTGTAGAAGCGATTTCAGTAGCATAGGTAATGCTTTCGCAACGGCAAGGTGAAGTACAGTATTACCACCTCGCGATTGCGCATTGGCATTGGCTCCGAGTTTTATGAGTTGTAGAGTTTTTAAACAAAAGAATTTCTCGCCTAGATTCATTTCAAACATCCGTAAAACGCTGTCGTGTGGAGGTGTATGACGCATGATGTTGTATCTGTTGATATCTAACGTGGTGAGTCCAAATCTTGTTGATAATATCATGTCGGTAATGGATGTGTATTCGTCTCGTATTTCTCGGTGTAAGTGCGTTGTTCCCTTCTCATCTTCATCAAATAATTTCCTGCCTGACCCTGCCACAGTCAGTTGTGCGCAAACAGAACCCCCCCCGCGGCCATCATAAATATCTATGTATACAAACGTAACCGGAACTCAAGAAGGTGCTTCTCACGGCCATCGGCGTCATCTTACCAACACAAAAGTCAGATGTTGCTAAAAGCGCTCCACCCAACTATTGTCCTTCGCAATGAACAACTCAACGACTTCCTTTCCTCAGATGAAAATACCGCAGAGAAGCTAGGTCCCTGTCAGGCCACCGAGTTTGACGTCGTACGGTTAATTGGATGGGGAGTAGATGGACTCGTGCTTGAATGCTGCATTCCACACAGCGATGTCTCTGTTGCATTAAAGTTGGTGTGTAAAGGGAAGCTGGTGTGCGAAGATGGAGTCTAACAACAAGCAGTTCTTTCAAGGCCACAAACCTTCCCATCAAACCGAACTATGGCCACTAAGAAATGAAGCCCTAACAAAGCGCAATTCTCAAAGCCATCCGCCCGAATACCATATGTACCGAGGCTACCACATGCAAAGTGGGCTGAAATAAACGACGAAAAACAGCTTTTCAAAACTATCGAGACTGATATCAAGACCACGCTGCAAGAGGCCGTAGACTGTGATGAAGTACTTCACATGTTGGGTAGAATGTGTGCGAATGGATGGGTCGCCATTCGAGTTGATATTCGTCAAAAGTTACGGAAAATATTACCACCCCAACAAATACGCATGTTTGTTGGTGATATGATAGTAGGAATTGCTAAACCGTTCTTTAAGGAGAAGGGCTTGAGCAGAGAAAATCTAGCAGCACAGATGCGGACGATGTCATTGATGAGAGCATTGGGCTGGGGACTGAGAGATGTCCAGGATCGGAACTGGATCAATGGCTGCCTAGTGGACGGTGGAGATGTTGAGACATGTCCGTTGCATCCTCGCTATTTACAGAGATCTTGGGAAACGGCGTTTTATAATGCAATGAAACAGGCGAAGGCCCAGCCGAGTGAGTGTCGCGTTGAAGAGGAGCCGCAGGATCCGTGAAGAGTGCTGGGCACCACATCAAGGTCAGAGGAATTTGAGTCTAAAAACCTACAGATACAACAACATCCTAGAGTCGAGGGCCTTTAAGCGGAGGGTCAAGATGGAGAGTAGACTGGGCGTTTCAAGACAGAAATCTAATAGGTCCGCCGACTTCCTTAATTGCGTCAATCTCCCAACTGTGTAATTAAGTGACGTGATTTGATTGGAGGTTTGAAAGCACAACGTGCAATTATTATATGATTGACTCTTTATTTGTATGAAGGTAAGAAGGGGTATGACAACTTAAGTTAGACTGCTTCACGACCAGAGTACCAGCAGCAGCACCCCACCGTAAATCTGCCAGAAGAAGCACTTAAAGGCGTAGAACAACCAATCGCAACCTCTACTCCTGACATATATGCTTACATACATTAGTTAAGTTACCAGTAGTACCTTACGGGAGAAGACCAAAATTGGGTTGTTTCAGCGATGACCAGCATTACTATGTCATTAAGGATGGCATAACACGTGATTGAATAAGAACAGCCCTTCTGTTGCATTCTTCAGAAATTCAATTGAAAGCCCCTACGAGCTTTGTCCTTAGTCCGCCGCCCCAAGCCTAGAAGGCTATGCTTCTGACTATAGTAGCCTTTTAAATATTCGGACCGGCAAACCTATTTCTCCGTCAACCCGGCCTTGGGAACTGAAGCAAGTAACCTCCACCGCTGGAGGAATCCCACATTAAGTCGGTGTCTCGGCATTCGGTCCTTGTGGCTATGGAGCATCAAGAACTCTGCCGAATCAACTAGTGCTCGATCTGAAAAAGCCACAAAAAGACCTATTTGAGTGAGTACCTGATATGATAGAGTAGATTAGGTAAATTGCCTTGGGGTGTCTCCCGAAATGTTGCCTTGGCAGAATTACCATAGTAATAAAATGATCCTGCCGTAACATCTCGGAACTGTCGTATGTACGTTGATCCTTTATGCGAGTAGAAGTAGCTAATGCCATCACGATTCTCCGCCTCCTTCCATTCGACTTTCCATTCGACTAACTCAATGTGACGCATCTTCAAAACTTTCGCATACGACCGCTCGTGTTATTTCGGTAATATTTGTCGTCCTCCTCCCATCCCCATCTGCACAGTCCGCAACAAGCAAATCAATCCGCTCACCCTCAGAGACCCACTTACCTATCTAGGTAGGAGTTAAACCTGTATAGGAAACTGCTAGGCTAAGATAGGCAATCAATCAATTCAATCCGGTCCTTCTGAACCCCACTTAATTGCTTGTTGCGGAGTCTGCCCATCTGTCTAATGGGTCGTACTGAACCTCGAACCATCAAGGTAAGCCAGAAAAGAGAAAGACAAACAGTGAGGCCCTTTTTTGCGGACCATTTGATGACACGATATTCAATCCCCTTAGGTGAGCGTTGTGGTTTGGAGTTCGAGTACAGAAAAATGGCTAGTGTAGATGAAGCCAGTGGGGAACTTCCGAGAGAATAACGGGGTGATGGTACCGTTCGGCGGGGTCTTTGGCTTGCTATACCATTTTCTAATTCTTCTCCATGGATGCGAAGTACTACCAACTCTTCATTTGTAACAACGAATCCATATCTTGTACTCTTAATGATACAATAGTACAGATATTGTTCTACTGGTTTTTGCAAGCAATCGTCCGTTGACATGTTGATTATATTCTGCGTCTTAAATACCGTCGACAGTTTTGTTTCGCCACATAGAAGCGCGTGACAGCCTGTTTGCTTTCCTATCCAGCCAGGTACAGGGCCCCCAGAAGGCTCCTTAGTCCCACATACGATCGCGGGAGGGTAGTCGAACTCCTTACTGTGGTTTTTCGTTTTCACATATTTGTATGCAACTATCCAGACGGAATTTACTTTTGGTAGAATGTGTCGTTTCAGGGGATCCTGTTCCAACTCTCTTTCGGACCAAATTTCTTTCTCTATTGGCAGTAATTTGTGGGGGATGGGAAGGTCTTTGGCCTCGAATTTGTGTTCGATGACGTCTCCGTATAAACGCTCAAAGGTTTCCAAGGTGAGCTCGGTAAATATCTCAAAGCCTTCAACTGGCTCCCACTGAAAATTGTCTGTAGATTGTGTAATGCTTGGAGAGACTACTCATAGCACTATTCAGACCCAAGCCAGCGACTCTACTTGACCTTTGACGGCTGCGACCTCGTTAGCACCACTACTGACTGACCAAGAGAAGAGGGCTTTGGGTTTGGAGTGAGGTGCTATGCTAGCGCAAGATCAAAAGCGGCGATAAGCTTTGAATATACTAGCGTTTACGCGTCACTTTGGGGTTTGTCGATCACGTGTCGCCTCCACATCTTCATCCTAGCTTTAGCCCTGCCTAGTTGTGTTCAATGAGTTTGAAACAAATTCTGCTATTGCTTAAACTTCTTCATGAGCAATAGCCCCATACCTACCAAGATCACCTCGAATCATCAACATACTTTTGTGCCCACCCATACCGATTGTGACTACAGCTGGCGATGCTTTTCTACCAGGTTTTTATAACCACAACTTCAGTTCTCGAACAGCTCATCCATGATCTAGCTACTTCGATAGAGGACAGAGTTGCCGGCAATAACCAAACGTCGTCAGAAGGCGGGATAATGTTTGGATACGACAAGAGCCCCAGGTCGTTATATTTAATCATGGCACTTAGATGTGGATGCATGATAAGGGTAACCGGAGCCAGCAATGTGGACTTGAGGGAAACATGGCACAGAGAGCTAGTCTATCAAAGTAGACGACATTTCAAAAGGCGGTGCAACGAAATCCTCACCACACAATTGCAATTAGGCAAAACAGATTAATAAAAGGGGGTATCAAAATTACTTCTCCACTCCACAATAATATATACAAAGGACCTTAAGCCACACTACTCAAGCGCCCACTATCTACACTCTTAAACTCGCCACATTCCTCTTCAACCAATCCGACGTATCTTTTCTAAAATCATCATTTATCAACGTATTGCTCCTCGCGCCGAAATTCATCAACTTCCTCCCCTGACTCCACTGCGGCCAGTTATCAAGATTATTACCCTTATTCGGGTCCAGATTATATATAAAGGAGTAGTAATATCCGCGGACCGAGCGCGCTGCGTTATTAGGAAGGA
Organism: Phaeosphaeriaceae sp. PMI808; assembly: GCA_021365335.1. Taxonomy (NCBI): domain Eukaryota; kingdom Fungi; phylum Ascomycota; class Dothideomycetes; order Pleosporales; family Phaeosphaeriaceae; species Phaeosphaeriaceae sp. PMI808. Next base: position 41,385 of record JAJTIZ010000032.1, on the reverse strand, counting down.
TGCCGTAGAAGACCTGGAGCAAATCCGAGCCGTGGAAGGTGCCGAGGATGGGTGTACCATAGTCGTATGTGGACAGGTAGGACCATGATGGGACGGAAGGGTTCACGGCGGATGCTACCTCGAGGAAGACGCGGCGTGTGAGGGTGAAGGTGATGTCGCCAAGGATGGCGCTTACGCGTTTGAATTGCGGGAATAAACCGTTGAGGATGCCGGTGCGGAATGGCGAGCCATCTTCAATCTGGTTTTCGTAGGTGCCTACTAGTTCGCCGATTAGGGAGCGGCTCGCCTTGGTGAAGAATAGGCTGGAGAGGTAGCCGGTCACATCGTTTTGGGTGGTCAGGTTGCCTGTGAAGAGGCCGAATAAAGTTCCTTCGTCCTCTTGGTCGCCGATGATGAAGGGGACCTTGGTATATTTGCCTTCTGCTACTAATTGTTCCGGGGAGGCGGTCAAGACTTTACCGTCGGGCCGGGGAAAGTAGGAGAGATTGACGGTGAAGTAGGATAGAATTCCTGGTACCACATTGCATGCATTTAAGAATTTGGCGTAGGGTAGTGCGCGTAGGCAACCCAGAGTGTCGGGTGATCTAGCGCAGCCGGCTTCTTCAACGACCTGTTGGAGTCAGTACAGCACTTGGCAAACGTAATAGCAGGCTAAATGAACTTACTCGATCATAAATTGCTTGTGCTTTGCTCGAGTCCATGGGCTGGGCAGGAACAATTGATCCAGAGTTCATGATGCCGCCGCGGAATAGAGGCTTCCCTTTGTATGTATTGTCGCCATCGTATAAAACCATTTGATCCATGACTGAGATACTGCCTGCGCTTTCGCCCCAGATAGTAACCTTGTTTGGATCACCGCCGAATGCAGCAATGTTGTCTGCCACCCATTGCAAGCCAAGTCGTTGATCTAGAAGTCCAAGGTTGGAAGATCCATCTGCCAAAATCTCCTTGCCAGGCATGAATCCGAACCCACCAACACGGTAGTTGACAGCTACGAAGATGACTGGTTTGCCCTGGGTAACTGACTCGGCGACAAGAGAGGTGCCATCATACATATTGGTCGCGCCCAGCTCGAATCCGCCGCCAAAAATCCAGAACAGTACAGGCAGCTTTGCATCAGCCTTGGTACCTGCAGGTCGTTGGACATTAACTGTCAGGCAGTCTTCACCGGCATTAGTGATAGTTTGGAAAAGCGGTGTATTGAGAATTGTTCCCAGGACGGCGCTTGGGATATTCTGATCGTCCACGCTAAAAAAGAATTGTGGGCATCCTCGAGCAGCGGCAGTTCCATCAACTCTACCAAGAGCAGAGGTAATGGGCTGCGGAGGCTTGAGACGTAGTTGGCCGACTGGTGGTTGAGCGAATGGGATACCGTTGAATGTTTCAACATTTCCTCCCTCCTTTCCAGCGATGGTAGCTTGGGGTGAAGGAGCAACGACAGTTGGTGCTGCACGCTTCTCAACTCGAGCCGGGGCTGCAAGAGCCAATGGAAGGAAAGTGATAACTGCTGAGAGCTTCATGATGAGCACCAGGATTTTCAACTCTTTAATGACGAGGAAGTTGAAAGCAGCGACTGGCCTCAAAATCAATGTGCAATCCAATATCTTTATACTCCACCAGAAAGGCAAATATCACAAGCTAGGATATCAAAACTTTCCAACACACTCCTCGGTGAGGGAGAAAAGGAGCAATACGCAGGTGATCGAAAGTTTACCAAGTAAGCTTACACGGCTCCGTGCGTGCAGCATTGCCCCAGTCAAAAAAGGTGTACTACATCTTGCTAACAACGAGGATAGCGCTGTCTTCCGGTCTTAGCATCGAGTGGCTTTGCATTGCGGGCGTTTTGTAAACACATAGACCAATCGGAAATGAACCGAATGCTTCGTAGCCAGGGGCATATAGTTCTATTGAGTTAAAGCCAAGTGAAAGTGGTCCGTACCTGGGCAGGCGCCGCATGACGGCGCCCACTGCTGGTCATGAGGTACGAAAAGGTACAACGTATACGCAACAAAACGATCGAAGCATAGCAGCGCGTACTTCCACTTCCAACATAGAGGAGTTCGCTCGCCGGGCTGCTTCTGGCTAGACCATCCAAGACGGCGTATGCAAGCACTGCTATAGCCCTGTCGTTGTGGGCAACTTGGATTAATAGACGGACCACCGGCAACATTCAATTGCAATGACCTTACGACGCTACGGGATAATACAAGAGATGCCGGTCTACATTTATAGGTACCCCGGAAGGATGATTAGGTATTGGTAAGATGGATGTTCCTGGTCAGACAGCACGGAGATCAACTAACAACCAGGTAGTCCTGATCGCCTTGCGGGGATATTGCCATTTCAGGTACACTTGGGGAAGGAAAACGCGGGGTATCGATAAAGTGATTCCCAATTCCCCACACCTTTCACATTGAAGGCTGATTCTCGTGGTGTAATTTGTTCTCGGGAGCCTCGGCACAGGAGGATCGTCGAATGGGATCCACAAAAGTGCTTCATGTGAATGTTGTCAGATAATATCATGAGGGTGCAACAGCCTCACCAGCAAGTCTATCCCCCAGATTTGAAGTACCGCGGACTAAGTAATTGTCCGTCAAGTGATCATCCGGGGTCCCCCCGGAATAGCTTGTCCCCGAAGGCTCACATGAAATCTACAAGTTTGTTACATCAGTATCCTGGCCACCCCACCAAAACGCGTGCGGCGCGTCTCATCTCATCAACCACCATGCAACCCCAGCGCTCTCAACTGCTCTCAAAAGAAGGGAGATTATCTCTTGCTATTACTTCTTTTAATAATAACCCTCAGCTATCTTCCCGTAGACTTGCAAAGCTCTACAATGTCCCAAGATCAACACTTCAAACGCGTCTTCAAGGTACCCTTGCTAAACACGAGACAACGTCAGTCAACCTAAAGATGAGCCCTATTGAGGAGCAGTCTCTTATTGAGTGAATCCTTGACCTTGATCGACGAGGCTTTCCCCCCCATATTATTGACGTACGACGAATGGCAGACGCTCTGCTCGCTAACCGTGGCCAAGATCCTCCTCCACTACCAGTAGGCAAGTGCTGGGTATCACGCTTTATCAGCCGCCAGTCAGAGCTTCAGATAAAGTGGAATAAGAAATTCCACTCTCAGAGGGCAAGGTACGAGGATCTTGTTATAATCAAAGCCTAGTTCAAGCTTGTTCAAGATACGCTCACGACGTATGGAATCTCTGAGGAGGACGTATACAACTTTGATGAGACAGGTATAAAGATCTCCCACCTGACTGGGTTGTTGGTGTTAGTAATAATGGCTGGACAACTAACGAGCTTGGCTTTAACTGGGTAAAGCACTTCAACAGACATACAGAGTCTATCTCAAAAGGAGTATATAGACTACTAATCCTTGATGGGCACGAGAGCTACGCAACACCAGAGTTTGATCAGTTCTGCAAGGATAACAAGATTACCACCCTCTTTATGCTAGCTCATACCTCTCACCTCCTCCAGCCTCTTGACGTTGGCTGCTACTCTCCTCTTAAGGTGATATATGGGCATGAGGTGTCTGAGCTTGCGCGCCAAGGAGTCTATCACGTAGACAAGCTTGAGTTCCTGTGGATATACTAGAAGGTTCGGCCGACAGTCCTATCTGAAAGCAATATCAGGGCAGGTTTCCAGGCGACAGGGCTTATCCCATACTGTCCTGAACGAGTCTTGAGTAACCTTACTATTATCAGAACTCCATCTCCACTAGGGACAACTGCTGCTTCAGAAGAGCCCTGGACTGCTGAGACTCCACGTACAACTGACCAGCTACAGCAGCAGGCTCGACTTGTTAAGGACCTGCTCCGTCGCCAGTCTCAGAGCCCTACTAGTTAAGCAATCAGTCAGCTTGTCAAGGGCTGTCAGCTCGCTATGCAATCAGCGACTATACTTGCTCAGGAAAATCAGAAGCTACGTGCCTCAAATCAACGCCAGAAACGTAAGCGTCAACAGCGCAGACAATATATAGCTTCTGGAGGGGCTTTGCAGGCTCAGGAAGGTCAGGCGCTGGTTAGGGAGGCTGAAAGGGGTGTCGAACAGGGTGACCAAACTGAGCCTACTCCGGCACGAAGGAGAGCACCACCAACATGCAGCAAGTGTCACGTACAAGGGCACAACAGGTGTCAATGTAGATCAATCTAGTCTATCACCTCTCAAAATTTGAGACAATTTGCATATGTGGTTGTTGATCAATTGTACGCTGAGTTGCGCGCGTTTTGGTGGGGTGGTCAGGATACTGATGTGGCCAGCTTACTGATAAAGCACGTTAGGCCTAAACCCCGGCATCATATGCTAACAGCCTGAAAAGTAGATTCGAAAAAATAGTCTACTGGCAAAAGCACAGAAGGTCAACCGAAAAAAAAAAAGTTTCTCCACGTCACTTGGCGAAATATTTACATCTTACGAAAGCGAACTAATCAAACCTTTACGAAAAGCGAGAAGCTAATTTGCCGCACTACTATTATGAAACAGATACAATGTAGGTACTGATGAGCGCTCATCAATACCTCGTTCGAACTTGGCCTCCTTGCCATGACAGCATTTTCTAAGGGGAATAGAATACTTACCTACCGCATTGAAAAGACCAGTAGCAAAAATGCATAAAGAAATGTAAAATAAGCGCCGCAGTACCATCGTTTCAATTGCCGAGAAACTCCGCATGATTTTCAACGTCAAAAATAAACACAGTTCTGTTACCAGTGGCAAATCTGTAAATAAAAATAGTCAGTAAGCTGAATGGGGTTGGTGAAGAGAAAGAGGAAACTTACACCACCTTCACTGTCATCCACACTCCACGTCCCTGCCAACCCCACAATTTCTACTTCCCCATCCAATCCCTCCTTAACCGTTCCCATCCTCACAACTCCATCCTCGCCACCACCACCCACCCCGATCTCCCCAGGTCCGTTATTCAACAACCGCCTTGCCCACGCATCAATCGCCGGTTCCCCAGTTTCGTCACGCGCCTGCTTGAGAAAGGGAATGAGCGCCGTGCCACCGGTGCCACGCAGTTTCTTGCTTCCTGTTCGGGCGAGCGTGTTTGCGAGGTTGACGCGTTGTGTTTTGGCATGTTGGGGGGAGAGGGAGCGAGAGTGGGAGCGTGTTTCGCGGGACTTGATGATGATGTAGCGGGAGACGAGTTGGATGTGTTTGTCGCGGAGGGCTCTGAGCATGGCGAGACAGGCGTCGTAGGCCGTTGTCAGAGCGCGGCTGTGGCGGTTTGTATTGACATATTGTCGAATGTTGGATACTTGCTCCATGTGTTCGAGGAAGCGTCGGTGGGGCCCGGGCATATAACTTCGCATGTCTTGGATGAAGCCATGGGGTGGCGATTGAGTTGCTCCAGTGTCTAGGGCTGGGCTATCTGATCGCTTTTCGCCGGTAGGGCGGTGCTCGATGCCTAAAACGACGTCGAAGAACTGGATGATGGAGCTCTGAGCATTGCTACCTCCGCTGAATTGGACATAGGATTGCACGCCTGTGCCATCGTCAAAGATTACTCCAGAGGGAAGACCAGCATCTGCCATGTTCTTGCTACCAGCAAGGAAGGGCCGGATACGGTTGTAGAATACATGAGGGTCACAGCTCTCGTACATGCGCTCAAGCAACGCACCCAGCTCATCCAATCTCTCTGCGAATGAGCGGAGTGCTTGTACAACTGTGCTGGTCTCTCCTCGTCGCACCGCCGCGATGGCTTCAATCATCATCGGAACGATTGGTCCTGCTCTTGCTTCGATGGCGACAGATACTAAGTAAAACCAAGACTCGTCCAGTGAGCCAGTGAAGGTCATATGTGTCGCAAGGTTGTCCAAGGAGTCCATTGGTTCGTTGCCAAACAAGGGTCTCCAGTTCCATAGACAGACACCTGCATATGTGGCTACTGGTGGCAGCTCCAAGTGTTGACATGTTTTCAAGAACGGGATTGAGATGGGCGGTGGCACAATCTAAGATTATTAGTTAACTTACATCAGGGAACGGCGTTTGATCTTGGAGGGCGTACATCTGTCGGGCTATCCCCTCCCCATATATATCCATGAGCTATGAATCCGAGGATTGAATAGGCTCGACGCCACTCTGCTTCGGTGAGGAGCAAAGCAGTGTCTAGAATGGGAAGTGCGTCAACTATCCGGCGCAACCGTTTAGCGAGTATCAGGCTCTGAAAGTTACGAACAACGGTTTCCCATGGCTGATAATACGCGTCAGGCAGTCTATCGAGTGGAATTTCATCGGGAAGAAAACCGTTCTGGGGCGAGATGTCGTAGTCACCCAAGCGAGGTAGTGTTGGAATCATCGTGGTAGCAGGTGTGGCGATGAATGACTATGGCAGGCAAGCCTGATCAAGTTTTGTTTACGATACTTGTAGATCGCCAGTGGTTGGGGGCTAAGTTTGTACTGAGAAGTGTCGCGTGATGACGACTGTAGTGTGAAAGCACAGCAGCAGCAAGAGCGCCTAATTTGTACAAGAAAGCCTTAGGGATGAATCAAGTCAACCGAAGGAATAAATGTAGGAACTGGCGTGGGTCGCACTGGACAAAAGGAATATTGCCTTTTGAGCCTCGCGGTGGGTACACTAAGAGCGCGGAGCTTAATAGGTAGACGGTAGACGGTAGACCACACGGAGACACGGAACGTCAGTGACTTAGTGACTGAAGCAAGACGGAGTTTCAGGCGAGGGCAAATAATAGACGAAGCAGTGTTTAATAGAAAACAATCCGCGGCCGTATCGTTGTTACAAGCCAGGCTGTAACAACTCTTTGAATGCCTCGGGGGGTGAGAGAAAACCTTCCCGGAGCCCAACGGCATCGGGCATAGGGGACAGAGATTAGTTACACTATCCATGATGAGTTCTGGACATCATTAGCAATCCTGTTACGCTTCAGTGGACAATTCTGGGTATCCCCACATGAGAACGGGATGTTTGTGGCAAGCCGTCGGCGGCCTGCTCCGACCAGGAAAAGTTCGAGACCCTTGTCCCCAATCCGCGACCCTGCGTTTGCTGGGCAACGGCTGGCGGCGGCGAAATCAGTCGATCACACCATCCATAAATCGGGTGTGTCTATGAAACATTACTTCATTTGGTCCACCCATACACTTGTATGCTCAATAAAGACTCCATTTCACATTAGAAGGCTCAGTACGGCTTAACTAGTTATTTAGCATAGACAAACGCCCCCCATGCATGTCGTTACATGATGCTCCCATTCTCCTCTACCTATCCAATCCAATCCAATGTTCATTTCCCACATCCACGATAACATACCTGCGCCAGCAACAACTTTCTTTTGGTGGGTATAAACGTCGCTAACAAGCATAAATGCATTCCATACACACCCGCCTGGGTCCTCGTCGCTATTGCAAAACAAAAGGCTATTAATTATTGGTAGAAAACTTCATGACATGCTCAACTAATGGCTCGTGAATCTATATTGCTCCCTAGCGTCGCGTCGACGTCGAGAGGCTGGCAATGGCTGCCGCCGAAGCAAGATCAGGCTTGCCAGACACACTACGCTGGGCAACGCGAGGAAGACTGCTTGAGGCGTTTAGTGAAGCGTTCAGCGGGGCTCCGTTGGCGGCCCGCTTGACTCCCGTTGCTCCGGCTCCTTGAGCGGTTGAGTGTCGTCGCTGCGGGGCTGCACCTTTGACGGGCGAGCTGCTGCTCGACACTTCGCGATTGCTGTTGACTACAGTCCCATTCTTGAAGCTAGTCGTAGGTGGCTCTGGGAGTGGACGCACCCGAGACTGTGGTGCTTGTGACGGAGTAAGTCGCTTCACAGGAGAAGAGACGTTTGACGAGCCCGTGAGTGCTTGTCGTCCCCGAGCACTTGGACGTAGACCAGTGATGAAAGGATGCTGCATGGCCTCTTCTGGCTTCATTCGCCGTTCGGGATCCCACCGAAGGCATCGCGAGATGAAGTCGAGGAAAGCCTCATCGTCGCATTTGAGGGCTTGTTGGAGAGTCTTGGAGCTTGGACGACGTCGACGTCCTTTTGTTGACACCGTAACTCGTGGCTTTCCAAGTGAATCAAAGAACAGCTTCTTCCTGCTACTCTTCTCAATCAAGTGCTTTTCTGGAGGCCCAAATATCTCCATGATACAAGCAAGCTGTTCTTGTTCATTCTCTCCTGGGAAAATAGGATATCCTGTGAGCAGCTCCGCAAGGATACAACCAACACTCCACATATCGATGGGTAGCCCATAGCTCATACCTAGTATGACTTCAGGCGACCGGTAGAATCTTGACTGGATATATGTGTACACCTTCTCGTTTTCAAAGCAACTCGATCCGAAATCGATCACCTTAATTTCGGAATGAAGTGGATGAGCAAGTAGAATGTTTTCGGGCTTCAAGTCGCAATGGATAACACGCTTCGTCTTCAGCAAGTTCAGAGAGCTAAGCATCTGTTTGGAGAAACGGCGAATGAGCTTCAAGGAGAAACCTTTAAACTCATGCGCCTTGATAAACTCATACAAGTTCATGCCGAGGAGCTCAGTGGAGATGCAAAGATGGCCACGGAAATAAAAGCTCTGTGTGAAGTTGATCATGCTATGCTTGTTATCAGGGTCCTATTCAGAGTCAGCATTAACTTTTGTTATTGATCAAGGGTTTACGCTTACCCAATCGCGTAGCTTCTGGAGGATGTTGACCTCGACCAAAGCTTGCTGATGGAACCGCTTCTTATTGCGAATTATCTTGATTGCGACTAGCCCGCCAGTCTTGTGATCGACACAACGTACAACCTGTCCAAAACTGCCCTTGCCTAAGAGGTCAACGACTTCATACCGGTATGCAAGATGATCGCCAAAGACAATGTTATAGTCGCCCCGATCATCATCATACCCAAAGTTAGCTGTTTGAGAATTGAGGTCGCCAACGTGTTTCTTTGCGCTCTTCGTCCCGCAGAAGTAAATCTCTTTGTAGTCAATAATTTCTCCTCTTTCGAAAATGTTGAGATTAACCATCTGCAAGGCCTGCGCTGGAGTGACACGTTCTTGTGGCTTGGCACGCTTCCGTAGCTCGTCCACATCACGTGCAGCATGCTCAAAATCCTTGCGCTTCGAGGCCAGCTTCTTCATCTCTTCGTCTGCCAGCATATCATCCCTGTCGAGGTTTGAATCAAGGTTGCGAGACTTTAGCATGTTTGAAGAGCTCTTCGAACCGAGCATCCGCTGCACGGGTATCAGGATCGACGAACCAGATTTTAGTGATGGCTGGGCTCCAGCCGAGTCATTGTATCCAGATAATGTACGCATACCAGCAGTAACAGTAGGCTTACGAACACTGGACTTTTCCAGTTCCGTGTCACTCGCAATGGTTGTTGTTGTTGATGTTTTCCGTCGACTGAAGTCAAGGGATGGTCGACTACGGTTCGTGGAGGGTGTAGGACTGGTACCAAGACCACCACTCCATGTGGCAGATGCAGGTAATCGAGGTGGAGGCATGTCACCGTGCCTAGGCGCTTGTGGTCCTGATTCTTCGGCTTTCTGGGATGCCTTACGCGTCTGTGGGTTGTGTACAGTGTGAGATGCAGCCTTGGAAGGAGCTCGTCGCCAGCCACTCAAGCTAAGTTTGCGTCTCAGAGAAGAGCCCGAGGATGGAGTCTCCGGTTCAGTTGATGTAGAAGTATGAGCAGAATCTGACGTGTCCTTCTTCTGCAACGGACGTGACCCTGCAGGTTTGACGCTCTGCAGCTCTACATCCCTAGTATTGGTATGACACTCCACACTAGGACGCGACTGTAGACGAGTAAATTCTGCACTGCCCTTCGGCAATGAATTGGAAGCAAATGGTGTAGTTGTTTGTCGAGTTGGATTCAGAGTTGGAATAGGCATACTACCAATAGCAGGAGGTCCACCAAATGGTTCTGCCGCGCGAAGATTATAGGCAGAACTGCTGCTGCGAAGATGCATATCATATTCGTAGTTGTCGTGTTGTCCACTCTTACTGAAAAAGGCAGCCTTTGACGCTGTCATTGGTGTACTTGGCGTCTTATTGACAGCGCGCTTCGGGGGAGGTGTGACAGCACGCGTATCCTCGTCCGCAGAGGGGCTTGGAAACGACGAAATACGGTTATTGAAGGGGGCGCTAAGGGGTAGCAAATTCATTGGAGGCAGCCTAAGTGGCTGGAGGGTTTTCCTAGAGGAGTGTTGTACCGCAGGAGCCCTATCTGGTTCAGACCCAGAACCGATAGTTAAGCCTCGTCTGTGTCTAATTCCTGCACTCTTCTTTGGCGTGTCATTTCTCAGGGTTTCACCGCCTGGAGTCTCAACATGCCCGGCCTCGCTGTTCGTGCTAGGGGCTGGGGCTGGAGCAGACGCAGGTGGAGGGGGCATGCTCGATTTCATGGACGATGTCGAGAACGTAAAGCTGCCTCGTTCGGGTTCTTTTGGTGACTCGTATGCCTTGGGAATAGCAGGAACAGGAGGTACCTCTTCCTCTTCTTCCCCTCCAGCGGAGCTATGTACATTTCGGGGCTTTGGTGTGGGTAAACGTGAGCTTGACAGGGCAGGATTGACACGCGTAGGTATGGCAGAAGTGCCAAATTTCAACGAGTTTAGACTCGAATTGGATGACAGCGAGATAGCAGAGGCGAAGGATTTGCGATTCTGCTCCGGCGTTCCGCGCGCAGACGATGGGGTCACACTCTTATCAAACAGTATAGCTGGAGAGTTACTAAAGGCACGTTCGTCAAACGACATATCGGCTTGCGGGGTAGGTGGAGCTGCAGGGCCGCCAGGCATATTCGGGTTCATTGATAGCCTTTTTAATCTCCGAGCATCCGTTGGGCTGATGGTTCTCGCGCCAAGTCCAGAGATGTGGTGTGCAGTCGACTGTCGTTTGCTAGAAGAAGAAGAGGGGGTTTGTGTTCGTTGCACGGCAGGAGATTTACCCGGCGAGCGCGTGTGGTGGAGAGGCATAGAGGCAGGGTCGGGGGTGGATGTTGCAGCAGCCAAATGAGTAGCAAGTTGTTTTGAAGGAGGCTGAAGAGACTTTGCTTTGGCAGTGCGCGCAGGGTTTGGAAGCTTGGGAACACCAGTTGGGTTGCTTGTGACATTGCCATTTGAAACAAGCGTCTCCCTTCGATTGGTCCTATTCAATGACGGCGAGGGGCCAACCCGAAGTTGTGTGTTGTCCCCAGCCAGCCTGGATATACCATCAAAACTGTTTGCTGGCAACATACCAGGTCCAACGCTCTTTCGCGGCGCGCGTGCAGCTGGGTTGGGCGGTGCCTGGGCGGGGAATTGGCTTTGACGTCTGGTTCGAAGGGCCATGTTGGTGGTGGGTGGTGGCATGGAGGGTGCGTCAGAAGCAGTTGATGAGGCTACACTAGGTTTTCTCGCTGTAGATTGGCTGAAGCGTCGGATGAATGAAGCGCTTCGAGCTGGGCGCGAGTCGGGTGTTGGGGCCTCAGTGAAAGATTGGGAGTTGGTGGTCATATTCATATTCATGGTCATGTTGGGTGTACTGTTGTTGGTGGGCACCGAGTCAGTCTTGAAGCTTCCTGGGGCGGGAAAGTCGCTCAGGTTGGGCTCATAGGAAAGACTATTGGCGAAATCGTCAAAGTTGACCGAGGGAAGGAAGTCGTAGGTGTCGGTGTGGTGGCCGGAGGGAGGGAGAGTTGAGACATCGGCTTGTTGCCTGGAGAAGCTATAGCGTGGATTGGATGGGCGCGTTGTGGTATCGTTGGAGAGGGTGGGAAGGAACGAACGACCTTCGAGGGAAGTCACGCTGGTACCGCTTACTATTCTGTTTTGGCACTCGGTCAGCTTGTTTCCATGAGGTGATTTGATCCAATTTGGTTTCATATGATGTGATTACACATGACTGTGGTACTTTCTTTCTTTCATTCACTCATTCGTTGCCATTATACAAACACACATACCTCGGCTTGGAGAAGTCCTGCGGTCGCTCCCTCGGACCAAGTGGCCCCTTTGCTCGTACCCTCGGCGCTGCATTGTTCATGGCTGGTTGGGATCGAGGTGTCGACATGGCATTGGAGGCGCTGGCCTTGCGCAGTCGGTTGCCATCATCTGTCGTCTTCTGGAACTTGCGTACGCGATCTTCTACAACAGCAACCACGGTTAGCTCTACACCGTCTATACCCAATCGTTCCCACGTGACTCGTACCAGATGAGCCACTTGACTCTTCGCCCGAGACGTTTGATCCTGACCGCAGGGGAAGGTCAATCGTGTCCATGGTGCGAGTTGCTGTTCGAACGGGTGCCGACATTCTCTACTTATGCTTGCAGCTGCACGCACAGCGCTGCCTCGTGTGTCGTACCTCCCAAGCGCAAAGACAACCTCCAAGCGTCGAGCTTGGGCGTCTGCTCGAGGCTATGCGGACATGTCGATGGGTGGTGTTGCTGTAGAAGAAAGTCGTGAGCTTAGGTTGCGGTAGGGTACGCGGGAAGTTGTTGAAGGAGGAGCCCGCCAAACGAGCACGGCCACTATGTCCAGGGGTTTGCCCTTCTCGACGAATCATCTCACCCTTCCAGATATCAAAACATCGCCTAGGAAACCGGCGCAATGTCCAATACCAGTCTGGCATCCAACGTGCTGTTCATGTTTCTGCTACCCACCATCTCATTTACCATGTACTCGCCATCCTCGCGCCTGCACAACCTGTGTAGCACGAGCAAGGTGCCCCAGTCACGGCATGGCTTCTCCACAAGTACCGGTACACTGCCAGACCCTTCGTCCTGCATGACCCGGTCCAAAAAAAAAGACTCGAAATAAAGACAAGCATCTGTTGTTATCATATGGCATCTGTATTTACTTTGCTTGCGAACAGACATGTGCCATACGAGACCACTTTTACTGTTTAGCGTGATGAGCACTCTAAAATGTGTCCATGCAACCTGTTACCACTGACAATGTGCCTGGTTACGCATGATCAGGCCTCATGATACCCCAACGGTATAGATAATGTGACGGCTTGACAGCGGAAGAGGCCCGCTCCCAGTGAACGTGGTTTGTGCGCTCTCCACAGCTTGTGTTTCATGGCTGAACGGCAGCCTCATCAGCTCCATCGTAGGGCTGCGAGCCTGTTGTGAGATGTCACGTGTGTGTGTCTTTTTAGACTTAGCGTCTAATTACTACAAGGAAAAAGCGCCTCGGCAACGCCACACCCTGAATCTCGTGCGATGCCGTCATCAGCCTATCCAGCCATGTTTGGAGCCGCACGCTTCACAGTAGCCCAGCGTCCACATTACTCAAAGTAAACGTGGGAAGATAAAATCCCTAGCCAATACAACCTAAATTCCTAAATCGTTAGACACGTAATCGCACCGCCACATGTGATCAGCCGAGCATACGCAGTTTCTTGGAGGTAACGAGGCGGTGCTTCTTCAACACCACATGTCATAACTAGAAGAGCAAGGAACCTCGGACCGTTATCAGGTTCGACTCATTCTGAAGCTATATAAGCAAAATGGGCTCTGGTGTGCAGGAGTCGCTTGCCAACCAGGGTACTCCCATTCCAGTCGTCCAGATACACCCAGCGGATACACCATCTACATCGACACCAAACACTGACAATGGAAGCCGTTCCTTCTCAGCCAGTAAACTCAAACACAAACTCGAATCCCTAGGTGATAAAGGCGGACGCGACTCGTCAAGTCACATGGGAGACAAAATGTTCAATTTACTGCTCTCCCAAGTCCTCCCAACAGAAGATCTCTCCGATACCTCTTCACCAAACAACCATGATCAGTCTTCTGCAGCAGACTCACGGCCCAGGGACCGCCGCTCTCGCGCCTATGTCGAACGACCAAGTTTTTCTATACCTACTATGTCGTCCAACTTCCGCCGCTTCAACTCTAGAATCGGTGTTGCCTTCATTCTCCAAAATAGGCTCATCCGCCTATTTACCTGGACGCAGCCTACTCAGACACTCTCCTTTCTCTTTGTCTGGACTTTTGTATGCGTAGATCCATACCTACTCCCCGTTCTACCTCTCGCAAGCTGTCTATTTTTCGTCATGGTGCCCAGCTTCCTCACCCGCCATCCCGAACCTGAAACTAACGTTGGCGACGCGGATCTCTGGTATGGAAACTTCAGTGGCCCTCCTCTAGCAGGCGCACGTACAATCCGGCCAGCTCCTGAATTCTCAAAAGATTTCTGGCGAAATATGCGGGACTTGCAAAACTGCATGGAAGACTTTACCCGCTTACATGATGCCGTTTTAGCATTCCTCACACCACTGACTAACTTCTCAAACGAGAATCTTAGCAGCATGTTATACATTATACTACTACTGTTATCATGCACATTATTCATCAGTGCCCATCTCCTACCCTGGCGCTTCATCCTCTTACTCGTTGGCTACACCCTCACAGCCCTTGGCCACCCAACCATCCAATCCCTCCTCTCCACCCCCGAAAACGAGCAATTCTTATCCGAAAAAGAACATGAGAGTCGCTCTTTCCTCCTCGGCCTCAGCAAAACAGACATTACGCTCGAAACAAGCCAGGAAGCGCGCGAAGTCGAAATCTTCGAATTGCAACATCGCGCGCTGCATGATGAGTATGGCGAGTATGAGGGTTTCATGTTTAGTCCTTCGCCGTATTCTCCTTTATCTCCTGCGCGTATATCGGGCGATCGGCCGCGCGGCACGCCTTTCTTCGAAGACGTTTTACCCCCACGCGGGTGGCGCTGGACAGACAAGAAATGGACGCTCGACCTCCTTTCCCGCGAATGGGTTGAAGATCGGTGCGTGACAGGCGTGGAAGTCGAGATCGAGGGCGAGCGCTGGGTCACGGATTTGCACTACGAGGTGCTGGAGAGTGAGGGGGAGAAGGAGCGGACAAAGAAGAGGGATAAGTTGAAGAAGAGGATGGGGAGTAAAGGCGGGAGTAGGGATATTGGGGCTGAGGAGAGGGAGGTGTTGAGAAGGGCGTGGGAGAGTAGTAGGCCGAGTCGGAAGGGGGAGTGGAGGAGACGGAGGTGGGTGAGGGGTGTTGAGAGGGTGCCGAGGGCGTGATAGTTGAGTTTCTTGACCCCTTTGACGAAAATTCAATGAATAGAATCAACTCAAGTATATCTGAATCATGGTGAAGAACCGAGTATCATGTGATTCAGTGCAATTGCACAATGAAAATGCCAGGAAGGTTAGTATCTCTACTACTAATTCAGCCCACCACATTCGACGTATTTTATTCGAATTATATCCCTCCCCGTAGCCCTCACACCTCAAGGTCTAACATAACCATACACAGGCCCCACTAACACTCTGACTCCTCAAACCTAAGCTCTCCCCACCTTAAAGCTCAAAATCTATCCAAACAATTAGCAACTGCTTCCACACCCAAAACCCAACACAAAACTCACATTATTCTTCCCCACAACAACAACATCATCTTCAGCAACCCTCCTCCCCCCCTCCGTCTCAACATACGCCATCGGCGCATCCCCCATAACCTTCCGATACACATCCCCCACCGTACTCCCCCTCCCCACAAGCACACAGTCCCTAAACGCCGCCGTCGAACTCGCGCTACCGGACGTATACGTGTGGATATTGCGCACGGGAAACACGGGGACGAGGCCGAGGAGGTCTGCGGCGCGCGAAAGGACTTGGACGACGCCTGTGCTGCCGAAGCGGTAGAGGACCATATCCTTTAAGTTTTCGATGCGGGTGGTTAGTTTTTCATCGAGCGGTTTTAGGTTGCCGCCGGTGGGGTCGCCTTGGTCTATGAGGTCTTGCTTTGTGTCGACGAATTCGCTGCCTTCTGTGTATTTTACGAAGCCTTGTTTGGCTAGTTTTCGGAGGAAGACTTCTGAGATGGCGGAGCAGAGGACGATGGATTTGGGGTCTTGCATTTTTGCGATTTTGGCAATGTTTTTGTCGGCGTCTGGGTGGTCAATTTTGTTAAGGGCGATTACGGTGGGGAATTTTTCGTCGGTGAAGGCGTTTACTACGCGCTCGATTGTTTCGTTGGTCCAGTCTTGGAGAGGCTCTTTCAGTGCTAGACGGTCAAGACATCGTGCTACTACAGCGCTTGTAGAGCCGTAACCGGAGAACTGGTTTTGGAGTGTTTCGACTGCTGTCGCTTTTACAGCTACATGCCTCCTCTTGATGCTTCCCCATTTTTCCATTAGATTGCCCTGGATCCATCGTACGATTTCGCTTCTTAGCCATACAATATCTTGGCTTGGGTCGTATCCTCTTGTCGCCTTGCCCTCTGCATCTGTTGTACCCGAGACATCGACAACGTGTACGAGGGCATCAGCATGTCGTAAGTCGTCTAGGAAACGATTACCAAGACCCTTGCCCATGTGCGCGCCTGGCACAAGGCCAGCAACATCGAGTAGTTCGATTGGCACTGACCGTCGGCCGTCGACACAAGATCCGTAGTTTGGTTTACATCGAACGCTGACCCCGGCGCGTGCACAAGCGCATTCAATTTGGAGGTATCCGATCGCTCGCTGGGGATCAATCGTTGTGAAACTAGTAGTTGATCAGACACATACTTGCCGAGCCATGGAGTGGGGTAGAGAACTTGAGGAGAAGTGCGACTTACGGAAAGTTGCCTGCTCGCTAATCAGCCATTTCTGCTAGCACATGTCTCTTTGCGTGTACGGACCGACTTTGGACGTGGCATCCGTTAAACTGCCAGTATATGAATCTTAGAGTGATGCTCAGAAATCTACGTGTGGGGCAAAACGCACCTGTTGAGCGTTGTACTCTTGCCTGAGGAAGGCTTACCTACAAGGCCGATGAGAGGGTCGCGTGGCATTTTAGACAAGATTACAGAGAAATTTGTCGGGTATCACGAAGAGAAAGAAGAGAAAGAAGAGAAAGCAGGTGAAACAATATATGCCATCGCAGGCCATGGTGAATGGCAGATGGTGCTTATCGATAAGCCAAGAGCAAAATATTTTTGATTGCACGAGTGACATCACTTTCTATATGGAAGGAACTTCCATTATCAATAATACACCAAACACACTTTGTAAACCTAGGTGACCCACAAGAGCTCGGGCTGTTCCTCTAGTATATCCCTTGCTAAGGGTTATCCCTAATAAGGGGTCCCCTCTCAGGACCTAGACTCGATCATCACAGTATATCTTGCACCTTAGATACCTTACAACAATACACAATCATCTCTCACATTCTCACGTTCCCATAAGCTTACACACTTAGTTTTTGATACGTTTTGTATTCTAATCCACACTCATGTTCATATTATATACACTTTTTTAGAACTAAAAGCAAAACACTAAGGACGCCAGGCCGACTCCCAATAAGCCGGCAACTCCAACGAAATGCCATGGTACCAACCCAGAAACGTTGCCCGCACTGGGCCCTGATATTACGTGCCCGGGGGACCATTATCAACGTGCTCCAAGACAGTCGTTTACAAAACAAGAGCTCCACCAAATAGCGAAGAGACGAGGATGATGGCGCCACAGATGAAAGGAGCAACACCAAACTCGCCAGGGCGCAGAGATGCAGCAGCGCCCTTGCTAGCTGACGCACCGGTCGCACTTCCAGAAGTGACAGCGCCATCGGCAGCATTGGCAAGGTTAGTCGCGGAAGAGCCAGCGTCCTGGCTGCCGTCTCCTGAAAGACCTGGGCCAGCTCCGGCACCCTTCTTAAACAAATCGTCAGAGCCGCCGGGAGTGGCAGGAAGTTGATCGGAGCTCATGGTGACGTTCCAGGTTTTAGACTTAGAGGGACACTGTGATGCCGCGCCATTGGTCTTGTAACCTCCGTCACTAGTAGGGGCAGGGGTCTTCGCAAAAGCGCCCTTGAGGGTCTGGAAATCATCCAACTCGCTAACACTGCCACCTTGGAGTTTGACAAGTCCATAGTTGGAATCCTCTTGAGAGTATTCATAAACGAGACCACCAGAGTAGACAGCGGTCATATCTTTGCTGTAAAGGGACGCAACCTCGTTGAATTGGCGTTTGTTCGTGTTGCAACCGTACTCAGAGAGGCTAACAATAGTCAGAAAACTAGAATCATGTGGAATGACATGGTATTACTCACAAGATAGGGATACTGTAGTCCTTGAATTTCTGGACTTTCTTGTCCCAACCAGAGGTAGTGAAGGAAGATGGGTCGCACCATGAGTAGTCATTGAAGGCGAAGAAGTCACTGCGAGCGGCGTCGGGCCCGCAGTTCATGTAAGCTGCCATGTCGTAACGGTTCGACTCGACATCAGCAGCAGAGTATCCTACAGGAATCTTGCGTAGTCCCCGAGCGTTAATATAGGACTTGATATCGCGAGTGACAGCCTTGACGTATGGCGCAGTGTTTGTGGTTGCGTCGTCGTTGATAACCTCGTTCGCAGAGTAAAAGAGCAGCGTGTTATCATACTTGGCAAATAGCTCGACCGTGGCGAAGATGCTCTGGAGATAGACCTTATTGTATGATGGCTGAGGGTTGGCGCGGTTGAGCGAGTAATGTGGCGTGTTGACGTCTAGAGCCAAGTAGATGCCAGCGGCAGCCTAATGATTGTTAGTCTCACTCAAACTAAGCAGGGCCACTGTGCCATACCAGAGCGTTCATGCACTCGTCATGAGAAGCAGAGTTGTCGACGGTATACACGCGGATGGTGTTGATGCCAAGCTCCTTGAACTTTTGGATGTCGCGCTTGCAGCCAGTTGCGTCAGCGATGGGATCCTTAGCATTGGACGAGCCACCTGGTCGAGGTTAGTATTGATGACTGACAGCATAGTGTGGGTGGTTATACCTGGCTGATAGTCGACACCGCGAATGTAGAAACGCTTGTCGCCAGCGAAGAAAGCTGCAGGGTGTCGTCAGCAAAAAAGGTCAGTATTTGAGTGCGCATTAGAACATACCGTTGCCCTTTACAGTGACTGGAGTGATGGTGCGCTTCTCGATCGCAGCGGGCGAGGCAGCAGCAGAAGCCGCGAGGACGGCAGCAAGTGCGAATGTCTTCATAGTTACGGATCTGATGGTTGATGATATTCGTTGTTGAGAGTGTTTGTTAGAGGTGATAACCTTGCTAAGTAGCAGGTAAAGTGGAAGAGCGAGTGTGTTGAAAAGGGAAAGCGAGCGCGATGCCCAATGTAACGAGTGTATGAAAAGTCGATTAGAAAACCTACAGAGGCGAAAAGAGACAGCAACGAAGAGTTGACACTGAGGACAATTAAGGAGCTCAAAACAAGTTGGGGAATGCGTGCATTTCAAGGGTGGTGGCGGTTTGCTTTACACCATTTTAATTGGCCGGTATATTTCGCCTTGACAGGGATTGTCCCTTCCGTGCATAGCCAAGGGGCAGACAAGCAGCCACAAGCAGGCCCAAGGAGATGCCCAGCCGAAACGGCCGCGCGGCGATGATGCTTCTCTTGTTGGCGATGATGCTTCAACTTGCTCCACTTTGGTCCACTCGATCCACATGAAACACGCATTGCTTCTCCATGCTTGTTCATCTTCATTCACAGCATCTGAATAGCACCACCACAGGTATTAGCTCCCTGCGGTGTGACGTTGTGAGACCAACCTCGGGAGATTGCAGATTGCCAATCATCTCAGAACAGTAATATGACCGCATCAGCCGGAGTAGATAAATTCATTCAACATTAGCGCAAATGCAGCCAATAACTTTTACGAGTTGTGTTTGGCCTAAACAGAATGAGATGTTGTTAACGGTCACGCAGGTCTTTTCTTTACGAGATCTGCTATTGACGCATATCGTTTCTATTCTCAGGTCGTAACTTGGCGTTTTGTCTACTTTCTGACCAAGAAGCTATCCGAACTTGGAAATAAATAACAGAGCAGAGATATAATTGAGTAGTCTACATTTTGATATGGGAACGCTGATGCTCTCTACCTTATCCTTCAAACAATCAAGCATAATAGCAGCATAATGAAAACGTAGACGTCTGCCTCGTATCGTAACAGTAATGATCGTATATCTAGCGGCATCACACGGTCACATCAAGCTAGCACACACGTAAACTTTCAGAGCACCAGATTACTATTTTATCTAATCGTCCCACTATACACACTAGCTGCTAAATACAGCCTTGAATTATTTCCCGCAAAGAAGCAAAACTGCGCCCGATATCTTCTCCCAACTGCGAATACATGGCCGTGCCAATCGCAAGTACTCCTGAGGTCTGCACAAAGTACATCAAAGACCCTTGGCCTTTCGGTCCCTGTCTTGCCTTGGTACGACAACACCGAAGTAGATGCCCAAGGCTAGAGCAATGATGGCGAGGATCAAGATGGTGATGCCCAGGCACCACCATTTTAGCTTCCTCGCGCGTCGGGCTGACCTGATGCCTGTCTCGAGTTGAGTGTTCGCATTCTCTGTGTCTTTGTGCACCTGAGCCGTCTGTTCCTCGACTTGCGCAACCTGCGCCTCTTGATAGACGACCTGCTCGTTCAGCTGTGTGAAAAGTAGGGCAAGTTCACTCATAGTTTTCTCGATTTGCTGAATATCGTTGTGACGCGCACGAACTGCGCCGAGGGCGCTGGAGGCTTGGCCACTGCGGTTGCTCTTGAGCTGTACGCGGTGTTAGTATGTCATCATAAGGCTGAGCAACACGTTTACGAAGGAACACTTACAGCCTGAGTAAAAACGCCCTCATCACCCCAGTCGGCATTGGCGGCTTCTCTAGCCTCAGCATCCGTGGCATCTGGATTGATGATGCGGTATTGTCGTTCAATAGCATCACGGTACCTCTTGGAGTAATCCGCCTCCTCTTTTTGGAAATCCTTGAGCCGTGTGGTGAAGGTGTTCTTTAGGTTAGAGACTTGGGTTCTCTTGTACGAGCTGTTGGGGTCTCGGACCGCGTCTTTCTCCAAAAACTTAATCTCATCCTTGATTTGCGTGTTCCTGATCTGGGTCTGGGTGACAATGGCCTCGAGCTCAGCAGTGTTGCGATTTTCTGGTGCAGATAGCATACGCTGATGGATGTTCGATATTGATTGAATGTCGGTTGTGAGCTGCCCAATTCTCTGCTTGGTTCCCTCGATGCGCTCGAGAAAAGCGTCTCGGGTTAATGGCTGGGAGCCATGCTGCTCTAGAGGAGCTGCTTGGTATGTTTGCTGCGGCTGCGCATTGGTGTTTTGGCTATCACCGAACAAGCCGGCGCCTGTGGCCTGAGGTTGCGAGTATTGCGACGGCTGCGCAGCAGGTGCATTGTGCTGGGTATCCTGCTGCGATGAGTGTCAGTTAAAGTCGCGCAAGTCGCGCAAACACGTAGTCTTACTCCTCCTCCCCCATAAGGGTTGGATGACCCATAGCCGCCGCCACTTCCATAGGGGTTGGACTGGCCATAACCAGTGTCCGCCTGGCCATATGGGTTGCTGCTGTATTGCTGGTAGTTCTGCGACATGATGGACGTTTGGCGCAAAGAGAAGAGTGCCGGTGTTCAAGCAATGACTTCAGGCTGCGGCAAGGGAGCTTGCAGGCTGATGCGGAAGCTACGGGGATTGCGCTGCTGACAGACAACTAGAACGCGATGGATCTGTTTACCAAATAGAGCTGGTTATGGCACAGGATAGCGATTGATGCTATGGATGGTGAGTGCCGCCTCGGTAGACTGACAGTCTGTTGTCAGGGCAATACAGGGAGATTAAATGCTGGTGGGAACAATAGAACTGCACTCGCCCAGACACCCAAGCCTCAGTGCTTGCGTATCACCCAATCATGAGCTCGCTTTCTTCGCCCCGCTAACCATGTTGAGCTATTCAACCTGCTCCCAAGCAGTGCAACACCGTGGCTCAGCTATCTCACAGCCTTGTGCAGGCAAAGCACCCCTCCTGTGGTTGCATACGCAAAGCCACGTTTTTGCACCACACATCTTCGGGCCCAGTCAGACCATAATCCAACGAGGAATGGTTGCACATTGACAGCACTGTTGTAAAAGAGCAAATAGGTACCTATAATGTTGAAAGACCAAAGAAAACGTTCCAATTTAGATCATCGCGCGAAACACATCACTTGAGATGATCGCTATCAAACAAAGACCAAGCCACTGACAAAAACATCAAAGAATTTAAACACTTGGCAGCCGCACTGCAATCGACCCACCTTGCTGCTTCGGAAACAATGCATCCAAAACACGATCTGACTTAGTCTGCAGCCTGATCTTCTGTGTCGCCTCTAAAAGTGCATCCTCTTGTGAAACTGTCACCACCACCACCCACTTATCATCATGCTGCGGCGGCAACTGAACCCTCGCTTTACGCAAACCCTTCCTTCGTGTCCTCGCATTCCTCAGCATCCAAGGCCCATGGGTTGCACGTGTCTGAGAAAATGTGCCTCCATCTACAGGATCTATCCAACGGGAACACTGCGCAGCTTTACCATTGTGCTCTTCAACAGCTTTGTTTGTACCAACTGCATCGCCAACCTCTTGGATACGTATGGCTTGATCCCAGCTCATTCCATGGCATTCTGTAAAAATATCCCCAATGCATGAGGCATCAAAGGGCAGCCAAATCGACGGTTGCCGGTATCTAAATGGGACGGTGTTTCGTCGCCGCTTGGCCTCGAGTGCTTCATTTCGGTGAACTTCTTGCTGCTCGATTCGCTGTAGTCGCCGATTGTCCGGAGCAACACTGTGTACATTTATCGCCCTCTCATGCTTGAAACGCCTAATTTGCGACATAGCACGGTCGATTAGCGGTTCGACTGGTGGGCTCTCATCAGCACTTTGCCATGGATTGTAGTCATCGCTGACGAAAAGGTGGGTAAGCATTTGCTCGAGATCCTCCTCTGAGATGCAACCCCAAGAATGATATAGGCCAATATTTGTCATTAGTTTACCAATCACTCTGGCGCTGAAGTTCAGGCATGGTATATATGTCTTGACGTCCTCCAAAGTGACGGCATTGTTGTGAAGATAATTCACTACACCTTCCTCGTAAGCAGCAATGACTTCCGGTGACATTCGCATTTCATAGAATGAATGCAGTGTTTGTACCATACCCTGTGTGATTGACATCTCCTGAGAATCCGGCCTGTCCTCCTGTGAGTCAGCCAAGGTCAAGTGATGCAAAGCTGAGCTCAACTTTTCCTCAGACGACGAGTCTATACTCCCATTTTCCGACCCTGGTGATGATGGGGTTGTGGAGCTAGGCGAGATATCTAGGGTGAGCGTCCCGGACCAATGAGTACCTAAAGGACGCTTGTGTTGCTCTAGGTTGTTCGTCATAGTTTGCAGAGATTGCCGTTAAGCCAATCACTCACGCATAACTTTGACTTGAAATTTGATTTGGGAAATTCGGAAACATTGAATGTATTTTGGGAATAAGGTTGGGTGATTCTAGCATTGTACGGGTACAATGTTGTTGTCGATTCGGTGCGTGTGAACTCCCGAAACGATGTCAAACATCTTTGACTCATAATGCAGGTAGTCCGTATCAATCATGGACGTACGTGTTGGCCAAATATTTCCTACGTACCATTAGAGTCCAGTTAGCACGAATGTTTGGGGTTACATGGCTTCATCGTCAGTATCAATACTGCTAACTCCCATCGGTATCATGAACTTCAAGGCATAACTGTGTAACCTTATGACGATTAGAGGAAGATTTCGATCGCTATGATAATCCAAAAATTGAAATATCTCATATTTCTTGAGACAATGGCAAAATGATGCGTGCAATGGCTACGGTTGCATGAACATAAAGGATTTGATCAGGATGACACTTCTACGGAGAGGCCCCGCCATAAAGCATTTAATACTGTGACATAGGACTTTGAAAATGGAGCCAAATGATTAGCGTGAGATACGGGTATTAAAGTTGGTGCCACATGTGTCTGGTACCTGTTGTACAACCTTGGATTAATTCGTCTGTCGTACTGTTCCTTCAACAGCCCTAGTGTAATATACTTGCCACCGATAAACGTTTCAAAGCGGCCAACTCAATTCATATCCGTACACAGTTCGTCGAAGTAACTCGTCCTACAATAGGTTAGCGCTACTCATGGCGTGTGGCTCACAAGCTCCAGCAAAACTCACCCCCGGATCCTCTTCAAACATGACCTTATCCATCACTTTTTCAAAAGTCTTCTCCACGACAAACCCCGCTTCTCGAGCCAAATCGAAGAACGCAAGATCCTTCTCCAAGAGCCATGGTCGATAGGGGGTGAAGAACACATAAGCTTTTGAGCCGGGTGCCTTCTTCAAAGTCATTTGCACGGTCTTGACCAGTTTTGCGTGCTCTGAGTGGTTGAAAAGAAGGTCTGCGAGAATGAGCACATCGAAACTATCCTCGAGGCCGGGCAAATGCTTGTTGATGGATTGAATGGGCGCTCCCCAGAGATAACCCTCTGCGACAATTTGTGCTGGAGTAGGTAGTAGCTTGCAGTGATTTATATTGTGCCAGAGATTGTCAATGAGATCAGTGTCCGGGTAGTCTGTTACGACAACTCGCGACGCACCGCTGAGGGAACATATTAGACTAGGAAGCCCTGCTCCAGCACCTAGCTCGAGCACAGTTTTACCAGTGACTAAATCTGCTGCATGCTGCTCTAGATATGTAGAGGTTGTGCGTCCGGCATTCCAGAGATGGTGTCCCTAGGACAAGTCAATAAACTACCCTAGCGAAACATGAAAGTTGTTGAAGAACCAACAAATGTTGTTTGGGGCTGTTGTCTCATAGAGAACCGAGGGGTTTTCTTGTCTGTGCAACGAAGTTTTAGGAGAACTCTAACAGGAACAATGGCGAACAGAAAAGATGGGCTATTCTTGGTTTTGAATAAGAATAAATAGACCTTTTTTACATCAGAGGACCGCTACGAATATAGGCATGTTCAATGTGATCCTAGCGTTTATGGGACATGAAGTAGTGTGGCATGCTAGCAAATACTAATTCATGGAGTTGCCAAATTATGAGAGGTTTCTGGAGCATGCGATGCTGATTCGGAGAACACAACAGGATAATGAAGAAGAAGGGCATGGCTTTGGTGATTGAAGAAAAAGGTTCAGGAACTTACTCACCCACAGAGGATTATGACCCACCAATTGCACGGAGAGTTCTTGGCCAGAGAGTAGTTGGTGAGAGGCTATAGTTGGCTGTTTTTCGGGTTCATAGAAGCCTTCGGGCTCTTGGAAGAGATCAAAACTATCCTCACCAACTTCTGAAGGCATTCTGAAATGGTAGTGGGGACGACTCGATGTCTTGGCAGTGGTGGATTTTGGGATTCTACTCTTTAAGCCATTAGCCACTAGTGACCAGCCACATCACGTGCAAGACGTAAAAGGCTAAATTTGGGCATGTGTGGCGCGGTGTCCATTTGAGTACCGTGGGGGTGTGCGGCAAGAGATTCGACCATTCGACCTCCGGATACGATCAGCGGTACAGGTAACAGTGTTTGCGCCTTTCAAATCATTGTAAAACTAACATAGCTAGGTACTCGTCACGACTCATACTGGTGAGGTAAGTTTGGAACTGTGGCTTCACTGTGTTTCGCCTATCTTTCTAGTCTTTGTAACTCTACCAGAGATCGAGCGAGTCAACCACAAGGACGAAGGACTGTCTACTGACATCTGACAAGCCGTCCGTTGGCTATCCGGCCTGCAGTGTCTCGTCCGCCTGATCAGGTTTTCCATTGGCGCGCATCAAGGCCCCCACGGCGGTAACAACTACCCCGGCTCTACCAAATACCTTAGGCAGGGTCTTCCCATGGGTCAAGGAGCAGCCACCACTTCCAGAACGCAGCTTCTAATATCGCCGGCTCCAGCGTGCATTCGCCTACATCTTGAACAAGCATCCCTCTCGTCCTTCACAGTCAAGCTTTGTGTGTTTTGTCATAAAGCAAACCGAAACGTCGTTCTCGAAACAACCGCCACCCTGCCTGGGAAGTTGTTGACGCTTAGCCTGTTTCAGAAGAAACTTGCTCATTGCTAGGCCGTCTTCGATTCTCACGCCTTCAACTTTCTACCCACATCCCAAGACACCCCGCGCATTTCCGCCCTCTCTCCCGGGCTGCTAAGCTCTGAGGCGAGAGACGACGGCCGAGTGGCTGTTCTTGCGCTTCGAGGATTGGATGCGACACAACCCATTACCAACAACCGAGGCCAACAGTGGGTGAAGACGAAATCCCAGCTTTCTTTCCGGTTGCTCGATCCACTTGGAGTCCCGCCCTCTATTGTACTCGGCGCCAAAGTTGCGGAAAGGGCTAGGTTTTCCCTTGCTCGGTTGGGCGTGAACTGCATCAAAATCAGTTCCTATTCGGAGCTCGTTCCTGCACTGCACACCATCTGTGCTTATCCAACTCACCGCGGACACTGTGATCACCTGTTGATACATGATCAAAAGCTTTCCAGCCACAAGGACTTAGACCGTTACACCTGCACATCTTGGACTAATCCCGCGCGAGCCCTGGTTTCCTTGTACGACACATACAGCAATAGCCCAACTCGAGCCCCGTTGATCACTTGCCATACGTCCAGGGCAAACTAAGGCCTCGCCACAGACCAGGTCCCGCGCAACGCGCCGAATCTATCTCTACCCCTCTGGTGTCACTTACACGTGCGTTGTACGCCACGAGATTGAACACACGCTTTCTTCATTCACCAAACCTGCACTACCTTTAACAACCCTACCCAACCGCGGATCGCCGACTGGCTCGTTCACTGCTGCTATTTGAGCAAGTTTATTCAATTCGTCTTAGCTGCCATGTGGGCCGAAGTAAATGGAGAGCGCAAAAAGGTCGCCTGGTAAGTGTTGTCAATTCCTTCGTTCTCCCTATAATTCGTGGCTTGGATTCCCGTCCCAAGGATCACCATAGTAGACCAAATGCTACTACCAGGCTGTTCAATTTACAACCGTGTCATCCAATGCGGATTGTATATGATTTGAGCATGATTGAATTGCTCGCATCCTGTGATTTGTGGGTTAAGGTGGTTGAGGTAGCTCCATCAACGTACACACTCATCACAAATTCATCATGACAACACTGGATTGGCAAATCGCCCTGCAACCCTCACACATTCAGTTATATAGCACATGAATCCGATTACGCAACTTTGTTTGGCATATGATCGCTAATAATATGATAGTGGACCATGCATTCGAGGGCACCGGTCGTCTAAATGCGACCACAGAGACCGCGTGCTTGTCGAGGTTCGCAAGCCTGGGCGACCACTAAGTAGCTGCCCACACCCAAGCGGCTCATGCAGCTGTGAGCGTATCGTCATTAACTATACGATTCCGAAGTCTTCAGAATGCGCCTGTCCATCGGAACGCACGCAACCTGTTACTGCTGTAACTGGAAGTAGTCGAATACAAAAGAACAGACGAAAATCGACTGCACTCAACCCTGCCTCTCTCGAGAAGGCTATTCGTGCGGGCCAAGACGCTGAAACTGATACTTCTTCGTACACACAAACCCCGACTGAGAGAAGCGGTAGCAACGAAGCATCGCCACCATCCAGTGCAAGCTCCACCCCTCGTTTACGCCCAAGTCGAACCGAATCCGTGTCTAGTTGTTGTCAGCCAAAGCCCGTCCCACAGCTTGTTCAACGGCCCGCCCAGCAAGGTGGGTGCTGTAGCCAAAAGACTCAGCCGATGCCCGAACCTTTACAGGTTAAAACTTGCTGCTCGAGTCGAAATGCGCAACCAAATAATGCACCAAACCCACAACCACAAACGTTCGTTGCACGTACTTTTGGACAACAGTTCCAGTTCCAGCTCGCCTCTCAGCCTCCACAGTACCCAAGTAACATGCAGCCACGCATTTCAATACCATCGTCTTTTCCTTACAGTCTTAGTTCTCCAATCTACAACCATGCCGCGGCCGCCTATCAGCAATCAAGTCCGGTGCCAATGAGCCCTGGTACAAATGGCCCTATGTCTCCAAACATCGCCAGTCCGCAAATGGGTCAACAGCATGCGCCTGAACACAATTGCCACTGTGGAGAATCGTGTAGTTGTTTTGGGTGTGCTGCACATCCAAACAATGCTACCATGATGGAGTATATACGCCTCATGGCGCAGTTCCAGTATAACGGAGGGTTTGGATCATTGCCACCGCCCCTTTATGACATGCCCACATACCCTCACCACCCAGGGTATGGCGCTGAGGCACATCAACGTCCAACTCAAGTTATGAACTTTAACCCGATGAACCCTGGGTTTCCGACACCAGTAAAAGCCCAGATGAATGTGCATGGAAGCATAGGTTTAGGATCTAGCGCCTGGCAACAAACACCTATCATCGCTCCTCCAGTATCGGAGGCTCAATTCCATGAACCCAGCAGTTACATAACCTCAACAACGAATGTTGAGAAGCCGCTCAACCTCAAAACGAACGAGTCTGATGCGGAGAGTCCTTGCGATAGTAAAGAGGAAGAAACACCCACACTTTCACCCTCATCATACTTTTGGAACGAGATGGTTTTGCCGAATTGTAGCGACGACACAGGCACATGCCAATGCGGCGACGGCTGCGAGTGTGTCGGCTGCCTTACACACGGTGGACACAACGGCGTCCCACTCGATGCTCCGGCTATTGGTGCGCAAAACACGTTTCCAGACTTTACTACCAGCACCGCTCTAAATATGAACGACACTACGGGATTTCTATTCGATTCGAGCCATCCTTCATAACACGATACGGCATTGAAACTCATCAGTAGACTCACTGGAGAATTCTCGAGCGAGATCCTGTATCTATTACATTATATCAGCCATTATTCCACGACACATGATCCCTCATGATCATTTTGCATTTTTTTTTATCTTGTACATGTTTTCTTTCTTGTTCACTCATCGCACAACGCCAGTGCGGCTACAATCACGTTTATATCCACGGTTTTCATATAGGGAAGGCATGCATGGTCCACCGGGGTAAATAGGATGTACCTACTAGGAGGTTTCTTTGGCAATGTGGCATTAACATGATCGTTTTGGTATACCCTATTTCGTTGGCGCCACTTGGGTTCGTCCGTCTTATGTACTCAATGCGTATTGCTCGTACCGCCACTTTCTTGAATTCTCGTGATGTGTAAACTTTTTTTATGCCATTAACATGGTAATATACTTTGTAAAACATCACATATACGTGAGAGCATGGCGCTCATCATATAAACTGCGCAGCGACTCAACATAATGGTAAAGTTGTGCCATGGTTTACTATCCATATTGCAATCACAAGAACCATCTATACGCCACATGTAGCACAGACGAATCTCGCAAGAAGACCTAGCTGAAAATCCTAAAAAAAAGGGCGGTCATCCTCAACCACATCCCCTTCACCATTTGAAAGGAAAAGACTCCCACCCCCAATCCGTGCCCCACTATGTACATATGGAAACAAAATTAGCTACATTGAAAGAGTGCCTCTGCTTCATAATTGGAGCTCGCGGAGGAGATGGCAGTAAAGTGAATGATGTTGTCAACGTCCAAGATTTGAGTTTGCCCACCAAAATATCGCTGAGATTTGTAGCATATAAAGGAAGATATGTAAGCTTTAATGCAAGTGATGTAGACAGTGTGTGCTACTCCAGGCTGTCGACGAGAAGGAAGTTTGCTTGTGAATTAAGAATCTAGGGAGCAATGAGAGCTGGATGATATGGTTAAAGTGTGAACCAGTGGTAAAGAAATTGCTTTAGTCATCGTGCAGGACCAAGGTAAGGGTGCCTCCTGGCTTTGTTGATGCCTTTAGTAACCAGCATTAGCGAGGTGAAGATAAGAATGAAGATGTATCTTACTGTGCAGCCACGATCAGGCTCGTCCTTGACGCACCAGCAATTGTCGCCCTGGCAGTACTGGTCGGTGGACCTTTTGTAGCCACAAGGAGCATTGACGCCGTCGCCAGTGAATGTGATAGAGTAATCGAGTTGCGCATCTCTTCTTAGTTCGTTCTGCTTCAAGCTAGAGAACCCAATGTTCATATTTCTGTCATCCCAAGACGTGCCGAAGATTGTTGGTGCCCAGTTGCCCTTGGCCTCGTTTGGGTTACTCCATGTACAGCCTTCAGCCTCTGATACACCCTGCTTATTGACGTAGTAGTGAGCTGAGGTCGCACCGCTTTTCCAGAAAAAGTATCTGGTTTGGTCAGGGTTAGCTAGGTAGCCTGTCTCTCCAGGGCCAACAGTGAGCGGGAAGGTCATCGATTCGGTGCCTATTAAGAGTCAGCGTATGAAAACATAGTCATGTTATGAACCCACCTGGATAGTCGGTACGACAAATAGAAACAGGTTTTGAAAGTCTGTTATGCACCTTTACAGTCATGTGTTTGGAGCCTTCGCCACATAGTGTCTTGCCGATAGAACCATCCGCCATCTCCAACATTCCGTTCTTATTGCAGTAGAGACCTCCAACGGATTGCCCAGTTCTACCCTGTTGCCTCGGGAAGGATAGCTTAAGGTAAGGATTGGGACAACCATAAGAACAAAAGCTTCCGGGGGTGCAGCATGATCCATCTTTGCAAGAACCTGCCACAACTGTCCTAATATCATCGTAGCCGTCGGCGCCACGATAACCTGGGTCTTGAATGCCCGACCAACCTCCCAAGCCTTCCTGATTGATGGGCATGGCGCCATACCCATAGGGAAATTTGGTGCAAGGAATTTCATTGTTTGGAAACTCTTTGTTACATGAAGCACACTTTCCATCTTTATCAACCAGCTGCGCCGTTGTCGTTAATGAGTCGTCCAAATGTGAATCAGGTTTCTTGGTAGCAGACGGTTTTGAGGCAACGCTGGATGAAGACATCTCAACCGGCATCGCGGCAGGCTTGGTAGGCCCTTGAATTGCCTTTGGCTTCTCTTCCGTGGGGTGGGACTTTGGCGACGGTACTAGTGCCGGTGTAGCAAGTGGTACGGAAATCTTGACTGAACTGGACAGGACCCCATCAGAGCCCCACTCAAGGGTGCCATTGGTGAGACCCTGGTGGACCTCCGCAGCTGAGATCTCGTGGCCGTCGAGTATATACTTGGTGACTGTTTCGACTGTCACTGGCGCATGGATAACGACATCAGCCTGAGCTGCACGCTTCGCAACACCGTGATGGTGTCCATAGTGGTGCGGCTTTGCGGCAGTAACAAATATAACTGCAGCCACAGTTGATATATAAGAGACCTTCATAGTGGATTGCTACTTCCTCTTTCGCTTTGAGCACTATTGCTAGAGTCGGTCACTAATGCAGGCAGGAGCGTGTAAAAGCAATACTGAACCACAGAACTCGTATAATTGGGAAATTATATTTTAGGGTCGCTGAGTGTGACGGTTTCGTTTTCGTTTGTCGTTTGTTTGTTGTTCGTTGTTTGTTGCTTGCCCGTTACTGGAATGAGCAACGAGAGTGAAAGTATACTTGATAGTCCTTAACGAGGGAAATGGAGATAAATCTCCAGACAGGGACACGAAGTAATGAGACTACAGGCGTGGGCCACACTGAAATCAAGACTTTTCTTTCTCTGTTGCAGATGTTAGTTGTACGTTGGAACAATACATAAAAGCATGCAAAGGTAGGTTGTTTGCGTAGACGTATGCCAAGTCTACTAGCGTAACAATCTGGCTGCACAAGAAGGCGCAGTACACGAGGGAATGTACATACTTTGATCTAACCTTGACTTTGAGGACAGTGGTGGCGAACAGACAGCGACCGATGCCACTAATCTGTTCGTAGGCACAAAGAGCGACTTGAGAGCAGAAGATCAAATAAAACCCGAACGAGGGATCAAGTTGCAAAACTGAAATGAGTGTATGCGCGAGAAAGTTTAGGGCAATGAGCAAACGAACAGCAGAGGAAGGCCAACTGGGTAGGGGCAGCGGGGTGGATATAACCAATATCAAAGCTTGTGGCACTGTTGCATGGGACACTTCATTAGCACGAAATAACCAACAAACTGTGCCACTTAAGTGTGTCCAATCCAATACCCGCCGCATGGAAGGTCCGTGTGCGGGACAGACACACCCAGATTGTGGCACAGTCGAGTGTCGTTGAGAGCGTTGTAAGCGTTCGTAACCTCAGGTCTCGTGGTACCTAAGGTATCAGTGCAATTCTGGCTCTGGATGTGGTTGGCCCCGTAGCCTCGTGCATACTTACCAAAGGAATTTGCCCTACCTAGGACCAGATCCATTGCTGTGTAACATTCAACCCCTAGCTAAGCTGAAAGGCCTCATTCCATAAGTCCCAAATATGATACCCATAATTTTCCAGATAGGGAGAAACGGAAAAAAAGAAGTAGAGAAGGTGCCTGGATGCCCATAGTATCGTAAGGCGCAGCTGTGCTAATGCTTCCCACTCAGGGATTGATGATTAAAGAGGTTAATCCCTTCTGGAGCCGCTTCCTCTTAAAATCAAACATATGAGTTTACCGTGCGTTCCAATCTGGATGCAGTGTGGCAGGGTACTGGGTGCTTGGTCCTAGCAGAACAACTACGCGTAGAAAGCGTAGACTATAACGGCTAACCGTTTGTTAGGCCACTGAAATAATGTTGCATGCATATGATCGACTCCAGGATACTACTGCTTGGAAAGCGCTGCACCTGCATCGGACTAGCAGCGTAGTGCTAATAACGTCCTAGGGCCATGAAGTTCGGCGCAACGCATAATCAAGAGTGGCAAATATGGCATCCCTTGGGCAATGACTTGCGATAGTCCTTTTGGAGCATGGGGATCACTTAATTGCAAACAGGACTCTATACCCATGTATAGTGGGCATCTACCATAAGTAGCTGCTCTACCGGTATCGCACATGACCCTCGCCGATAGAATATGGTGGCGTTCATCGCATGGTGTATCGACACATTACAAGAAGATGTGAGCTGACTGTTGGTCCACTCGATTTATCCCTACGCTAGAAGAACGGTAAATTCAGCAGCAACCATGATACAAACACAACTTTCAATGGTAGATGTTAACCTCCTCTACGAGTTTCAATGCCTATAGTGAAGCATCAATAATCTTGATATCTTGGCCCCTATCACTTACATATGTCCGAGAACAGGCTCAGAGAGCGGTCAACTGGTACGAGTAGTGATTTACGTGCAAAAGTATTGGTCAAGTACCAGAATAGGAAAGAATGTCGTCTGACGACTCAACTCACCAATTTTGGTCTCGATATAGGGACCATGCTAAAGAGAGAACGCTGGGGGCTAGTATACCGAGCGTAGCACAAACTAAAAGAAACCCTCAAAAGCCAAAAAAATGTAGTGTGGGGTAGTGTGGTGAAGGATGTGCTTGATTCTTTGTACATACCTGTTTCCAAGTCTCCCAAATGGGGGACTTCGCCCAAGTGGCTTATCGTTGATTCTGCTTTAGACTGCCTAGGTCTTAAGTGATCGAACGAAGGTGAGATACTCTTTTTGTGGTAGCTAACCACGCTCTCTTTTTCTCTCTGACTGAAGGAAGTGCTTTTAGGCAGTGGCCTGCCGAAATTTGATCAGCAGCAGATTTGAACTGAAGACTAAGAACGGATAGAGCGAGAAAAATGAAGAAGGAACTACACCGCACAGCTTATTTGATGAATTGTCTTCTCTTTTACTCGGCATTTAACCTGGACTTGAGCAGTTCCCTATAGCGAAGATGTATGTAAATTTGGTATTGAATATGAGTACAAGGCCTCTGAAAAGATGTCATGTACTGACTGTCATATGCCAGTGAGGTTCTTTTGTTTACCGTAGAAAGTGGAAAGAGATCAGTGAGGATAGGCGCAAGGAGCTCATTCCCAATACACCCCTTAGCGGAAGATACAGTCATGGCCCATCAATAACATGTATACATTGTCGAAATGAAAGCACAAGATAATAAAGGTGAGCAGTAGTTGTATATGCAATTCCTCCGCCTCATTCCTGATATCTTGACGCCTAAAATGCATGCATAAACGCTTACACTAGACTCATTTCTCGCACCACAGCCATACAGGTATCCTACACCTGTTGTACATAATTGGCTGGCACACTCCTAACAACGCCATCCCTCTCTACATCTGCCCAACCATCTCCAGCCTCAAGATTGATGAGCACGAATCGATCTCCTTCTGTCATTGAGTGCTCCGCGTCGCTTTGTGCCGTATAATCATACAGCGCCTCTACATACTTCAGTTTCTTTGCGCCACGTTTCGGTGCCACAGCTGGGCCCTTCTTCTTGCCTGCGCCAATAGCGGTCAGATTCGTCGTCGATGCCGACGATGCAGAGTATGTTGAGTCTGGGCGATTTGATGATGAAAAGGTCGAAGCGGTGGTCGGCGGAGTCGCCGTGAGTATTTCCACGTATGACGTAGGGACAAGCCCTTCTTTGGACCCAGCGCGGATTTTGGTCCACCCCGAGCCGTCTGTGTAGACATTTGTGAGCGATGCGCCCAGAAGGATTTGAAACATAGGGGACAGGTTGGCAAGTGACCTACCATCAGGTTCCAGAATAGTGACGTCCCTGCCTTCAGCGACTGTTAGTTCGCCATCGCCATTCGCCTGGTACTCATATAACATCCGTCCCTTCACTTCAGGAGCTTTTGGTGTAGGTGGAGGTGCATCCTCGTCATCTTTAATATATTGTGCAGGGGGAGGAGCAATCATCCTGTTCTTTCTAGGACCCGGAGCTGGAGCCGGTGCTGTAGCCTTTTTCTCCGCTGGTGGGTCCTCCGCCGTTGGCGACATACCTCCAGATATCGATCTATGCGCTGTGGCGGAGTATCCAGAGCTTAAGGTGTTCATCGAGTTCACAGTGTCGCTCCTCCCCAACTTTGGTAAGTCTGAACGCGAACCTGTTGCAGCGCCATTTGTCGATGTTACCGTATGAGCGGACTTTTGTCGTTCTTCCTTCAGCTTCCTCTTTTCTTCCTTGCTCTGTTCCCCTGGACAGTCGGCTGGAACCTTCATCTCGCATTTGCTGTGGCATGTGTAACCGCAATTTCGGCAATCAAAACCTTTGGCAGACAACCCCCATATTCGATCGCCACACAAGTCGCAGTTTGTCGGAATTTTAAACGTCTGTGACTTGAAATTGTGATTTCTGGCACCAATGCTCAGGTCCCCTACAACTGAGGTGATGGTTGAGACTTCAACTTCCGCACTAACCTTCTGCTTTTCAATCTCGTGCATGGCCTCTTGTAATGCGAAAACAGCGCGTACGACATCTACCTCGTCCCTTTTGTCTTTGCCTTCTCTAATGTTGCGCCGCACCGTCTTTGCGCTCTCCACTTCTTTCCTCTTTTTTTCAAGTTCACGTCGATGTTCACTCAACGAAGACTTGGTTTTGGTGAGGACATTTCGTAGAAAAGTGGTAGCAGATTCGTCGACGGCGATGCTACCGTCGTCCAACCAGACCGGACTAGGTTCGAACTGAAAATCACCAGGCTCTTGCCATCCGCCAGCATTGTGTCGCACGAACATCATCGAGTCGAGAAGCGGGTTATTGCGGGGAATTTCGGCAGAGAGATGCTTCATATAGTCGGTACTGCGTGAGAGAGTTTGTGTTTCAATTGTGGCAGCAAGGGACCATATCGCGTTCAATTTATTTACTCGCGTTTCAGAAAGATCTTGTAAACTCTGGAAACCCGTCAACATCATTCAGATCTCTAATGCTGTGTCTCAACTTACATCTAGAAGCTCGGGAACATACTCATGGTAGTACATTTCCTTTTGCTTGTTTGTGACATTAATGCTAATGATGTAAGTGTTCTGAAAAAGTTAGCATCTGTTCAAGAGTGTATCTTATTCCACAAACCTTGACGTTTCGCATCTCAACCTGTTGTTGTTCAAAAGCATTTCTTGCCTTGCTCTTGCCATGGTCAAATGCACTATCACTCTTCTTCCGGCGATTCTCCACTTCCTGGCATACACTATCGTACTTGCCCTTCTGCTTGCGAAGATCAGCATATTGACTATCTCGCTCCTTTTCTAGCTTAGCAGCATAGTCGCCATGCAATTTCCGTAGCTCTTCGTATCGACTCGCAAGTGACTTGAGGGGATCCGCAAGCTGTGTGATGAGTGTGCTAGCGAATTGATCGTGCTCCGCGGCGCGTGATTCGAGGGTGCTAAGTTGGACGCCCCATGTTGTCATAGAGGCACTTGAATCATAGTCAGTATAGTTTTGTGCAGGAAGGGTAAGCATCCGTACCTCTCAAGCGAACCTGGGGTGACGGTAGGAGTATCGCCAACACTCAGGCCGCTCACTTTCTTCGCCTTTTTCTCGTAGTATTTTTTTGCCAACGCGCTCAACTTTGCCGAGTATTCTTTCTCGATCACACTTCGTTCACGGTAGAACTGCTGAATATCATCAAGCCAAGATATGCCCCCTGCGACCTAGAGTTTCCTTGATTAGCACTCGTGTGGATGACCAGGCAAGGGGCGCGGAGGTGATGTGAAGCTTTATTTCTATAACATAGGTGGGGTAGGGGACGTACCCAAGCGTTGACGGTCTTGTAACCATCCTGGGAAATATCCGGGTCAGTTCGTGTTCAAGTAGTTATGTCTTTTTGGAGCCGGTAGCTACCTTCAACTCAGCGCCGAATTGGGGCGCAATGTCGACCTCCATGTTTGTGGTGATGTGGTGAGGTTGTGGTCCAAGGAGAACTAGGAGGGGATCTGCATCTGCACCCCAGACATTGATGATGTAGGACTCTTGAAGAAGGGGAGATGCGAGAGGCTGCGCGGACAAGCCAGGTGCCCAATTGGTGGGGCTCGAAGGCTGACAGATGATTGGGGGCGGTGCGTGCCGAGGAAGGAGAGCCGGGAAGTGGGCTGTGGAATTGGGGTGAATTGGGGAAGGGTAGATGGGTATATTATATGGGGGCTTGTAGAATGCTAGAGTTATTCATCCAGCATTGCCATAGAGTCTAGCTAGAAAGCAAGCAATCATGCTTTCACCGCAGACGCACCTGGTGGTTCATGCAAGTCGCTTCTCCCGATTAAGCCTGGCGCCATATCCGTGGGCCCTGGCAGGGCAGGCACAGGCTGTCGTCCGCCGTCCGCCTGGAATTGCCCCGCCTAAAGACACGAGTTGCGCTTGAGCTTGATGGAATATTTCGCGTTGCTTTGCTCCAATTCCCCATACATACACTCTTGCCTACTCACTGTTTACGGCTCACTGCTTATCGTGCCACCCCACACCAGCTTTGTTTGAATTTCTTTCAAACACATCTGCCATCTCTACACTCAACAATAGCTCTGACTCTATAAAGGCACAGCCGTCTTCAACCAACACCTCATCCTTATAGCTTGCGCCAAGCTCACCACCGACCCCCCGCAAATCCATACATACACGCGCATATTCGCCATGTCGTCTACAGAACTCGCAAAAGAGCCGGTAGAGGAGCCAAGCGTAGCTGGCGTAGCTGAGGCGCAGGTCGATGGCAGTGGAGAGACAGCAAAGGGCTCTCCCCTCGCAGACACCGAGTACAAGGTCGAGGTCAAGCTCGCAGACATGCAGGCAGACCCAAACAACCCTTTGTACTCGGCCAAATCATTCGAGGAACTCCAACTGTAAGCAATTCATGAAAATACACTTACATCATGTCTAACTTCCTAGCTCCGACGAACTTCTCAAGGGCATCCGACACATGAACTTCCGCAAGCCATCCAAGATTCAAGAAAAGGCCCTGCCATTACTGTTGATGAACCCCGCCAACAACATGATTGCCCAATCCCAGTCTGGAACTGGAAAGACTGCTGCCTTTTCCCTCAACATCCTATCGCGCATCGATATCTCAAGAAACGAGCCACAAGCAATTGCTCTAGCACCCAGCCGAGAGCTTGCCCGGCAGATCCTAGGCGTCATCACACACATGGGTCAGTTCATGGAGGGATTGAAGACAATGGCGGCCATCCCAGACCCTAGCAAGAGGAACCAAAAGATGGATGCTCATGTGCTTGTTGGAACCCCAGGAACAGTTCAGGAACAACTCAAGAGACGGCTCATAAAATCTGACAGCATCAAGATCCTTGTGCTTGACGAAGCTGACAACATGCTTGACCAACAGGGTCTCGGCGACCAGTGTTCTCGAGTCAAATCGTGAGTCTATTACGTCCATGTCATAATCATGTGTTGACCCATTAAGTTTACTGCCGAAGAACATCCAGACTGTTCTCTTTTCAGCGACCTTTCCGCCGGCCGTCATCAACTATGCTGAACGTTTTGCGCCCAATGCCAACGTTCTGACTCTAGAACACGACGATTTGACCATCGAGGGCATCAAGCAGCTCTATATCGACATCAACGCGGACACAGACAAATATTCAACTCTACTCAAGTTCTACGGTCTGATGACCCAAGCGTCTTCGATTATCTTTGTTCGGACACGAAAGACGGCAGAGGAGCTCGAGACTCGCATGGTTGCAGAGGGCCACAAGGTCGCCCAACTAAGTGGTGCATTGGAGGGCCATGACCGTGATCGTGTCATCGATCAATTCCGAAGTGGTGAAGCGAAGGTGCTTATTACTACCAACGTTCTAGCCCGTGGAATCGATGTTGAGTCTGTCACCATGGTGATCAACTATGTAAGCCTGCCTAATATTTCTTTTGCGAATAGGGCCACCCACTAACACGGTGTAGGATGTACCTACCATGGCCGATGGCAGGACACCAGACCCCGAAACCTACCTGCACCGTATCGGTCGCACGGGTCGATTCGGACGCGTTGGCGTCGCCCTTACTTTCGTGCACAATGAAGCGAGCTGGAAGCAACTAAACGCCATTGCACTTTACTTCAAGACTGATCTACACCCCATCGATACGGGTGATTGGGATGAAGTCGAAGATATGATCCAGAGGATTATCAAGAGTTCTCGAGCTGGCAAGAGTACACAGGAGATGACAGAGATGATCACGGCAAACTAGAGATGGAGACACAGTGACGAAATTTTTACGGTGAACCGTCAGTCAAGAGAAGGATATGCAAGGATGTAGGGAGATTTGGTGAAATATGCATATAAATCGCGACATGAGTTCGCCCTGCAGTTAGATGGAGCAAAATGAGCACCCGAGATACCCACCATACGCTCTCTTGATATCGTGACCCAAGCTTTTGAAATCTTTTCTCGACTGATACCAAATACAAGACTCGAATTAGTTAGATTACGGTGTGTACATTTTCTCGATAGCTTAAGCACTTGCTGGATTTTGCTTTCCATCACCACAGTCTCTCAACATCCAGCCTCACGTCTCAAACGCCGTCGGCGCCGTGACCAAAATCACAATCAAAGAACTTAGTATCAACGCCCCAGAAATCGCACTCACAATCACCACACTCCCCCTACTCGCCGGAAATTTTCCCCTAATAATATAATGCTGTGCTTCAAAATATCGATGAAATCCAATCAACAACATAACGATGCTAATACCAATAAACGTCGCGCCCAGAGGCTTGCCTAGATGTCGAATTTTCTGCTCAGCAGAGGATGCGAAGACAACTTGGGAGGAGGGTGTGGGTGGGGTTTGGTGCTTGTTGGACGGAGTAGAGAGGTTTGTGTTTAGGCGGAAGAGCTGCGTGATTGCGATACCGATTGAGGCGAAGGAGAGAGATGTACGTAGCCAAGCTAGAAAGGTGCGTTCTGAAGAGTTAAAAAAGGATCATGTTAGTAAGGTGTTGTATTGTGTGCCATGTTTTGGGGGGAGGCGTGTGGCTAATAAGGGGTGAGAGATGTACCCAATGCTAGGTGATCGCGAGCCACGCTCCCTTTGTTTTCGAGTTCTACGCTGCCATATTTTTCAAAAAAGGCGCGCCATCGTGAGTGGTCGCGTTGTTCTACTGCTGCGGCTTCGCGTTCGGCGCTTCTTTGGCTAGGGATTGGCTTTGGGGTGGTGCTTCTGGTGCCATCTTGTGCAGCAACATCAGGTGTTGGATTGGATGTAGATGTTGGCTCAGCGTCTGTAATTGTGGACCTTGGGTTGTGAACAGAGAATGACGGTGACGGTGATGGTGAGCTAATATCTTCAGTTGTGGGATTCTGTGAAGTCGCAACTCGACCAGGAGACTCCCGTTCGGAGGTCCGCCGGCGGGGTCCGTCTGCCATATCCAGCTCTTCTTCCCAAACCTTTGGTCGAGTTTAAAAACTTGCTTGTCAATTCAACAATTTAGTATCATTATGATGAACTGTAGTGTTATTGGCAAGATTAAAAGCGTCCTGAGTCATCCGCCCGGACAGTTGAAAGCTGAGCGTGTCTGTCCTCGTGGGGTTGTCCTCGAGATCACCCGGTAGCTTGGCTCTAAGTAGCTCGCCACAAGGAGTTCCCGGATCGCCCGCATGGTGAAATAAAGTGGGCATCTGGACGCCAATTTTGAGGGACGGCTCTAAGAGATTGTGTAAATAGTGGAAGATAGGAGTATTGGTGCCCGTATGCGTCATCCTAGGTTGAACTGACGCAAGAACAGCTGTTGTAGACCTAGACAAGGCTAGGTAAAGCCCTCGTCCCCACTTGCCGCTGCTATGGTGTCCTCGGAGAAAATGATAAATTATAGTTCCATTCACATGCAACACGAATTGGCCCACCCTCCCTATCAAACATTTTTACTATAAATCTATTTGAACATGATATCCTGAAGTTCCTACTGGTATAACCCCTGCCAGCAAGCCTATAGACGGTGTAGAAACACGCTATGTAGTGCATGTAAAAAAACAGTTCAGTTGCAAGTGATTGCATTGAAATATCGCAACGCTGTCCCATGAACGCCGCCCAATGACCACAAATCTCGTCGTTGAAAAGGGTTGGCTCGGAGAGTGTCACCTTGCATTATATATTTTATTCGTTGTAGTGGTACACCTATCTATGATTAGCATAGCAAATACGATCATCGAAGGGTTGCATCTTACGAGGTAGTTTGGCAGACCATAACTTTTCCAGTTCAGTCGATTCGCCATTTTCGCAAAGCCTTCCGTCTCAATGAGGTGATAAAATGCAAAGGGTGGGAACATGGCACCATCCCGATGGACGTCTGACTTGACGAGCAACGTCGCGCCGCCTACACCGTCGAGCTCAATTTTGGCTTTCGGGTCCGCAGTATTGTCATACATCTTTGCCATCAAGCTTCGATATGTAGGCATCTCCGCATAGCCCTCAAGCAGGATGTCGTCCTTGCCCATCTTTGCACCCAGTTCCCTTGCGGTGGGGCTGTCAACCCAGTTGTTGAAATCGTATTCACGTATATCGTTGGCCTTCTTCTCTTCATTGTAGTATCTCTGGAAGCAGTTGGGTACAATAATGGGTACGTCGTAGTCAGCGAGATCCTGGATCAGGGACGGTGGA
The DNA here is from genome assembly GCA_021365335.1 of Phaeosphaeriaceae sp. PMI808. Lineage (NCBI taxonomy): Eukaryota > Fungi > Ascomycota > Dothideomycetes > Pleosporales > Phaeosphaeriaceae > Phaeosphaeriaceae sp. PMI808. The sequence goes on along the minus strand of JAJTIZ010000032.1, from coordinate 237 downwards.
GTTTCGACGATGTCGGCATCCATCCACAATATCCAGGATGTGGTTGGGCCCATAGTGGTGAAGAGTAGAGAGTTGCGCGCTTTCGCCATGGCTGCGCGGCGCACCTTCTGGTTTTCCAACTTATGTCGCTCTGCCTCGAGCTGGCTCTGTAGTGGGGACTCGGTGTCCTGGCGGAGAATGGTTACTGCGGCGTAGCGCTTGTTCTTAGGGCCCGTCTGTGTTTTTGTTACTTCGGCC